>CM069903.1:132887339-133311561 GCA_036172215.1 Camellia granthamiana
TTACACCTTTTCTGCCAGAAAAACTTACACCTTTTTAAAAATTTTACACATTCTATGGAAAATATGTTTTCATCAAGTTTACACCTTATTTTAAAAGCTTACACCTCTTCTAAAAAGGTACTCCTTTTGTGAAACAAACATGTTTAAAAAAATTTACACCTTTTAAATAGGAGTTACATCTTTGGTGAAGACAGTTAGACCTTTTTTGAAAATTTACACGTTTTATGGAAAATAAGCTTTTGATAAAGTTTGTTAAAAGAAATTATTTGACGAAAGGTATAAACTTTTCAAATATGGTGTATATTTTTCCGAAGAAGGTGTAAATGACCATAGAAAAGATGTAAGTTTTGTTTTTCACTAAAGGTGTAACTTGAAATAGTAAGTGTAAATTTTATGAAAAAGGTTTTTTCACAAAATGTGTAATTTTTCAAGAAGTTGTAAATATTTCCGAGAGAAGGTGTAAATTTTTAGGAAAGGTGTAAAATTTAGGAATAGTTGTAAACTTTGTGAGTTTTTACAAAGGCAGTGGCTTGCCTCCAGTCCAGATCTGGACTGGAGGGTCCAATCCGACCCATTGGGCCCATTTTGGGCTCTTTTTTGCTAATCCAAACCGTTCATATTTTAGGGTTCGTTGAGTACATTATCCCTGTAAAAAATCACGTCGATCGGATAACAGATACTATGTATTCGGATCACTTTTTTATGAATCGTTAATTTCTAACCGTCCATTTTTTTCCAAACAAAAGTAATCCGAATACATAGTATTTGTTATGTGATCGACGTGATTTTTTACAGGGATAATATACTCAACGAATCCTAAAATATGACGGTTTGGATTATCGAAAAGGGGCCCAAAAAGAGGTCCAATGGGCCGGACTGAACTGGACTATCCCAGATTTGGACTGGAGACAGTCCAGACCCTTTTACAAAAGGTATAAGTTCCCAAAGAAGACCAATCATCGAAACTGAATGTTTCGTTAAAGATATAAGTTCCCAAAGAAGACCAATCCCAATCAAGATGAATGTTTCGTTTTTACAAAAGATATAAGTTCCCAAAGAAGACCAATCCCAATCAAGATGAATGTTTCGTTTTTACAAAAGATATAAGTTCCAAGGTGTAACTTTTATTAAGAAAATTAATTTAAAGATATAAGTTCCAAGGTGTAACTTTTATGAAGAAAATTAATTTATAAATGATGTCAGTTTTCATTAAAAGGTGTAAGTTGTCAGAACAAGTATAAAATTTTCAAAAATGCCGAAGTGTTCAGAAGAGGTGTAAGTTCCGTCGGCCCGTCCGTCTCTCTTCCATCTCGGACCTCTCTCTTTGTTTGTCTTTCTCTCTCCCCGTCTCTCCGTTGTTCCATTTCCCCATAGCTGTAGGGTTTTACAGAGAAAAATATTTGAGGGCCGAGCTTAAGTTCTTGGGAAGGCTAGCCATGGAAGTGGTTGCATAAATTATTTTTTTAAGTTGATTTTTGTCGGTGGAGCACAACCGCAAGGGTTAATCGAGCACCACCGTCGGTTCGTCTGATCCAGTTGGTATTTCCTTTATTTCGTGCTGGTACATTATCTGTCTCCTTGTTTGTCTTCTATCATTCGCATATACCTTCACACCCAACCCGAAATCGACCCAATAGGAACTGTTCTGTACTACATTTTCGTATTTTGTGCTATTCGAATAAGAACTCTTTCCTCTGCTAACCGAAATGGACCCAATAGGAACTGTTCTGTACTCGATTTTTGTATTTTCTCCCTTTCGAATAGGAAGTCTTCCGTCTGCTATCAGTGCTGCAAGTTGAACATAGGTATCATAGTAGTTAGCAACAAGCATAAAAGGTGTTCTGCATTTACATGGCAAACTTGTTAGGTTAGGTTATATATAACGAAAGAAGACTTTAAAAAAATTTTGTGTAATGTTGGCACGGGAAAAACAATTTTTTGTTTCGAGTAGCCAAAAAAGCAAAAATAAGAAACTCGATAAACAAACAATGACTAATCTTGTTTCCGCAACGGGTAGCACACTCGGTTGAATTCTGCTTTCAATTTTGTAGTACTCGGTGATTTTATATTGCCGGAACTTATGTTTAGAAACAATCTGTGTTATACGGACTCTTCAAAAATAGATCAAATACCTGTGTCGGACACCTGAGAGTCGGGCAAGGGTATGGGATATGTGTCGGATACTTTTCAACGGACACTTCTTATATAACTGTATATAACACAATTATTATATGTGCAAATTATTGTGAAATTACTATAAATGTGATTTTGACACTGTGAGTTACATATAGTACCATTTTATGTCACATATTAGATTAAAAATATGATATTTTTTCCCCACACCGCGTACCATTGAATGTAGGGTTAGGATTTAATGAGTCGGACCTGTACATACATACCGCACCCGGCACTCGTACCCGAGTCCGTGTAACACAGTAAACAACTCTTTCTTTAAGTGCTGAAGTTCATGCATAGTTGACGGTATTCAACTTAGAACATAGGAAAGCCAATTGAAAGAGTTGAAATGAGGATAATGATTTCCAAATTTTGTAGATAGCTATTTGTTCCCACACCCAATTCTGAATCAAGAGCTGAAGTGTTCACTTTCATGGCTAGCCTTTCCAACAACTTCAGCGGCCGGAGACGATGGCTGAAAACCAATACCTTCTCCCCACTTGAGTCGGACAACCCTAACAGATTAAGGAAGAAGTTTGCCTTTAGTCCTTCTCTAATATCTAACTTTTCTAAGATGTGGTCCATCCGGGCATCGTCAATGCCCTCTGTTTCTGTGGTTGACGTGTCTGTAGGTGAACTCTTTAGGAGGGATCTGAACTGTGCGTGCACATACAGTGTGCTCCCATCCCAGGTGATGTTCAACTTCTTAACTTAGTTGTTCAGTTCTTCAACTTCACGAACTATCGTAAGGGTGAGGTGAAGAAATTCAGAAAAGTGAACAAACCCAGGCAATTCACGAAGAAAATCGCATTCGTAGAAATGGACAACCTTGCCTGTCATTGCACACAACTTTTCAATGACGGTTACCTTTCTCTTGAAGTTATCATCTTGCTGTTGAATAGCAGTTACATTTCAAGAGGAAGGTAGCTGTCATTCATGAGTTGCGGGCTGTTTGGACTTTATTGAGTGAGTTCATGAAATGTCTTTTTTCTGACCTTCGTGCAGAATGAGAATGGATGGGTACGTTAGTAATATTTGTTCATAGGCAGTGGCAGTCTTGCTTGTTTCATTGTCACATACAATTGATGAAACTTGCTTGTACACCCAGAAAAGTATTCTTCTATGATCTGCCCACTGTCTGAGCACCCGAAGGTAATGGAGCATGGGCCAGGATGTAGCCACCTCGATTCTCTGCAACCAAGTTGGTCAGTAGGAAATTGAAGCCCTCAACTTGATGGCTGGCCTTGCCAACAACTTAAGCGGCCGGAGACGATGGCTGAAAACCAATACCTTCTCCCCACCTGACTCGGACAAGCCTAACAGATTAAGGAAGAAGTTTGCCTTCAGTCCTTCTCTAATATCTAAAGTTTCTAACATATGGTCCATCCGGGCATCGTCAATGCCCTCTGTTTCTGTGGTTGACGTGTCTGTAGGTGAACTCTTTAGGAGGGATCTGAACTGTGCGTGCACATACAGTGTGTTCCCATCCCAGGTGATGTTCAACTTCACGAACTGTCGTAAGGGTGAGGTGAAGAAATTCAGAAAAGTGAACAAGCCCAGGCAATTCACGAGGAAAATCTCATTCGTAGAAATGGACAACCTTGCCTGTCATTGCACGCAACTTTTCAATGACGGTTACCTTTCTCTTGAAGTTATCATCTTGCTGTTGAATAGCAGTTACATTTCAAGAGGAAGGTAGTTGTCATTCATGAGTTGCGGGCTGTCTGGACTTTATTGAGCGAGTTCATGAAATACGTACTCTCATTTGTCTTTTTTCTGGCCTTCGTGCAGAATGAGAATGGATGGGTACGTTAGTAATATTTGTTCGTAGGCAGTTGCAGTCTTGCTTGTTTCATTGTCACATACAATTGATGAAACTTGCTTGTACACCCAGAAAAGTATTCTTCTATGATTTGCCCACTGTCTGACCACCCGAAGGTAATGGAGCATGGGCCAGGATGCAGCCACCTCGATTCTCTGTAACCAAGTTGCTCAGTAGACTGCCACTGGAAGCCAACAAATATTACTAACGTACCCATCCATTCTCATTCTGCACGAAGGTCATAAAAAAGACAAATGAAAGTACGCATTTCATGAACTCGCTCAATAAAGTTCAGACAGCCCGCAACTCATGAATGACAACTACCTTCCTCTTGAAATGTAACTACTATTCAACAGCAAGATGATAACTTCAAGAGAAAGGTAACCGTCATTGAAAAGTTGCGTGCAATGACAGGCAAGGTTGTCCATTTCTACGAATGAGATTTTCTTCGTGAATTGCCTGGGCTTGTTCACTTTTCTGAATTTCTTCACCTCACCCTTACGACAGTTCGTGAAGTTGAACATCACCTGGGATGGGAGCACACTGTATGTGCACGCACAGTTCAGATCCCTCCTAAAGAGTTCACCTACAGACACGTCAACCACAGAAACAGAGGGCATTGACGATGCCCGGATGGACCACATGTTAGAAACGTTAGATATTAGAGAAGGACTGAAGGCAAACTACTTCCTTAATCTGTTAGGCTTGTCCGAGTCAGGTGGGGAGAAGGTATTGGTTTTTAGCCATCGTCTCTGGTCGCTTAAGTTGTTGGCAAGGCCAGCCATCAAGTTGAGGGCTTCAATTTCCTACTGACCAACTTGGTTGCAGAGAATCGAGGTGGCTGCATCCTGGCCCATGCTCCATTACCTTCGGGTGCTCAGACAGTGGGCAGATCAGAGAAGAATACTTTTCCGGGCATACAAGCAAGTTTCATCAATTGTATGTGACAATGAAACAAGCAAGACTGCCACTGCCTGTGAACAAATATTACTAACGTACCCATCCATTCTCATTCTGCATGAAGGTCATAAAAAAGACAAATGAGAGTACGCATTTCATGAACTCGCTCAATAAAGTCCAGACAGCCCGCAACTCATGAATGACAGCTACCTTCCTCTTCAAATATAACTGCTATTCAACAGCAAGATGATAACTTCAAGAGAAAGGTAACCGTCATTGAAAAGTTGTGTGCAATGACAGGCAAGGTTGTCCATTTCTATGAATGAGATTTTCTTCGTGAATTGCCTGGGCTTGTTCACTTTTCTGAATTTCTTCACCTCACCCTTACGACAGTTCGTGAAGTTGAAGAACTGAACAACTTAGTTAAGAAGTTGAACATCACCTGGGATGGGAGCACACTGTATGTGCACGCACAGTTCAGATCCCTCCTAAGGAGTTCACCTACAGACACGTCAACCACAGAAACAGAGGGCATTGACGATGCCCGAATGGACCACATCTTAAAAAAGTTGGATATTAGAGAAGGACTGAAGGCAAACTTCTTCCTTAATCTGTTAGGGTTGTCCGACTCAAGTGGGGAGAAGGTATTGGTTTTCAGCCATCGTCTCCGGCCGCTAAAGTCGTTGGAAAGGCTAGCCATCAAGTTGAGGGCTTCAATTTCCTTGCTTGTTTCATTGTCACATACAATTGATGAAACTTGCTTACACGCCCGGAAAAGTATTCTTCTCTGATCTGCCCACTGTCTGACCACCCGAAGGTAATGGAGCATGGGCCAGGATGCAGCTACCTCAATTCTCTGCAACCAAGTTGCTCAGTAGGAAATTGAAGCCCTCAACTTGATGGGGTTTCATCTGGTTTTTGTGCCTGGGATGAGCACCAATTTCTCTGACCGCAGAATCATGTCCAGATTGTTTAACCCTGTCATGAAATAGTTCAGTTGCTTCTTTGTCCTTTGTAGTCGGGCCTTCATAAAATTATGTGCGTGTAGTCCTTCAGCCCTAAATGAAAAACAAAATGTAGTCCTTCCTCTTCAATATTTGGGAAATTATGCATTTATCGCTTGTACGCATAATTATTTTAATTGTAAGCTGTGTGAACTAAATGCAAAATTTGGATGTGTGTCATTTCTTTTGTCTGTTTCAAAATCTGTATATGTGTTGGGAAATTCTACGTGTTGTTGTCTGTGTTTACGCAAAATTTTGAGGTTAACAGCCACATGTTGCAGCCATTTGTTTGTGTTCTTGTAAATATTGATTGGAATACTTTGCAGGAGTTGTCGTCATTGCATCTGATGGATATTGGTCACCTCGCACCAACAATGTTAGTTTTCTCCTTAAAGACTTGCTACCAGTTGGTTTCGTACATATGTTTGTAAACTAACGAAATCCATCACCAAGGAATACGCTGATATTTTTTCCGGATCAATTCTTACAGCAGCCCGTGTACTTTTGATTTTGTGTTATTTGTTTTGCACAAATTATGAATGGCCTCGCTTTGCAGCATCAATTTTGAACTTTTGTTTCAATTACGTCCTTTTGATTACAACTCTTCACTGTTTTGTATCAGAAAATATGCATATACGTGGCAACTGTACTTTTTGTTGTAGTCAACTTATAACTTTATTGAACTTACATAATCTCAATCAATTGACATTACAATCTTTGTTTTAAAAATCAAAAACGGCATTAGCAATTTGACCGAAAATGTCCAGGAAATTTGACCGAGACTGTCAGAATTTAGGTAGTTTAAAGTGCATCGATCTAAATTAGACAAAGGACAAAATGTGTACCCCACCCTGTAATTTTTCCTTCAATCTAATTTGTATGATTTGCTTTTTCATAAGGGGAAGGAAGAGATTGAAGACAATTGCCGAACAACATATCCAAATGTCTGACACTATCGCTGGCTCTTGTCGAAAGCGGCCAGTTGCACCATTCATTTGTTACAGGTACTAGTTGTTTATTTTGACAATCTGGAATTACATTTTTCGTACTGAAATTACGCGCCTTGTCGAAGTTCAGTTTGTGATGTTTCAAATTGGTTTTGTTCCGCATGTCTGAAAATGTTTAAATTGGTGTCGATTCAGTCCCGGATGTACGAAAGCTGTCTTATGCCGATTTTGGGGCCAGCTTGACATAAATTGGTTTTGTTCCGCATATATGTATTCATATTTAAGATTTAGTGATGATAAGCTTCACGATGCTTGCATACAGCCAGCAACAATTCAAGGAAATGCAAGGGCCAGACAACACTCGACGAAAAATGGTGAGTGTCGAAATCTGTATTCTGTATAATACACTATGATGGAAACACATTGCTGGGTTGCTATGCACACGTTGTATTGAATGGTCGTAGTGGGCTTGTGATTGTTTCACGTTTGTAGGATTGTAGCATGTAATAATGTCACCTTCCTATTGTTTTTGTAAATTTCAATTCGTTGTAAAAGTCCAGCTACGTTTTGTCGCTAACTTTTTGCTGCAACTGTTATTTGTATTTGCAATCTTATTTAATTACCAACAATGCACGCGGATTGCGTTTGGCATAAAGTTGTAGTTACAGTAATTTTGGACTCATAGTTGTTACTTGTGTTGTACGTCTGTCATTTTCTTGGTTAAAGACTAGAAAGGAGATTGGGGAAAGGTGGAAGGCACTCCCCTCTGATGAGAAAAAGAGGTTTGCGGAAATGGCTAAGGCAAGCGCTGAGGAACACGCCAAAGTAGTACCATGTGCACCGAAGTTTGAAAAGGTCATTACATACTTCATGTTTTCGTAAATGCATTTGGCTAGGTCCTGCTTTGCTGACATTGTTGGTTGTATTTTTGTATTAATTTAAGGGTAAAAAATATGCAGGGTAAAAGGCAACTCCGCATATCATTGAAGTGAATTGTTGAGCTACTTAACCGGTTCAACGAAGCACAAAAGCAGGCAGTCATTGACATTGGGTTTGCTGGCCTCCTGGGGATGAAGTGTACACGTATAGATCACGACTTGTGCATATGGTTGGTACAGAACTTTGATCCTGACAGTAGTTCATTGAATGTTCATGGTTGTCAAGTCAGGCTCACGTGTAAGACAGTTAATGTTTTATTGGGAATACGGTGTGAAGGCGATGACGTGCAGTTGGCTGGGTCATTAGAAGCATATCCCAATATCTACGATGAGGTTGGAGTTGTTAACGGAGTCATTTCTTTGAACAAGTTGAGACTTTATCTGACCGAGACTGATGGTGCGGAGGACGAGTTTCGGCGGAAATTTGCGCTGTACGTGTTGGGGGCCATGTTGTGTCTTACCACAATGACCGGCTTGAAGCCATCGTTCATTCATGCCATGAAGGATGTGAATCGTATGCGAGCTTGTAATTGGGCAAAGTTGACACTGCAATTCCTTCACAACGGTGTTCGCAAGTATAAAGGTCATTGCGGTGCAACTGGATGTGTTTTCCTGCTAATGGTATGCCAATAACTTGATTTTTTTTCCCATTCCCCCTTCACGTGTTTCATGCATTGTTCTGTCATGGTTCAACAAATTGGCCTTGATTAGGACATACAATGGTACCTGCTTTGTGAGTACGACAAACAATACTCTTCCGCACCAAGTATGGTACTCGCAGAAATATATTTTCTGCGACTACCGTCATGAATTTAAGAACAAAGAGTATAGGGCAAAAAGTATGCCGAACCTCAATGGAGGAACCAATTAAAACTAGGTTGCGAAGAGGGGAACATGTACATAAATTTTTTTCCTTGGTTTCATCAATAAAGTCCTTGGTGTGCTGTACATTTTTTTCCCCAAAAAACATTGCATGCTATGTGCCTATAAAGTTGACAGCATCCTCAACAAAATCGGTATTCTATGTACGTTCCATTGCAAAATTGAGAATAATGAATGTGATTGTTACTGAATATAGTTCATTTTTGTGGGAAGAACAACTTAATTATGGTGTGCCCCTTAATGTCCACAGCTGTTGTACCTTGATTGTGTTTGTCTGAGCTTGACTACGACGTGGTCCACACCTCGGCTTCATGATTGGGGTGATACCCAAATACGGGAGATGCTGCGACGTATCAGAAGGAAGCAAAATTTCCCAACAATTGTGGTAAGCACTCCTACCACTGTGCACATTTCACACCATCGACCCACTTATCTTCAACATACAATGTCAGACTTAATTTATGCGTTTCTATGATTAGGTGGAGTTTGATTACAGTAACGCCGATGATGCTGACATGGATGCATGCCATGTCGAGAACCAACAAAAAGGACAGTACAATGAAGTCCGTATGAGCAATTTAGAGTCCGACATTCGTGAACTGAAGGAAATGATGAAGCAAGTTCTCCACAACCAAACAGATTTAATGGAGATGTTGCGACATTTCGAAGGGAAGAAGGTAATCCATCCAAGCATTACGCAATTTTGACACAGTTGAGCCACATCATTTGAAGATGGTTTATAAGACTAAGTTCACGAATGTGTATGTATGATTAGGTGGAAGGCAATGATGTGTGTATCATTAACCTCTCCTCCAATGTTGCTGAACTGAAGGAAATGCTGAAGCAACTGCTTCAACGTTTCAGTTTGGGCTGCAACAAACTATTCACTGAACAAACCAATTTATGTGAACTGAAGCAAATGCTACACCACCTCATCGAAGGTATATTCTCTACACCGCAACCGGCAGGCGTGGCCAAACAGGGTGTGGACCCTGCTGTTGGAGTCGAGGCGCATGACGATGGCGTGGTCAAACCATCTGATGAAGTTAACCCAATGGAGTGTAATATTTCAGATGTACAAGGGGTGGATCACCAACAACAGAATTTGAAGGGAACCTTGGCAAGGGACAAAAGTCATTTGCATGATGGGCACAAGCTGAACATCAAAGAAGGTGGGGACAACCACAAGAAGGGAGGCCTTCAGTCAGGGGAAACATACGAAACTGAAGATAAATACACTCCTGACCTTCAGTCAGTGGGCGTGAAGAACGTGGCGTGCGATGTGCATACTTCTCCAACTAAGCTTGGTAAACCATTCGGAGCAACTGGAATCGTTAGAGGAAGTGCAAAGAGAAGACGAAAAGGAAAAGGAAAAGGAAAAATGCGCGGAAGTGGAGTTCAAGCCCCTGAGGTCGGGGATATGCAATTGTGCATCGATAGCAAAACAAATAGTGGAGTTGACGACATCAGTTCACCTGTGGATGTTGATGGTGTGGACAACGTGAACAAGGTACAAATACTGCCTTTAATGCCCCACAAGTTCTGAATACCCAATTCATGCCCACATCAATAATGTGAATCAGTAATTTTATAATCATCTGTGTTGTATTGTACTAGTTGTCAAAGAATTGCATGTTTGCAGTTATGACTGCTGCCATATATTAGTACACATTTCTAACAAACTCCGCACCAAACATCACAAGTTGGGAAAACTCTGAGGCTCACAGTTTATACATCATTTCACGTTCTTTTTTATGACTACCGACCTTGTAATGTAAGCTTCAATTTTTTTATGAAATGTGTACTATTAATTGGCTGTTTATTTTTGTAGGACTCGTTGATGATGTTGGACAGCGAAGGGTTGTTATCGGCGGAGGAACAAAAACTTCTTCACTATGTATTTGACGATAGCAAAAATGAAATGTATTGTTTCATTTACTACTTGCAAATTTTAAATGACAGTCCACTGAGAAATAACTATCGTTCTAAGGATCATTTATTGCTTGTAGGGACATTGTTGTTTCCATGAATCTTCATGGACGGGCATGTGAAGTTGGCACCCGGCGTGACATGCGCACGCTCAAACCAGGGTCGTGGCTATCCGACACTGTAAGTGTTGGCTGCACAAATATGAATCTGCGTTTTTCAGTACCCCTGAACTCAGAAACCTTTCTAATCAACTTGCCTTGTGTCTTACATACAATGTTCCAGCCAATCAACTTGGTGGTGGTGCAATTGACTAATCGACAGAGGGATTTACACAATGACGGGAGGCACACTGATTGGTTCTTTCCCGTATATCTGTCGGTAAGTAAGTGTTTAAAGCTACGTTGTGTATTGTGTATGACATATTTTGACAAATGTTTCCGTCAATGACCCTTATGCATTACACATGCAGTCTTTGATTCTAAATAAAGATACGTAACCTCTGCACCATGAACATATCGTCACATCATTTTTCGGACATGACAGATACACTGCTGCGATTGATGCATGCCAGAGGGTAATATCAATGTTCATCCCGTTATATTAAAACGAAAATATGAAAGCCATTACATGTTTACATGGCCTCTAAACAAGGTCTGCCCTTGTGTTTACGTGTAGATTTACATGCTTTTCAATTACAGAGGAGTGCATTAGTTGTGCGTTAAAATTGATATGGTGGACCGTGTAGCCTACCTATTCGACTCGGTCCCATCCAACCGACCGAACAAAAGGAAGCTAAATACGGCTAAAATTTTGGTATGTCCTTCTGGTGCATTTCTGAACACTACAAAAAACTTGAACACAAAAAACGTAAACCAACTTCAACCTTGTGGAACAGGTTCAAACTATGCACGACTTGCTGCAACTACACTTTGGAAATGATTATGTTACAGACGTGCGTAGCTTCCACCTCTGCATGTTAGATGAGAGGCCAGTACAACAACTGGACGAGTAATCCACAATCCCTCCCTCACATTAATGTCTATGCTGCATGACTGACTTAACGAACCTATTAAGTACTGACGACAACTTGACTGTGAAATTATTTTTGTAGCACGTTTGACTGTGGGATGTTCGTCATCAAATTCATGCAGCAACCTGATTTAAGCCCCGGTCCACACAAGGTACATTCTACCGCTTAATTTCCATTTGTCAATCAAGTCCTTCCTTGTATGTCCTGCAATTTTAACTGATTTGTCTTATGATCTTTCTGTACAAAGTTCGCTCCGTCTGTGTGTCATAAGTTATTGGTTGACATCGTTATGGATGTCAATAATGCAAAGATCGCAGAGTACCGGGAGTGCCTTCATATGAGCAATGCCCCAAGCTAGGCTAGTGATGGGAATGGGCTGCCAGTACGGCAGTAATTTGGGTGGCAATAGGACTTCACTAATTTATTATTCTTTGATTTCAATATGGATGTTAATTATGGCTCCCCAGTATTGTTTTTGCTGGACGATGTAAATATGGACTAACTGCAAAGTGCAAGTCAAATGTAAACATGGATCAAACATGTCGATGTGGCTACTGACTTAATACTATTTTGTTTACGCATGTTTTTTGTTCGGATGAATGCGACTGTAACTGTATATAATTTACGGCCGCTTTTGTTACCGAAGTGAATTTATAATTTAATTACAAAAAAGGGAAAATTAATTTTCAAAAATGAAAGAAACCACATTATGAATGAAAACTCAATACTCTTCATAGGTAAGTTATATATCAGCCCATTAGCACATATGACTCCAGCCAAACCAAAACTTTCATGGCTTACAGGGATTGTTAAAAAAAAAAAAGAAATCAAATCTACATATCTGCTGCATCATCAGCAGCGTCTTCTGAAGAGTTGTCCGTACTGTCTGATTGACTGTCCTCATCCATTGTCTTATCAGACTTCGCTTCGTCCGCCGCCAATTTGTCATCGGTCAGCCAATCAACGTTCTGCTTCATAGCGCCGACTTGCCGCTCCAAACTTGACAATCGTGTGTCCACTTCATTCAGCCTTTCGTAGATAGCTTGCAACTGCTGCAATACAGGAGCAACATGAGCTTCAACAATAGCTTCAATCTTGTTCGAATCGGACATTTTGTAGGAATATGTGTATGGTGTATTTTACTGACTACTTTTTTAAAGGAATGTACAGATTCATAATATTGAACAACACTATGCTGTAAGTATTTGTAATATATGGTACATGACTTGTATGTTTGCAGAAGACCTCATGCATTGTGACATACATTGTATTAATTTCTCAAACTGGCCGAATTCATCTTGCAAAAATTCGTTCCTTCTTGCATGCACCAAGTCATCCGTTCAGTACCCCTGATCGTCCGTTATTTGGCATTTCCAACACACATGCATTGTACCTTTCATCAGTACTATCCTACTGTCATTGATTTCCACACCCACAATTCATCATACATTCACATTCGTCATTTGTATTTGTGCCCCAACCCAATTACATGTCTACTCATCCATAAAGGTTAGCAAAATTGCGCTTATCAGATACATATGCCTTTCCAATTGCACTGAACCTATTAAATGAAATACCGGTAGTCATTACGTTGCTTTTACGCAGTTTGGGTAGGTGTTCCCACCAAACAACAATAACTGTGTTCACATCTTTAAACCTACCACCAATGTATTAATGACAACGGGTTTAAGGTAATTTAACATTTACAACCAACCACAAAAAGTTTGCAACCAGTGTTGTTTCCTTTGTATTTGGCTTTGTTTTTGCGTCCATATATTCTTCGTGAACCTGCGAAAACAAAGTTGGACTCAATCAAGAACCTTCACACCTATGGATGCACACCACGGTAAACGCGGTCGTGGACAATCACTTGTAACGGCTGACAGCTCCCGACCGAAGTCACCAGAATTAGATTATGCAGGTGGGTATATCGATTCCTTCGGTGATCGATGTTTCTTTGAAATAGGGTTCCCACTGTGGAGTTTTGAACCTCTACGGGATTACAACTGCACCCCAATACAAGATGCTTGCCTGGGGAAGTATTTTGGAATTCCAGTTTCACTATTTGCCAAACGAGTTCAGTGTGAACACCACTGTCGATGTGCTTTTGTGAAGGTCACAAAAGCCCGATCGGTTGAAATGCAGCGACAATTCCCTCATGTCAGCGAGTCCCAAGTTAGGCATCGTTTGCAAAGTGAGGTTGATCAAATGACTCGTCGACTCATTAGGCACTTACGGATAGAGGACGCAAAGGCAGAGTCGAAGATACATGGATCGAACCCGGCATCTGCGATCAAGGCTATAATGGAGGATCCTGCACTGGTGTCGGACCTTGACCTTTCAGATTACTCAGACTCCGAGGTTGTTGATTTGAGCGAGGATTAGCAGACCTGGACATGTGTATGACATAGTAAGCGTAGTCTTCATCAATGGCATCGTCGTGCGAAAATAAACGACTTAGAAACTAACAGACCGTCATACTCTGCTAACCATTGCAACGGTGCATGCGTTAATGTCTTCATCATGTCCACTTTGTCGAAGGTATTTTTTTGGGTCACCGTCCTCGACTAAAAGCTGTCTTATGATTTTTGTTGGTGCGATGACAATGTAATTTTTTTGTAATGTCAATGACCGATATCAGAAACTATCATTAACCTATGTTTTGTTGATTACTTCATGTTTGTGAATCGTTCAATATGGACAATAAGGTTTAAGTGTCGGAATCATTGACTGGAATCACAAGCTGTAATTGCAAACAAAAATTGTGCACAACCGGCCAACAGTCTCATACACTTTAACATCAATATGGTTACGGCTGTTTTGTTTTTTCAAACACAACGGTTGTGTGGAAGCATACCCCATGGGGTCAACCTGTGCATTAGCAATTTTTCTCCCATTGTGCATTGTTATGAACTAATCAGCTCCCCTTCAAACAAAAAAAATATACAATACACCATGTAGAAACAGAGTATTGATATTCATTAATGAAGAAGTCAGCATGATGGTGAAGAAATGTACCATCCATTCTATATCTGCTTTCAACTTGGTAACAGATAATAGTTGAAGCCACAGATAAGTGACAAATAGATACTAGTTGACAGATAACAGATTTGCCAAATCTGTTCATTACAAACAAACCTGCAACAGATAACAGAAATTGTTCATTACAACCAAAATTCATGCACCCAGATAAGAGAACCTGCAACAGATAACAGGCCACAGATAAGTGACAATGCACCCACAAAATTCAGTCATCCACAAAGCATCCACAAAATTCATCCACATAGTATCCACAAAAATGAATCCACATACCATCCACAAAATGCGTCCACAGATCTGCCAAATAGCATCCACAAAGCTCTAACAATGAACCAACGTTTTCCAAAATTCATTACATAATAACATTATGAGTTACATCATAATAACTTATAAAATTCATTCCGTATATTCATTCCATAATAAAATTCATTCCACAAAGCTATTAAGTTACATAAGTTATATCATAATAAAATTCATTCCATAAACATTACTTACATCATGAAGTACAATACAACAAAAACTGGTACAAACTTCCATTCAATGTCCCAAAATACAAAGAAGTACAAAAGTTACATGATCAAGTACAAAATGATAGAAAATATAATGAAATACACCGTCGCTTTGATAATATTTTATATCCTTTGAAGCCTTCGACCATGGTCATTTTCCAAGTCATCAAGCCTCATCCTTACATCGTTGAAGTGTTCTACTGTTAAAGCATCACAAGCTCTACTGTTGGAAGGGATTCTGGACATAACATCTTCATCATCTTCATCCACGAACTTGAAGTAATTGCAATGGGGAGTGGGAGTGGTACTCTACAATGCATGAATCAGTTAGTTGAATATGACAAATATTACTGTGACTACTAAAGGATTAAAATTTCCAATACATACTTACATATTTTGATGGGCAAACAAAGAACAAATGCCATTCATTTCCATTCTCATTGGTTCTTCTTACAATACGTATGGCAGCGGTTCTTCCATAATTGCAGAGCCTCGTTTGTAATCTTATGTTGCTAATGTTAGAAGAAGAAGCCATTTTTTAAATCTGCATACATGAGAAATTTGTAGTGCTCTGCTATGCTTCTGTTTGATGGGGTTAATAGCAGTTCTAGTTTAATTTGAGGGAGAGAGTGTGTCTTTACTGAAAACATCAATTTGTTCAAACTGCCATGTTTAATAGCATTTGCACAGAGGTTACACAGACTAAACTGTTAATAGCATTTGAACAAACATCGCAGCTCAATGTACACACATAGCATTTTCAAACTGAACAAATACAGCAGTTTCAAACATAGTATTTGTGATTAATTACACACATGTTACACACATAGCATTTTCAATCTGAACAAACATGGCAGTTTTACAAACATATCAGTTCAATGTGAAGTAAATTATCAATCACACATGTTAAACAAAAGGTGTCAACAAATCATACTGAAGTGAAATGATTATGGGTGGATTGTTTGAGACTGTGATTCAGTAGTTATCAAACTGAAATAGTTATCAACATATCACACATGTGATTTACAACAAAGCACACTGAAATACTTATCAACAAATCAGTAATAGTTATGAACATTTAAGTTCAGTTTGATAATAGTTATCAATGTTGATAATAGTTAATTCAAGTCACGCAGCTAACACATTAGTTGATAGCAGTTCATTACAACAATTCATGCGTGATTGACAACAAATTCACCAAAATCACATTATCAAGCACACATTGAAAATTACAGAACTATATGCATTTGTTAAACTAATTATCAATCTGCATAATCATACTATGTTCTGCAAAGATGTGATCCTTTCATTTTATGTTGGATCACTTTATGCGTATTCATACTACGTTCTGCAAAAGTTATACTTTAACTCTAAAAGGTAAATGCATAAATGTTCGTCACAATATGTGCCACTTTTTTCAATCATACCATTTATCTATTTGCATAACAGTAATTTTCAAAGCCCTAATTTTCAAAGCCCTAATTTTGCAAAGCCCCAATTTTCAATGAGTAATTTTCGAAGCCCTAATTTCCAAATTTCAAATCTATTTTGTCAATCACAACCCTAACTTTTTCATTTCAGCGTTTGGAGGACGAACCTGGTTCATCTATGGCCAGAAAGCCCACGTTATCGTCAACAAATTCCTTCGCTACAGCCGATGTTGGTCGCGGTCGAGCTATGGTTCGCGAAGCAGAGAAAATGAGGGCTACAGCGGTGGGTTGGGTTTACGAGTGGGTCGCCATCGGGAGTGGTCGCCGGTCAGGCTGGGTTCGGTGGAGGAGGAGTGAGTGTGAGAGTGAGGGGGAGTGAGAGTGAGATTGAGGTGTATACTGTATAGCAGAGCGGGAAAACGAATATTTATGTTTGGGTTGCATTTGGGAGAAGAGTTTTAGAAAAAAATTTCTAAAAAATTGTTTGGTGTGAGTTTTTCTCAGAAAATTTTCAAAATCACTTTCTCTCTCTTACACATCAATCAATCACTTTTTCTCTCTCCTCTCTCCTTCCCAATCACTTTTTCTCTCACACACATCTACTCAAATTCTCCCAAAATATCTAATCATCCCAAACTCCCAAAAAAATAACTCTCCCAAAATACACAACCAAACAAACCAAAAAAATTTCTAAACTCGCTCCCCAAAATTTTTTTCGAAAACAACTCTCCCAAAACAAACCAAACATATTTCTTTGTTTTAATTTTTAGTCCATAAGCCAAAAAATCACTAACAAAATATGAATAAAGATTGGGACCCCCCTTGCCCCGTACGAGGATCCTCTCCTTGCAAGCCCGTCCTTGCGCCCGTCCTTGCAGAGCCTTCGGGCCTACTTTTAGGCCCAATTTTGATAATCCGAACCGTTCATATTTTATGATTTATTCAGTATATCATACTTGTAAAAAATCAAGTTCATCGGATATCAGAAAGCATATGTTCGGAAAACTATTTATTAAATTCGTTAAAAAAATAATTTTTAGTTCAATTTTTCGAACACATACTTTCTGATATCCGATTAACTTGATTTTTTACAGGTATGATATACTGAATAAATCATAAAATATGAATGGTTCGGATTATCAAATTTGGGCCTAAAAGTAGGCCCGAAGGCCCTGCAAGGACGAGCGCAATGAGGAGCCTGCAAGGAGAGGCTCCTGACTCCTTTCGCCCCACCCCCTTTGACCCCCTTTCTTTTTTGATTGGTCACTTTTTCTTTTTTCTTTTTTTTCTTCTCCTCCAATCACCGCCCGCCACGTGTGTGTGGGGGGTGGTAGGGGTTGAAGTTCGAGAGGGTCTAAATCACTGCTGATTTATAAAAAGCAACAACTCAAACCAAAATTGAATGATTTTAGTTTCTCTCAATTTTTTGCACATATTTTCGTAAAAACCCAAAAATTCGTCCCAAACATACTGGGTATGTTTGGTTTGACTTTTACAGATGAGTTTTACCAAAAAAAAAATTTCAAAAATTGTTTGGTTTGACATTTTTCGGCAAAAAATTGCCAAAATCACTTTCTCTGTTACACATCAATCAATCAGTTTTTCTCTCTCCTCTCTCATTCTCAATCACTTTTTCTGTCACACACATCTACTCAATTCTCCCAAAATATCAAATCATTCAAAACTCCTAACAAAAATTTGTCACTCAAAATGTACAACCAAACAAACAAAAAAAAATTATAAACTGTCTCCCCAAATTTTTTTCCATAAACAAACCAAACAACCCCACTAGTTTTTTCTACCTCATATTTTAGCCAAATATCCAAGAAATTTCAAAATCAGGCCGTTCAATGTGTACAACTCGTCGAGTACTATATGTCTATTAACAATCATGCTCGTCGGATATCGGTAACTATATGATCAAATCAGTTTTGTATAAAAATAAGGGATGGTGTTATAGTTAACAGTTGAAAGAAAACTACTCCGATCAGATAGCTTTCGATATTCGATCAACGTGATTTTCCATACGTATGCAGTACGCGACGAACTGTGCAATGTTAGATTGCCCCTTAACAGTAGCTACCGTATTTACGGTGGGAGGGGAGGCAGGGGAATGGTGGGAGAAAGCCCTCCCGAACATCCGCCCGAGAGTCCCACCGGACGTCCACTATGACAATTCTTCTACCGGTCGTTGAACTACAATTTTTTGTTTTTTGCAGTTTTCTGTACTTGTGCGCAATTTTTTGGCGCCTCCAATTTTTTAAAAACTCAAATTAATTATACACACATATATATATACAATCTCGTTCAGACACGGATCTTAATACACCCTGTAATCCATCCATTGTATCATCATTCACACAGTTTGCCCTGTTTGTGCGACATGCATAAACGGGGATTGTAATCCACCAGACTGTTAGTCGCGCGATACATTGTCCGTTGACCAGTCGGTTCGAAATTTTACCCTATACGAAATTTTATTCATCGGCCTATACGAAATTTTATTTTAAATTTCTAGCCCGAAAAGTTAACTTAGCATTACCCTACCTTACGCTACGCCTTGTTTCTGAAAAATAAACAAAAACTAATAAAATCAGCCAAAATAATTAATCACATAAATTGGCACGTCAAACATATACGGCTTGTTTGGTTTGTTTTTGGGAGAGTTGTTTTTGAAAAAAAATTTAGAAAGAAAGAGAGTTTAGAAATTTTTTTGGTTTGTTTGGTTGTATATTTTGGGAGAGTTGTTTTTTTGGGAGTTTGGGATGATTTGATATTTTGGGAGAATTTGAGTAGATGTGTGTGAGAGAAAAAGTGATTGAGAAGGAGAGAGGAGAAAGAAAAAGTGATTGATTGATGTGTAAGAGAGAGAAAGTGATTTTTGAAATTTTTTAAGAAAAACTCAAACCAAAATATTTTTTAGAAATTTTTTTTCTAAAACTCATCTGCCAAATACAAACCAAACATACCTATAATCAGTGCAAATTTTCTGTCACAAACATCATATCCAAGTACAACAAAATCTATTACTTTCAAAACACAAAAAACTTAAATTTCAAAAATATGAAAATACTAAAATAACATAAAAAAGAGCAACTTCCTAACCACCTTTTAGGGCTGGTTTGGCATGTTTACAAAAAGCCAAAAGTCAAAAAGTCACTATTTTGACTTCAATCACATCATTTAATTTAGGAAAATGAGTGGGAGTACTAATTACTGCTACCACTAATGATATGGCAGTAGGCCCCACCATGAATGATTTGATATTTTGGCCTTGGTGTTGTATTTTTTTTTCTTTTTTTATTGAGTGCCATGTCATTAGTGGTCTTTTTAGAGCTCCAAAATTAGTGGTCTCTATCATTGTTGTTTAATTTAAGTCACATCACCTCTCACACACATCATTTCAACCGCCAACTCAAACGGAACCCATATTTCACAAAAAGTGAAAAAGTACATTTATTTATATTTAAAAAGTGAGGAAAAAAATTGGACTAAAAAAGTGCAATTTTTGTCTTTGTGGACGAAAAAATTGAGGAAAAAAATATGGATGTTTGGGTTAACTTTTTTGACTTTTATGGAAAAATGTGTATTATAAAATTGTATAAATTAATGTGTAAGGAAAAATTAGAATTCGGAATTGTGCAGCCGTAATTTTTGACTGTTGGTGAAAGTGATAACTTTTTGATTTTTTTGTTTTTTTTTTTCAACTGGCCAAACTTGGCCTTAACATGTAGTGTCACGTACGTTTCCGTTTCCCTTCCAAATTTGGAACAAAAACCAAAGTCGCCAGATAGCGCTTTTGAAATCGCACAGATGCAGTACTTTCCATGATGACCCACATGCCGTAGCCTTTCAAATCTCACCAACTCATTTCCATTTCCCACATACAATTTCGACAACTTTGCTGTCCCTCCTTCTCTCTTCATTTCGGTTTTGCTGTCCACCTCCAGTAACACACTCTCTCTCTGTCTCTCCATTTCGACTGCGCCAGGTCGTCGACGGTAACAGTCACCATTTTCTCGGGCATGTGTGAGTCTGTCTATTTTTTATTTCGGAGCACATTATTATTATGACCTACTGTGTTCCACTCGCACGACATTACCATTTCTCAACTATTAAACTGTTCCTCCTGAGGTCATTGAAACCATACGTACGATTAGGTATACAAACTACACGGGTGACAAACTAATATTGCCATTGAGGAGTTCCATAGTGACAAACGGTCTTCGTTGAGCAGTGTAGTCAGTTTTTTATTTCTCTGCATGAATGTAAGTTGCGTATGGGTGCTGTTGGGTTGAATGGCCGATGTGGCCCTGTTTCAAGTGTGCGTATTGGTTGTTGATTCTGGCTTGAAGTCGTAAATACTATAAAACGAGTACAACATACGGGCAATTAATTTTCGTAAAACAGTGGCATGCCATATCTGCATAAAACTTGAACAATAAACGGAAAGTACCACTCGTACAATGTACGTACGACTCAATGGTCCGTTGATTGTAAGTTGTTAACAGTCAATTTCGTTTTGTTACAATTTGGGAGTAACGTTCTTTCTGCATCCTTATGAATATTGCATGAAATTCTTTGCAGGAATTATCATAATTGCATGTGGGCGACATGTCAGACAATGCGAAGCAACTGTAAGTTTATGTCGTTCAGTATTTCATACAGTTAGGTTTGGAAGGTTATGTTTCTTGTACGTACTAAATTCCACGGTCTGTTCGTGTATGGCATATTGTGCCGTTATGTACTACCATCAGGAGGTTGTGCGATTGGAGTTTGACACATTTGCGATAGCCTCAAATTGCACCATGAATTTCGTGTAATGGATTAAAACTGTGTCCATTTCTTACCAGAATATGTGCACATACGGCACATGTCACGTATTCTGCGGAGAGAATTTGTGAAATCCATAATTCACTGACTTATACTAAATCACTTCAGTTCATAATTTTCGGTGACAACGGAAAACGACGTTACCAATTTCACGAAAATGGCACAACTTTTGAAATGACAAGGCAAGATTGACTAACTTTAAAGTTAACCGACGAAGATGATAGAATGCACAAAACGTACATACCACCGATGTAATTTGGACTTCAACAAAATTTCATTTACGGTGATATTTGTTACAGGCAAAGGAAAACATTGAAGGCAAGTGGCAAAGGTTCACGAATCAAAACGGTTGACATTACCGAGCCCCCTCGTCGAAAGCGGCCACTTGGACCATTTATTTTTTATAGGTTCGATCCGTGTCCTTCAAAGCGGCTCACAGTACGAATCCCTCTCGTCAGAAACGTGTGACAGTATTTTTTGCACAAGTGTGCATTACATATTTTGAACTCATAGCTTGCGCCTGTGCAGATTTCAGTTTGTACTCACAAGAAATTAAGATTTTAGAGACCAAAAGGAAGGGCCAAAATAAATTGGACCATTTATAATTGTTGTTGCAGAAATCAAGTGGTTATTATATTTTTAGGAACGAAAATTGGACATTACGGATGCATTATTATGTAGTTGGGACCAAATTTTTTGTGTCACAAATTGGTCCCTAAATGTCAATGGTTGCGATTTGTGTACATATATGTATATATATCCATCCATATCTAACATATACTTGAGCCGAAATTGACAATGGTTGCAGCCAACAACAATTCAAGGAAAGACGAGAAGCAGACAACCCCGGACCGAATATGGTTAGTGTGCAGACATGTAGTAAGTAGAGTACAGTGATGGAAACACGTGACTGCTGTGATAGCAAAGTATGGACTTCTATTCCATGCGCACACCAGTCATGTGCTTTTATTGTGTCGCATTCAGCGATTTCCAGTAGTCATAGACGCCATATCGCATGTTCTTATAAACTCCGATTATTTGTAAAATTCCATGTCCGTTTTTATTTCAACTGTGTGCGAAATAGTAATTTGTATGTGCAAACATATGTAAATACCACAAAATGTGCACACATTGTGAGTGATATAACTTTTGGTGACAATTATTTTGGACTTACAGCTCCTATTTGTCCTGTATGTGCATCACGTTGGTGTAACACTTACAGAGCCGAAAGGATATTGGGGAAAGGTGGAAGGAGCTCCCCTGTGATGAGAAGAAGAGGTTTCAGGACATGGCTAAGGCAAGTGCCAAGGAACTGGGCGAAGAAGTTGCAAAGAAATCTGCAAAGGTACTTACGTGCTTAGTGTTTTCGTAACTGCATTTGGGGAGGACCTGCTATCGACACAATGTTGATTAATTTTTTGTACTAATGTTCACGTTAATAACATTGTAGAGCAAAATGCAAGTCCGCATATCATTGAAGGCAATTGTTGATATCGTGAACCGGTGTAACGAAGCACAAAAGCAGGCAGCCATTGATATTGGGTTCGGTGGCCTCCTCGGGTTAAAGTGTACCCGTATAGATCACAACTTGTGCCAATGGTTGGTACAGAACTTCGATCCTGACACGTGTTCGTTGACTGTTCATGGCCGTCACCTAAGGCTCACCTGTGAGAAAGTGCATGTCTTATTGGGTATACGGTCAGAAGGCAATGACGTGCAGTTCACTGGTTCAATAGACGCATATCCCAATATCTATGAAGAGGTTGGAGGTGTTAATGGAATCATTCCTTTGAACCAGTTGAGAGTTTATCTGATTGAGAGTGATGTTGCGGATGACGAGTTTCGACGGAAGTTTGCGCTGTACGTGTTGGGGGCCATGTTGTGTCCTACCACAATGACCGCCTTGAGCCTGTCGTTCGTTCATGCCGTGAAGGACGTGACCGGTATGGAGGCATGTAATTGGGCAAAGGTGACACTGCAATTCCTTGTCAAAGGTGTTCGGAAGTATAAGATGAAAGTTTAGCGCGAGGCAACTGGATGTGTTTTCCTTCTAATGGTAACGTAATCGACCGTTGTTTGTTTGTACCATGCCGATTACATATTTCATCCATTGCTGTGCATATGGTTCAATAAAATGGCAGTCGTTGCGAAATACGAACTTATCTGTTATTGAACAGCATGACAAATATACCTGTACGGGCCACATTTTTTGTAACCACGAAGAGCTTATCTTTTTAACCGGAAAGCTGCATGGGGATTTTGCCATTGAGACACATAAACACATACATATGATTGTGTTGTAAGTTGTATGCATTGTTAACGAATACAGATTATTTTGCTCGGAAGTGCATAGTAAATATCTTTTCCCCTTTATAATGCAGCTATTTTACTTGGATCGTTTTGCCCCTCCCTGTAAGAGTACGTCGACTACTACACGCTCCATCCCTCGGCTAAATGATTGGGGTGATGCCCAAATACGGGAGACAGGCGACGTATGGGAAGGAAGCAAATGTTGGAGCAACATGAGGTAATCAACCCATTCGCTGTGCACATTTGACAGCATTGCCCCACCTGTGTTATGGATAACGGTGATAGACAGAATTTGTGTTCCTATGACTAGGTGACAAGCAGTGACAAACAGTGACCCATTCCTTAGCGTATGTCATATTTTCAGTTTGTCCCTCCCTATTTACTCTCAAATACTCGAACTTTTGGGGGGAAAACATGAAGTTTCCATCTGGACAATGTTGTAGCCTTACAAATTCAATTTTATGTACTACTTCCATTATGAAATGAATTTTAGTTAAGCCTTGAAGTCAAATTTTTGGAAAAGCTTGAAGATTTTGGTTTTTTAACCTTGTAAAAAGGTCAAAACATTATCGTTCAATTATTGTTAGTTAGTTTGTAATTGAAAGTTTCTCTTTGTTTATGTAATTGGGAAAAGGTAAAGTGGTAAACATGGGATCGACTGTGAAGTTTTTATCCACACCAGATGAGCATCATTTACAACAAATTTTTTGTTCATTTCAGACAAATGGAGTAATTAATTTTTATTAGATATATTTAATATGTAAAGTGTGTACACATACGTTGTGTGCAACTTAAGATAGGAGACCGAAACTTTACGATTCACAGTTGAGATCGATTAACGATTCAGTACATTACCATTTTCATTTATGATTTGAATCCCGATTTGACAACTATGTTAGGTGGAGTTTCATCCAACAAAAGCGGAAAGCAACGACATTGATGACGCAATTGACACACACCATGTCAATAACAAACAGAAACCACGGATTGATGATGTTCGTTTGAGCAAGGTTGAGACCGACATTGGTGAACTGAAGGAAACCATGAAGCAAGTGCTTCACAGCAATGCGGAAATAAGGGACATGTTGCTCAATTTCCGAGGGAAGGAAGCTGTTGACAATGCAAAGGTAAGCAAAAGCAATTAGTATACATGCTTCACACAGTTCACAGAGGTTACTTGAAGATGACATATCGTAGTAAGTTAATGTATGTGTTTGTGTGATTAGGTGGAGTCGACTGAAAGAAATTGTAACATTAACATATCCTCCAGCATTGGTGAACTGAAAGGAATGCTGAACGAACTGGTTGCAGCAATATTGTCTGGGAAACAACCGTTTAATGAACATACACATATTGCTGAAATGAAGCAAATGATGCAGCAAGTGCTGGCAGGTTTATCAGAAACAGCACAATTGCCTCGCGCAGAGGAAAAGGGTGTTGACCTTACCGTGGGAGTCGAGTTGCATGATGGCGGCATGGTCTTTCCAAATTATTATGGTAGGCCAAATGAGGGTAATCTTCAAGATTCACAGGGGGTGGATTGGGAGGACAATTATGTGAATGGAATGTTGTCCAATGAGATAATTGATATGCACGTTGGACAGTTGCGTATCGTCCAAGAAGTTGGGGACATGCACAACAACCGTGGCCTTGCGTTGGAGGAAACAAACGCAAGCGAAGAAAGCAAATCTCTTTCGGTTCAGTTTCTGGCCATGAAGAACGTTGCAAAACAGAGTTTTTCTTCCTTTGACGATTTGCAAACCTTGCCACCAATGCGAGGAGAAGCAGACAATGTGCATCCTTCTGCTGGTAAGGTTGCCCAAACATTGGGAGCGGGACAAATTGTAACAGGCACACGAAAGGGAAGAGGAAGAGGAAGAGGTGTTGAAGCGACAGACGTAGAGGATATGCATTCGTGCAACGATAGCAAAATAAGTACTCGACTTACTGCAGAAAAATTCCCAAGTCGCCACATCACTTCACCTTTCGTATGTTTCATTACCAATTGATGCCGACAACATTATTGATCATAATTGAACCATTCTTTGTGTTGTATTTTAATATTTGTCATTCTAGTGCAAGTTTGTAGTAACAAATGTTGTACAATTGTCTTACAGATTTCGGACAAAGTCCTGTCCAAACTGCACAGGTTGGACAAGTGGTTCCGTTCAGAGGTTAGACATCGCTTCGCCAGTTTTAGATGGCTTAGGATGTGTTATGTACTTTGCAAATTATATTTATGAACAGTGTTGAGTTAGTTAATTGTTTATATTAATAGGAGGAGTTGATGTTACTTGATTGTTTATATTGATAGAAGGACTTGATGACACTGGAGAGCAGAGAGGTTTTATCAGCGGCCGAACACGAAGTTGTTGACTCTGTACTTGACGACAGCAAAAATGAAAGGTACGGATGAGTTTAGTACTCGCAATTAACCTGTTCCGTAGTATTTGTGAAATAAGTTTGAATTCCACAATTTTCATGTGTCGTGCTATGTTTATCTGATTCTTGTAGGTATCAGTTCTTTAATTTTTCATTCTCTATGATTTTGATGGGTTTATGATGGGTTTATCCATGTCGTATGTAGTATTTTCTTTGAATTTAATGCAGTGGGCTAGGGAAAGATCAATAGCTAAATTTCCTGTATGAACTTTTCTTCTTTTGCTCTTATCCTGCACACATGTACCTATTGGAAAAATTGCAAACCACTGATATTTTCACAAAAAAATTTACAAATTCATGGAAACCTTTATAATTTTAATTATGAAACTTAATAAAGTTTACCAATGATTTTCAAATTTTTTTGAAAACTTATAATGAAGTGCAATTTTCCCTAGCTTTTTTCTTCTACTCTGCTTACATTTTCCATTTTTATCATTTTGGGATATTGTTGGCTCCAGTTTGTAGAAAACATGTGTTTCTTTTTTTTTAACTTACTGACCTCTAAATGAGCATTTCAATTTTCACATATTATTTTAGCAAATACTATTGGACATGTCATAAGTTGTAATATCTAAAACTTTGTATTTTCATTTTGTTTTTGAAAAACTTAAAACTAATCTTCATTGGATTGGAGCCTAGTAGAATCAGGAATATCTGCCATAGTTCTACAACAGAAAAAACTAATCTTATGTTGTAGAGTTAAGCCAGATACGTTTAAGTTTTACTAGGCTGTAGGTTGCTTCTTACTGGTTGATGTATACGTTTAATGTAGAGACATTGTCGTGTCTATGAATCTGCATGACATGCCTTGCGAATGTGCTACGCGACGTGACATGCGCACGCTTAAACCAGGGGCATGGCTATCCGACACTGTAAGTCGTGGCATCTGACAATGTTATTTCCACTATATTTGCATGATGGACATATCCATATAGGGACATTGTTATTTCGTATTACATTTAAACAAATGGCAAACCTTATTTCACAAGTTGCCTGGTCTATTACAATGTTCTAGCCAATCAACTTGGTCGTGGTTCAATTGACTAACGGACAGCGGCAAGTACACAAAGATGGGAGGCATACTGCGTGGTTCTTTCCAGTATATCTGTCGGTAAGTAAGTGTTTTAGGTCGGTTGTGTATTGCAGAAGACATATTTTCAGAAAATTTTGGCTGACTGAACTTTACACACCAAACATGCAGACTTTGATACTAAATCAAAAAACTCAACCTCTGAACCATGAAAATATCGTCAAATCATATTTTGGACATGACAGATATACTGGGGTGCTTGATGCATGTCAGAAGGTAATATGAATGTCCATCCCATTAAAGCGAGTAGATTTAATATGAACGTCGGTAATATGAATGTCGATCCCATTTACATGAATGTCAATGTAAATATGAAAGTGCGTACATATTCGCATGCCCTCTAAACAATGTCTTCACTTGTGTTTATGTGTAGATTTACATGCCTTTCAATTATAGAGGAGTACATTGGTTGTGCCTAAAAATAGATATGGTAGACCGTGTGGTGTACCTATTTGACTCATTGGCATCCGCCACACTGGACACCAACAAGCTGAATGCGGCAAAAATGTTGGTATGTCGTGCTGAATTTCACAAATCTACTTCCACACTGTCACATCCTTTACATAAACTAACTGTCTCATTCTGCAACAGGTTCAAACAATGCATGCCTTACTGCAACTACAGTTTGGAAATGAAAATGCTGTAGACGTGCATACCTTTGACATCCGCACGTTAGAACAAAGGCCATTACAATAGCTGGTCGAGTAATCCACAAACCCTGCGTCACATTGACTTCACTCCTGAATCACTCATTTAACAAACCTGCTTATATTTTACGAGAAACTGAATGTTACATTTCATGTGTAGCACTTTCGACTGTGCGATGTTTGTGATCAAGTACATGCAACGGCCTGATATACCCAGCGGTCCACACAAGGTACATTATACCGCTTAATTTCCAATTGCGAAATAAATCCGTTTATTTCCTACCGCTGTAACTGTACCTGATTTGTGTTATTCGCTTTCTGTACATAGTTTCATCCTTCTGTGTGCCGGAAGTTGGTGCTTGACTTCGTTATGGATGTGAACAATACATAGATCGGCGAGTATCCTTCGTGCATGTGATTGATTGCAATTACAACAAATAGGGCAGCGATTTTATCATGGCCTGCCAGTACGAGAGTAATTTCGATGCCCAACCACAACTGGATTACTGCATCAGCTTGTCGTGAAAACTTTTTTGGTCGCAGCTGTGATAATACTAATTTCCCACGCGTATTGATTGTACACATAATTCCAATGTTTGGGACTGGAACAAACAAGGGAAAGTAGTAATGTTTGTTTGTTTTTATCGTGGCCTGTAAGTAATGTGATACACATAATTCCAATGTTATGGGTGCAGAACAAACAATGCAATGTGATATTTGCCCAAATGAATATAGTAATGTTTGTCCAGTGCAATGTGATATTTGTCCAACAAACAATGCAAGTTGAAAGTAGTAATGTTTGTTCGCTTTTACCACATGAATTATGTTTGTTCGATTTTTTTGAATGCCATGATTTTGTCCAAAACAAAGCAAAAAAAAAGCCCACAGAACAAACAAATAGCGGTGACTATAATGCACTTTGAACGGGAATTGATTACTTCATAACAATGCACAAACGGTGAAAAATTGCACACAAAATAAAAACAACCATACAACAGACCATTAAAAACACAGAGTATTGATATTCAATTTTTTTTTTTGTTCGGCAAAACAAAAAACTGTATTGATGAAAAAGCACATACAAGGTGTCAATGATACATCAAAAAGAGGAGGTTGGAGATAAAAAAGCTCTAACCTCCTAGTTGGTGAGAGACCAACGAAGAGAAACAAAAGCAGAAGGAAAACAATAAGCATGTAACTCCAAGCCCATCCTGACAAAACCGCATAACAGGGCAACCAGATGAAACTCCAAGGCAGCATGAACAAACTTCAGACCATACAGCCACCATTGAGACTTGAGCCTGAACCTTCAACCTCCATTGAGACTTGAGCCTGATCCTTCAACCTCCAAAACAAAAAAATAACTACAGCAGCAGACCAACAATTACAGTAGACCTCCAATAACTTTCCCCAATCCAGCAGCAGACTTCCAATACAGCATACCAAAACATCATTCCAAAAATTGCAAAAAGGCCAATATGCAGCAGCAGACTTAAGCCTATTCGTTGATCCCATATAGCAGCAGCAGAGTACATATATAGCAGAGCAGAGTTGAAGCACAGCAGGGCAGCAACCAGAAATGAGCATGCTTGACCCCATAAACTAAGGCAGAGCAACAAGCCAAAAATAAGGCAAAGCATAGCAACATTGAAGCACAGCAGAGTAAAAGTAGCCACCAAGAAGATATGGTAATCCCACAGACTGACCAAAATCTTGCATACCACAGATTGACCAAACTCCTGCACCCTTGCAGCAAAAAACACCAAACACCACCCCCTCAATCAGACTTTGATACTATCCAGAATACAATATATGTCGTCCACTGAATACTGTAGGCCTCTATAACTTTGCTTACACCAAAGTGCAACCCTCACTTTCACCATCTCAGCCAATTCAGGCCCATCAACAATCTTATCATTAAAAAGGCAATCATTCCTACCTTTCCAAATCATTCCTAGCTGTGCAATAGAAAAGAATACATATATAAACTAGTCTAGGATTTGGGGAACAGAACGGCTAGAACACCCCATTCTGATTGAGCATCTGCCAGCATGGCTTGGGCTTGGTCCAACTCAGCTTTAGTTGTCTGAATTGATGCAGAACGATGTCTAATTTGGGAGAGCATCATCCTTGCTTCTTGATTAAGTTGGTCATGTTGCTGCTGCAGATGAGCCTTTCTTTGCCGGACAGAGGCAAGTGCTGCCATGAGTTTGGTTTCCTCAACTTCAAGTGCTGAGTGTTGCTCAAGAATGGCTGCAGAGGTTTGCTGGCTGAGTTTGAGTGAAGTAGATATGGTGTGGGCTTCGTTTAGGAAATCTTTTTTGGTTTGAATATCCTTCAAGCAAGTCTGAACCATCTCTAAAAGGGTTGGCCATTCAGTGATGATCTTGGCCAATTACTTTAGTTGAATGGGGTTGAAAGGATTAGGGGAGAGGTTTACAACAGTAGAAAGACAGGCCAAGGTTTCATCAGGTTTGTGGAGAATGATTTCTTCAACTGGGGTGTTAATGAGGTTGATGAAGGTGGTTAAGGTTTGTTGAGTTTCAGCATAAAAGAGATGTAGCCTTTGAGGCAATAGGGATATTTCGTCTAGATCTTGTTGAAGAATAGAAAGTTCGGCCCAAATATCCTGGCATGGACCGATGGCCTGTGAACATTAGTAGTTTGGTGAGAATATATGCTTGCAAGTAATAAAGAGTAAATAGGATGAGGTTGGAAATGGTAGTACCTGTCCTGATAACGTGCGCGCAGACGGCTGGCCTTGTTCAGCTGTGGTTGTGGCATCAGGACGAGTTGTTTCTGGTACTGATGAAATGGCAGCATCAGCGCCTTCAGGCTCTTTCTCTGGTTCTGCTAACAGGGGAAAGTCATGACAACCTTCAAGTTTTGTCTCGCCCATTGGTCGTGGAGATGAGTCCTGTATTATGTCCATCCCTGTAAATTGGAGAACAATACCAGTTACTTAAAGAGAAGTTTTTTTTTCCCAAACGAACAGTAACATTTGTATTTCTATTTACCTTGGTTGTGGTGAACTTCTGGTTGAGGGGATTTTGTGTTGTCATCTGTTGGAGAGGATTGGCTGTTGATTGAAATGTCAAATTCAATCCTCTCTGATTCTTTGTTTGAAGTTGGAGAATTGGAGGGGTTGGATGGTGATGGTTGAGGGCTAGAGAAAGAAGGGACAATGTGTTGAGGAGAAGTGGAAGGATGTTGTGATGAAGATTGTGTAGATTGCTGTGGCGAAGACTGTGAAGCAGGTTGTAAGGAAGTTTGTTGCGATGCTTCAGGTGGTGGTGGAGTTGGTTGTACAGTGGGTTCTGTGGGTACATTGCTGATGGGACTGGGAATTTGATGAATGTGTTGAGGAGAAGTGGAAGCATCCTCATCATCAGTAGCAGCAAGGAGTAATCTCCTTCTTTTTCTCTGCACAAAAGTAAGTGATCAGTCGGGCGCGAATGGAAATTGAGATGATGTAAATATGTAAAGTGAAGGCTTACTTGGTAGAGCTGCCCTGAAGGATTTGATGTTGTTTGGCCAACCATTTGGCTGAGAGGGATATCCCAATCACTTAGGTCCGTGCTTAGAGCAGGAGCAGTGGAAGGCTCTTCTCTCTTCTTCGCCGTGACCTCTGTCTCGGCAGGGGTACGGGTGGTAGTTCCTCTCTGTGCTTGTGTCTGCACGGCTGCGAAAGAGTCTGCCATTAATTTCGGAACTGAGGGGGTGTTTGTCTGAGTAGTTTCATCCATTGGAGCCTTGCCTTTATGTTGGTCCCTAACCAATGGTTCAGCAGCAGGCCCAATTTTGGCTGTCAAAGCTTAACCAAGTTAGTGTTGTAGAGAAAAAAACAAAACAAATTGCATGACATAGTCAGGGATATGAAGTATATGAAGGAAGGATACCTGTAGCCTTAAGCTTGGAAGGCGAGGATATGCGGCCCTGAATATGAATACAAGTATCGTTAAGGCAGCTTTCAAGTGGCTTGCAGAAAATAATGGCAGACATAAGTCCCCACCAATGGTCAAAAGCAGCTGAGCAGTCCGAAGCAGGTTTGAAGAAGAAGGGGCCAAAATCTTGGAAAAGTTTGGTGTTCTCTGTCAGAATGGATTCAGCTTGTGTAGGATCTTTGAAGTGGATTCTGGACCCAATCTCCTCATGGATGGTTAGGTGGAAATAAGGATAAGGGATAGCCTGGGAAAGACCAAATTGCCTGGACCATTGATTGGGACAGTATGTCTCAAAACTGCAGCTGGATAGCTTGGCGGAGGATATGGAACAGCCAACCAAGACATGTCGAGAGGTGAGAATATGTCTCCAACTCTCATTTTGTTCTTGGACTTGGTCATTGTGTAAATCAGAAGGGTCTGTGAAAAGGAAGCGAAGTCTACTGGAGGAGAATTCAAAGTTTTGAAATGGCATGAACAGGTTGGAAGGTCTCTGTGAAGGAAGGTTGTAAAACATGGTAAGATGATTTTTGAAAGTGAGGATGGGTTGGCTGTTATAAGTGAGCAGTTGCTCAGCATAGGAGTAGCAAACAGGCTTCAGGGTGTTAGGTGGTGGGGGTTGTGCCTCAGGGAAATAGGCATACAACCAGGCCTGGAAGAGCCAGAAGGGGCCACCACAGTTGCCAGAAATCTTCTTGTCGACAAAAGAAAATAGGGCCTTGTAAAGGGTGGCAAGAAGATAAGGGGCTAAAGCCATAAGTTGGCCATCTTGCATACACAAGGCAAGGGGGAGGTATTCTTTCGTGATCTTGTACCCAGGGACACAAAAAAGAAACTCACAAAGCCAAAGTAAGTAAAAAGCAGTTCTTTCTTTGTCATCGACAGGGGAACCAGGCTTGCCTTGGTATTTTTTGGCAAAATCTGTATAGCACAGCCAGTGTTTAAAGTAAATGTCACTTTTGGAGGCTCAAGGAGAGCATGAATTGGATTGCCCAAGATTGGGAGACCAGTCAAGTGAGCTATATCTAAGATGGTAGGGGAAATCATACCAAAATTGAGGAGTAGGGAGTTACTAGACTGCGACCAAAAGCATGTAGTAGCAGCAATCAGCCCTTTGTCCACGTCATAAATTTTAGTCGACAGTCTAATTGCTTCACCAATGCCCTGGTGCTTCCATACTTCAGCGTCGTGACCTTCAATTCTCCTGGCCCAGCTTCGCCAATCAGAGTCTGGTGACCTCCACCCTCTGAGTGGGTTTTTGCTGACATTCCAGTTAGTCCACTTGAGTCCAGGTTGGTTGAGAAGAATGTTCTCACCATTACCAAGGGGATAGTATGGAGCTAGCTCGTCTGGGAAGTAAGACGCGAAGGTAGGGCCTAGAGTAGCCTTAGCGACAGAGCTTGTGCTGGGCAATAGGGTTGCACCAAATTTTAGAGGAGCGATACGTGCTCTGATAGGGTCTGGGAAGCGGAGTAGGTCTTCATTGTTCTCCTCAGATGGAGATGGTTGAGATTTTTTCGGCGCCATGGCTTAGGGTTTTGTGGTGCTCTGGTTTTGAACGGCAATGCTTGAGAAGAAGGAGTACAGTCTGGGGAGTTCGAATCAGAGGGAAATGAAGTGGTTTGAAGTAGAAAGGGTGGGTCTTTTATAGCTTATGATGGGGCTAGTATATTTAAAAGCTCTTATATTGGGCTGTAGTTTATGTTTGTTTTGGGCCAGTATTAAGAAATTTGCTAACTTTTCCCCAAGCAATGGCCCCCTCGTTGAAGTTAAATATCATATGACTTGGACCCCCACAAGGGGGGACCCCCATGACCCCCTCTCTCTCTGATTGGCCAGTTTTTTTTATTTATTTAAATTTCTTCTTTTTTTTTCCTTCTCCAATCAACAGCCCCCACGTGTGTGTGTTGGGGGGGGGTGGTGGTGGTGCAGGTGGTGATTGGAGGGGGTCTCAATCACTTCTGCAATATTTCACATGAACATGGGGGCCATTGTTTGCACCAAGTTTTGCCAGTCTCTGTCGACAGATGGTCCACTTAATCGAGGGTATGTGGCCAAGTCTGAAGGAATGTCCACCACCTGAAAGTGGGCTCTCTGCATGTGGGTCACCTAGAAGTGATGGGGGAAGTTTTTACCACCAGTCATGGAGTTAGTGGGCACACTTTCAGGAGGAAGCATGAGACAAAGCAGGAGTCTTGCTCTGTCGACAGAAGTTTAAAACAGTTGGTGGCCATGAAATAAACACAAGAAAAGGGAGCTCGACAGATAGAAGTGGAGGTTTAGTATTGATATCCGTATACTGTTTTTGTGGCCCATCATTGCATGATCCCACACGTCTACACCATAACTGCCACTGTAACTGCCCCCTGACTTCGAATCTTCAACTCTCCTCTGCCAAATATTGACTCTTCCCCGTCGACCTTCCTTTTCACCATTGTGGGGGCATGTCCCTCATCATTATGAGACAAAAATCGACAGAATATTGTCCACTAAACACAACCACAATCCTTGCAAACTGGGCCACTGAACCACAACACTTGGCCACTCACTGTTACTGCCCCTGACTATGAATCATCAAACTCTGCCAAATATTGAATTTTCCCTGTAATTTAATCAAAATATATTCAATGTCGGTAAACTTGAAAATATGTTTGAAATAACCTTTTTCTGTATTGTAATGACTTAAAACACAATTGTTGTCCTACATTTTACATAACGAAAATACACAACTTATTTATATCAAAAACAAAATATACATCTCGGGTTTATAATAAAAAAAATGGGAACTACTTTTTTTTTAAAAAAAAGTTCACTTTTATGTTCTGCTAAATTATGATTGGATATTAGATTAAAAATTCCTCTTTGCACCTATTTTTCCCACATCCTCCAAACAGCTGCTCCATTCAACTAACATTGAATCTTGCATGCCACCTGACTTACATGCTGGAGCAGTTACTGGCAGTGCTCATGGATTTAGTGGCCACCCTTCAAGAGGAAACATGAACGAATTGGGAGTCTGTATCTGTCAAGGAAAGTCTAAAAGGACTTGGGCACAGGTGGCAACTTCAATTATATGCACTTCGATAGGTACAACTGAAGCTTTTATGTGGTTTCAATACACGGAAATGACAGTGCAGTTATAGAAGTTGCACAGAAGCAGTTGCAGAATTGGCAGATCATGGGGTCATGGGAAATAATAGCTATAAAGGGCAGAATGTTTGCACAGAGAGAGGACATGAACAACAACACAACTTACTTTCTACATTGTAACTTCTGAGTAGTTTTTTCCCTTCTACTTGCTACTTTGTTACAAACAACACAACAACACAACAACTTACTTTCTACTTTCTACTTTCTACTTTGTTACTTTCTACTTTGTTACCATCAGTTCATAGAAAGAAGTCTTCATCCTTTTCAGGCATTCGAACCAATACCACAATTGCTTGATTTTCTTCTTGAACTTGTCAACTTTAAATTACTGCTTCGTTGCTGTCGATATAGGCCCACCATAATTTTACTAACAATAAACCCATACTTCCATAGTAAACATTAAATAATTTCACAACTCCTGTTCGTAACTCGTAATTCATATACCAATCGGCATGCAGATAAAGTAACGAGTTCGTTGGGTTACTTTCTCCAACTGACACCCAAAATTAACTGCCATTTGGATTATATACAAAATGCATGTGCTGGTATGTAATTTTGCAAACCCACTTGGACAAAATTCGTATTTTACTCGAAATATAATACTAATTTACCGACACAAGTCATAACAAATCAATACGAAGCCAAACACATCGTTAGTTGATAAACCACACCGCAAAAAACCCTTCAGTTAGATCCAACCAAATATGGAACAGAAACAAGCAACTCGCAATAGGAAGCTTGGAATACAGACATAAGCCAATTTCCCACCCAAAACAATACACAGACAACCCATATATATCTCACCTCACCTTCAATTAGTTTTCAAAATGAGAAGTCACTGCAAACACAAATGACAACATCACTCTAAACAATATGGGAAATTTACAACTCGTGACCTTGTACATAAGTAACGTTGTGCCATTTCCTGGCATTGTACATAACCAATTATTTACACGTTACGTACAGCAATCCGTGCAAAATGAAAACTACATACATTATTTCCATGTGTTTTCAATAGCTAGTACTGTCTACCTAATAAATTAAGGGAATAAGTAAATCATACAAATTATACAATTACCTGATTCACCTCATCAATTGTGTTCGAATCATTTTTCCACACTGCTGCTTCAACACTATCGTATTGGCCCACAGGCTGCTTGGAATCAGGAAAAACATCGAAAAATAGTCGCCGTTGCTTAATGTGCGGTGTACTTGGATCCACCAACCCAGTTTTGCAGCGAACGGGCAATGACTCCGCATTGTACTCACGGTCAGTTATGTGGGGTGTATCTGCATCTAAGTTACTACCCACTGTTCGGCTAAACCGAACCTTAGGACACGTTCGCTTTGTGTGCCCAATGCATTTGCAATTCCCACATTTCTTGGTGTTCGACAGTTGGACGAGGCCCGTCCCGGGTTCCCTTTTGTCTTCATAACATCAGGATCTTCTACTCCAAATTGTCGAGGGAATGAATGTTTCCCTTTGTCTCCATTCCCACCGTTCAAATTCCTCTCATATAACTCCTTCATCTGGCTCGTTATCGGAAGACATGCATCCCTAGCCTCTTTGAAACCTTCCGTTGATTGCGAGGCATAGAAACACATTTCGTTGTAGGAAGAACTCAATATCCCATACCGGGCCGTCTGTGTTGTAGTGCTATCAATTGAGGGTTGAGGCCATTGCTGGCCATCCTTGCTTGCAGCCCTTGTCCATCTATGCAGCACACAAGTTAGGGGAATTTGCGTTAAATTTTCGGCTTTCATAACACATATCATGTGGTAGCAAGGTAGCCCCAACGACTCAAACTTCATGCAAGAACATCTCATTGCAGCATCCACTGGACTGTGTGTTACTATCCATGATTTGTCCTTCACTTTGTACTTATGAATATAGTAGCATTTCTGACCATCCGGCAAAGGGAACACGTCCTTGACATTCAACTTCCCATCTTCTAAGATTTCATCACGGAACATTCTAAATATATTTCGGGCGAATAGCTCAGCTCCATGTCTCTCTATATCTCGCAATGGAGTAATCAATACCGGAAAAGTGTTATTTGTTTCAGCATCATCTTCAGCCTCGTTATACCTTATCCTTGCAAGAGCTCGATCATAGTGCCTAACAAATTCATATAGTTTCAATTTGTGTTGGAGGAAGGAATTGAAATAAGCATTCATACACTCCGAGCACTGAGTGCTCTTCATCCCAGCAAAGAAATGTCCACGCATATATGCCTCAGCCCACATATGACGCTTCTCATATGTCTCCAACACCCAACTGTTGGTTTGAAGTCCAAATTTTTCGACCATTGTCGTCCAGCTATGCTCAAACTTTGTCTCATCCGTTTCCATGTCCATGCACTGCTTGAAAGCATGTGCAAAGCCACTTATGTGAACATTTGAAACATCATTTTTCCCAAGATGCCAATTACATAATCGATGTCTTCCGTCTGGAAATACTCTTCTGATTGCCTCTCGCATCGCCTTATCCCCATCTGTCAGTACGGACACAGGTGCTTTATTGCCCATCGCCTCTATAAATGTTTCCAAAACCCATGTATATGTCTCAATTGTCTCATTAGCTAGCAAAACACATGCAAATATCGTGGTCCTAAAGTGGCTAGTCACACCAGCCAACATGACAAAAGGTTTCTTGTATGCATTGGTTCTGTAAGTTGAGTCAAATATCAACACATCAGCAAACTTTGCGTAGTCGGCCCGCGATTTCGAATCTGCCCAGAATAGATTTTGTAACTTGTTATCGTTACACACATCATACTTGTAAAAAAAACGTGCATCAACATCAAGTTTTGCACATAGGTAAACCAACGCACCCTGCGCATCACCATCCTCAACTTCTGCTTTACGTTTGGCTTGAATATGGTTGTGCAGATCCGTACGGATGAAACCAACATTCTCATAAGACCCGGATTGATTTACCATATAGTCCATGATTTGGCTAGTCTTCACACTGACGTTGCGCATAGCCATTGCTTGAGCTTTGTCATCGCTGTTTAAACTGCGATGTGACCTCAGATACATCACACAGTGTTGTTCCGCCAATTCATGGTTGTGGTCTACAACGAAGTGAGTCACAACATACTTTCCCTCTTCACCAGTATCCGCATCGTACCGTATGCGAAATTGGGCTTTGCAACCTACTCTTGTTAGTGCCTTGGGAGCTCTACTCTTCTCAGCAACACGGTCCAAGTATTTTGGTAATCTCTGACCTTCCCTTGAACACAACCACAGCCTACTAACGACCGTTCCCTCTTTATTTGTGTTAAATCTGGATTTTCGTATACTAAATCCCTTGGCTTTAGCATACGCATTGTAGAAATCTTCTCCATCTTCGACCGAATCAAATTTCTGTTCCAGAATAGCACGTTCAACATCACCAACCATGTCATTGCGGTGAGCATCGTCAACCATTTCTTTTTTCACATCGGCTCCGCCATCTTCAACGTTCATGTTGGTTGCTTCTTCATTGCTCGGACCAGCTTCGCAACCATGATCAGGTTCTGCCCGACTTTCATTCATCAAACGAATGTCATCTGCTGCATTTGGAATGTCATAATCATCACCTTTCCTTTTAACTTCCGCTGGGGCCATACTGCACATGACATTACTACAAACAATTACTTGATAACCAAAAATTGTTAACACAAACACAAACATGACATTTTCACACGGTTTAGCTGTCTGTGCAAACACAAACACTCGCTTGAGAAAGAGAAAGAGAAAGGTTAGTTGCCAATGGAGGGGTTTCCATTGGAGCGAAGCGTAGAGTGGTTGAAGTTAGGATGGGGGTTTAGTTGAGGGAAAATAGCTGAAGTGAACAGGCCAGAGAGACAGAGAGGGAGACAGAGAGAGGGAGACAGCTCCATACCTCATATCTAGTTCGAGACAAGGGCTTCACTTCAGCATTGGAACCAACACAGCCTTGTAGTTACGTTGTTGTTGGAAATCGCCCGTTATACTGTTCCCTACAGAGCTTCGTCAATGGAACGAACCCAACAGGGGCTTCTCCCTGTCAATGGAAATCAACAGTTACACTGACTCAACCTTACACAGAGAGGAGAACAGAGAGAGATAGAGACGAAATACAGAGAGTGAGTGGGATGCAATCATGTAAATACAAGCATTAACCGGTTGCCCCGGTTTCAACTTTTTCACGATTAAACAATTCAATGGTCTTGATCAATTATTGTAATCTAACGGCTAACAATTAGGTTGCATATGGTGTGCAACCTTAAGGGGGTTGCACACTTAAGCACGACCCATTTAATATATGAAATGTTTTTAGTTTTGAATTTTTTGATTTAATGGATTGGTTTAATAATAATATCAAAATTGTCATCATATTTGACTTTTAAAAAATTAAAAACTAATTTAATGAAAATAAAAACAACCACCCATTACATGATCATCATCCAAACACATAATAAAAATTAATTTTGTAAAATAAATAAATGTGTAAAAGATTTATCAATTTTACATAATTTTTTATCTTTGGTGAGTAAAAATCATTTTTAAAAATTCACAAAATATTTTTTTGACATTTATTTTTATCAAATTATTTTATATTTTATTAAATTGATGACTTTGCCCTTAAAATTGATTGATGGTATCTTCAATTATCTTTATTTGAAACAAGATTCAAAATTTAAGATTAAATGTATCATAATTGAAAAATTAAGGACCAAAATAACACGAGTCCCAAACCATATTAACTATCCAAGGTGTAAAGATTGAGCTTTATAACAAAAATCAAACAATAAGACAGGAGTGGCAAATGCAGAGAAGTCCTTGCATCCTGTTAACTGGAAAAACAAACACTGCAAGGCTTTGAGGGATTGAGAAAGAGCCCAGTCATGTTAACCAGCTTGAAGTGAATAGCCTCCTTGATGGTAAAGCAGGAGGAAAACCAAGAACCCGCCAAATGCAAGCCAGAATAGGCTACTAAAATCGGACCCCTTTTCGCTGCAAATAGAATCAAAATATCCCCAAATGCAGCCTCAATAAGCTACTATACTCAGACCCCTATAAAAGTATGTGAATCCTAGAGTCAAAGAAGCTATAGAAGACTTGAAAAATCTAGAAACCCTAGATGTTGATTTGTGATTATGTATCAATTTTAAGCAATATATAACAATACCAATCAAACAATCAAGACAAATCGACACAACGATTTTACGTGAAAAAACCACAATTGGACACCTCCAACTATGATTAAAAAACCACAGACAACAGTCACAAAACAATCCACTAAGAAGATTTAAAAGGAATTACACAAGTATACTCTCAATTACCTAGCGAATCCACGACTAATTGAACCAACCTCTATGTGCCTCTTCCAACCCCGTCTTCACCTCGGAATTGTCTTTACGATGAGCCACTCCAGAATCCACTGAAGCTTCAAGCTCGAATTCTTCAGAATCCACCGAAGAACAACTTTATATTTTGTATAACAAACAAAACCTTTGATGTACTCTCTTTTAAACCATGAGTTGAATACTCAATAAAAACATCAAAGAAAATCTAACAAAATATCTCCAGATATAAACCTTAAGATCCAAAAAGAAGATCTGAAAAAAAGTACACTTAGCTTTGGGAGAAAACCAAGTATTTATAGAAAACCAAAAGTATTCCTAGATTTGGAAGAAAACCAACTCCTTAAGAAATCCGGATTTTGAAGCTCGCTCGAGCGAAGCTTTTCTCGCTCAAGCGAGGAGCTTAGTTTTCATGATTTCTACTAGTGCTTTGGCTCGAGCGACCAATCAATTCTCTCAGGTTTTTGTGTGGACGCAATCCATCGCTCGAGCGAGAACTCCTTGGCTCGAGCGAGAAAGCCTTAGCTCGAGCAAGCATTCCTTGGCTCGAGCGAGCAACGGCGGACATGCAATTTTGAATGCAATTTTGCATTTTGCTTCGGCCGCGAGCTGACGGGCAGCTCGACCCCCGTAATAATCAGTGAAATGGCAATCTTGAAAGCATTGACATCACAAACTTCTCTGCAAAGCACGATTCGGGTTGGATTCGCCTCTAACAACTCATAGCCTCACTGAAATAAAAATGCGAATAAAATTACAACTCAAAGGAGTTTTGTCAAACGGGATTGCCAATAATAAAAACCTAACAAGACTCAACAAAGATAAAAGGGTCACAAGGACGAGGAGAGGAATGAAAGAGGGAAAAAGAAAAACAGTGAGAAGAAACCTGAGGTAGAGAATTATGAGACTGAGAGATTGCAATAGAAAGCACTAGTTTGATGAAGAATAGAAAGAGGTGAAGAAGAATGATGATCAAAACAAATTTCATTCCTTGCAATAAAGAATTTGATAAGTAATGCGCACAATTAATCTCCTAGGAATAAAAAGAGAGGGCTGCGGGTAAATTATTCACTTCATATGATTTGTCAAATCTTTCATCAAATTTTCATTAAAATCTTTTTAAAGATTCTACTCTTATCCTAAATTTTCATTTTCATCAAATTTGTTTAAAAAAAATTGCTTACCCTTTCATATTCTCATCAATTTCAAATTTGATAAAGGATTTGATAAGTTCGTAATTTGATTTTTAAAAAAAAAAAAAATTATTTCTTGATTTGATAAACATTTTGATACCTTTTTATCAAATTTTGATAAAAAAAAAAAAAAAAGTGAAATATTAGAGGTCTTAATTATAGAAAATTGTACAAAGACCTCTTGCTAGAGGAATAAAAGTGAAATAATTTTGATAGTTGAATAGCCTCAATTGACAATAAATAATAATAAAAAAAGATAAAATGATATTTAATAAAAATGGAAGGCATCACTATATAATATGTGACAATAATTACATTGGTTCTTTGCTCTGTGAAGCGACTCTTTAACTCTCCCTCTCCTCTAAATTTTGGCAATGATGGCGATCTAGTGGCGAGGTTGAGACTCTTTTCTCTATTCCGATCTCTTTCTCTATTCTTCTTTCCGTCTCTCTCACATCTAAGGTTTTGAAAGGTGGCAGAGGTTGCAAGGTAGGGAGGAAAAATGGTGGTGATGTTGTGCATGGGGTTATTGATTTCTTGTACTTCAATGTTGATGAAGAGCGCATTGGAGCAAAGGTGATCCCTCCTATCCCAAATGGTTGGGAGGAGGACAGGAAGTTGAACTATTTTGGGGAGTGTGGAGACTAGTTGATCTTATTGAGATTTAAAATCTTCCGTCTATGCAATTTGATGTATGAGATGGAGAGAGATCACCATGAGCAACTTATCAAGTGTTACATTGATCTTGGTGACGTTTCAAATGCATTTCTAGAAATGGTTTTAAGGTATCGTGACCCATCGAACTTGCATTACTACAAGTTTGCAATACTTGATCATATTCAAGAAGAGGATGATGATGACAACTCATTTCCAGTATTGAGTTTTACCAGATGAGGCCATCTGCTACAATTTTCAAGACAAGACTTTAAAAAGCTTTGTGATTTTCATTATAACGATTTTGTTATTAAGATTCCTGGTTCACACAATTTGCATTAGGATGCATTTGAATATATTGAGTCTCATTTGTCATCTTTCTTATTGAAATTCAATTGTGAAACTACAAGCGTGTCGTATATATGATTGCTGATTCTCAGAAAATGCACCATTTCGTACCCTTTTCCATGTATTATTCAAGTCAAATTCATGTTTTGCAATTTTGAATATTTTTGTAAAATATAGAAGAACACAAGCAAGAAGTTACTAGAGTTCGCTGAAAAGCAATTACTAACTGTGCCATTTTGGGACCATCCTCTTAGCAAAAATATAAAAAAAAAAAAATTTATTTGAATGAAATAAAATCCCCTGAATAACTGAAAACGAACACACAAAGTAAACTATCATAGGAAAAAAAAATTCTTTGAATTAAATTCTCTTGATTTTTAATTTTGCATTATTCACGCATCAATTCCCACCTTTATATCCTTTTAGGACGTAATTATGAAGCTTAACCGAATTTACTTTTTGTTGCTTTGCCTCATTGATCTATGAAACAGCCTTGTTTCAAGAACAAAAAACTTTTTTTTGCCTACGCCATACATATATACACATCGATGTGCAGTCACAGTTTCATGGCATTTCATGTCATGACAAGATCTTTGCATTTCACAGGCTACAAGAGATGTTGGTATCCAGCTAGATAACAATTGGATGTTCTGTTGTTTATTTTCATATTCAGGTTCTATGATTAGTGAATCAAACAATTAACACATCACATGCTACAACAATTCAGATTAACGAGTGCCAAACACAGTTTATGCACTGAAAATATCCGCCCAATTTTTTTTTTTTTAAGTACAATCCTTTCTAATTTTTCTTTCAACCAAGAAAAGAACTTCATTCAAGAAGCAGGAGAATACAACTACCAGCTCCTTAAGAAAATATATATATATATAAAACACCTGGAACAAATTCATCCAGAAACAAAGAGGATGATAACAACCATGAGAAATAGCAAAGAACATCAACAACTAAAACTAATGCCGGCTACAACTACAGACTGTACGAAATAAGACATCTCCTTCAGTGTAAATTTTGGATCTGGCTGCAAAGCTAGCAAGGATTTTTTAGGCCTCAGGCCAAACATCAAAATGAGGTTTATATCCTATTAGGCCTTTAGACAATTGGGGCTTTTGGCAATAAGAAATTTTTGGAAATTTTTTTATGGGCCTTAAGCAATGAGTTAAGTGGAATAAAAATTGAGCAGCCTCTACTCTAAAGCTGTCATTCTGCACAAACAATGCCTTAAGAAAAGGTTTAAAGATTGAGCTTTATAAAAAAAATCAAACAAGAGAGGCGTGGCAAATGCAGCTACAGGAGACCCAACAAAGATAAAAGGGTCACAAGGACGAGGAGAGGAATGAAAGAGGGAAGAAGAAGAACAGTGAGAAGAAACCTGAGGTAGAGAATTATGAGGTTGAGAGAATGCAATAGAAAGTATTAACTTGATGTAGATTAGAAAGAGGTGAACAAGAATGATGATCAAAACAAATTTTCATTTCTTGCAAAGGAGAATTTGATAAGCAATCTGCACAATTAATTTCCAACGCTAAGAAGCACAGACACTTCTAAGAATGAGACGTATTCGTGTCAGACACCGACACTCTTTGGGCACTTTCCCGATACGTGTCCGACACTCTTCAAAACGTATCCTATTTTTAATTTCTTTTTAAAGATCCAAACACTCTTTGGACACACGTGTCTATCGCTTAAACACACGTGTACCGATTAGACACAAGTGAAACTAATTATAAGTTTAAACAAAACAACTCAAGGTACAATAATAAAACAAAAACCATATAAATTTATAGGAATTAGTATCATATTGAATTTTTTATTGGCTTTGAACGATATATTCATATACATAACATATAATAAATATATAAAATTATACATTCCATCCATGTCCCCCACATGTTGTGTTCTACATTTTTTGAAAATTGGCGTGTTCGGCTTGTCTGTCTAATATCCATGTTGTGTCGCGTGTCCATGCTTCTTAGCTCCTATGCAACGAAAAAAAGACAGGATGTTTGCACCATAAATTGTTTGTCGATTATGGCCTGTCAATTATGACCTGCTGATTATGGCCAAATTTAATATCATTGATGTGGCCTGTCGAAAGTTTGGTTTGTCGAATCAAAACATGATCATCTTTAAAGATTTACTATGGCCATATTTTATTATCTTTATCATTATCTATTTTTATTTTATGTTATTATTATTATTGTCATCTTGTTGCTTGTGTAGGAGGCAGTTGATTGCATAATGAAGAAGGGGAGGCAGTTGGAGTTGACAATGGGTTGTTTCATTATTGAAGAAGAACTGCATTATGGAACTGTCTTGAGCAGTTGTTTTGGAAGGAACCATATGGTTGTAAGCCTATAAATAGGCAGAGGAGGAAACAAAAAGGGCGGCATCAATAACAACACAATAACTTAGTTTTTACCTAAAGAGTAGATTATCAAGTTAGGAGTAGTTTATTCTGTAATTTGTCCTTTGTAACTCTGTGAACTTGGGTAGTTTTATTTTGAAATTACCATTTGTCTACTTTGTTTACCTCATCTCTCTTGCCGATTGTAATTTGTTCCAAAGACGTCCTTGTACTTTAAGGCATTTGAATCAAAACACAGTCGCCTAATTGCTTTTGTTTGATTGTTCAGTTTAAATTGTTGTTCCATTCCTGTCGATAGGGAGTGAGCATAACTTTTACTAACTCAGGACTACAAGTAAATTATGCACTTCATGTGATTTGTCAAGTATCAAGCACGGATATGTGCTTAAAAAAATTATAATTTTTTACATTACATTACATTACACATAGATTAAAGGAAGGTGAAAAATCATTCCCTAAAAACTGTCACAATTTAAGAAAGAATTTTTGGTTGCGTTTGGTAGAGTTTTGTAATTATGATTTGAGAGTATGAGTTGTATTTTGAGTTTGTGAGGTTTGGAATTATGATTTGAGTGTGAAAAATTTGTTTGGTAAGAGTTTTGAAAATAGTTTTGAAAAGAGTTTTGAATATTTGATGTGACATTTGATATTTGATACAAAAACTTACAACTCAAAATTATTTTAAAACACATAAAAAAATTTTAAAAATTCAGAAAATATTTTTTTCGAATATATAAAAATTAACATATCAATTGCAAAAAACAAAAAAAAAACAAAAAAAATAAAAAAAATAAAAATTCACAATTCCGGTCAACTGGCCGGACGACTGGTTAGGCCAAAGTTTGAAATTTTTTTTGAAAAACGCGCTCTTTCAAAACAGAGTTTTCTGCAGAGTTGTGAAAAATTAATTCCACAACTCTATCCAAACATCATACTCAAACCATGAAGTAGAAAACTAGTTTGAAAACACAACCAAACAGAGCCTTAGTATTTGTGCTTCATAGATTGTGAATAGGCGGCAACATTTATGTTTCTTTGTTTAGTTAGGTGGTTTGAGCTTGTTCTAGCATCTGATAGTAGTCTGCGTAAAATAAAGACATAAAATGATAAACCAAACCCAACTAAAGCGTTGTGTCCCAATCAATTGGGGTCAATTATGTGAAATATTTTTTATCAATCGGTTATATACTCCGCTAAATTAATTTATGATTTCTTTTACTACAACATACCTTGTCAATTTAGGTATTTCCCTCCCCCTAACATTTTCATTAACAGTGATCATATCACTCTTCATCGCCATTGCATTAGAAATTATTCTCTCTCTAATTTGGAGGGGTTCTCCTTCTGTGAAACAATGTGAAAAATTCTTTTAAAAAAATCATTTTTGCCTCGAGGGTAGAAAACTTAAAACCAACTAATCATACAAGGAGTAATGTTGAACACCTGGCTGTTATTTCTAAGTCACTTTAATCACAAAAGCTCAATCCCCATATTGCCTAACCAACCCTCCCTATTATGTCCACTACCAAAATGCTAAAAAGTTCAAACTAGTGAACAGAGGTTATCATCACATCTTTCCCCTGGGTTGGTGAAGACCTTCCCATGTAGCAATTGTGAGAGCTTGAAATTATTCAAATTTAACAGATACAACTCTTCACGAAGAATTGTAGTTGTTCCAACTTTAAACAAGATACAACCTTCGTAGAGTGGTGCCTTTTGATGAAGAGGCACTAAGCATCTATAAATAGATGCATTGGATTCACTAACAAGAACACATACTATCTCTCTCTTCTGTCATTCAAGCTTCTATGTGTGATATATAGCCTTGCAGTATTACATTAACCAATCGGTTTTCTATCAAAAACACAAGAGGGGGAAAAAAAATGAAACAAACACTAAATAATGATTGCAAAAGGATAAAGTGGTGCATTGTTTTTATAATCAAGTAATATTCAACACACATGCTTACAACTTCACAACTAAAAATGCAACATAGATATCATAAAACAGGTGACACCAAACTATTTTGAGCAGGAAACGTTTTCAAACATAAGCCAGAGACTCAATGTACTCAAATACAATGGGCAATCCATCAAATATTAACAAACCATCGACATCATTGTGGCTTGAAGGAAGATCGAATAGCTTATTAAAACTATTGTCCCGAAAATTATAGTGTATGATCTTACCTGGTATGTGCAGCACTAGAAATGACTCATCATCATCCTCCTCTTCCCAAATAAGGCCAAGTATGACAAACTTATAATCATACACGCCGTCAAGTGTGATAAAAATCATTTCAGGAAATGCATTTGTAATTGTATCAAGATCAACACGAAACTTCACTAACCATTCAGAGTAGTCTCTCTCCATCTCATACACATTGAACTGAGTAGTGGAAGGACCATAAATCTCAATGAGTTGCAAGTGGTCACCAGAGTTCCCAAAATACTTTACCCTCCTCTCCTCCCAACCGTCCGGGACAGGAGGCATATTGGGCATTGTTGCAAAACGCTCTTCCTCAATGTTGAAGTATAAAGAATCAACATCCCTTAATAAGCCAATCCAATGAAGAGCACCATTCCAAAACACCCCATTCCTAAAATTATGACCTCTAGGCAAAGGGCCACCCAATGTCGTCCAGAGGCCGGTTTCGGACGAGTAGATCTCAAGATCAAAGTCTGCAGACAATCCATAATAACAATAAATGTGCACAACTTTGTAGTGAGGCGATTTGGATGGATCAAAAGCTAAATTAGCAGCATAATGTATACGACATTTGTTGACCAATTTGGGAAATTGGCGAATAGGTGGGTAAGGAAGAGTAGTGAATTGATTGGTAGTAGGATTATATATGTATAAATTATAGCCTTGACACAATAACAAACCGTTGCAAGAGTGCCGAATTTTTGATGGTTCTTCCACAAATCTGAGCTGGGTTCTGAAAGGGGGTTTTGTGGGTATTTCACGGTTGAGCTTGAGAGGTATGAAATCGAACTGTCGAGTAAATAGCATCGAAAAGTTTTGCAAGAACAAGCCAGAAGGTTTGGAGATTTGGGTGGTTCGGGTTCGGCGGCGAACAAAGTGGGGGTTGGTGATGAGAGAGAGCCAGTGTTTGGAGACGGTTTTGGAATTGAGGAGTGATCTTATGGGTAGTCGCACTAGGATTTCATTCAAGAGGTCGTCGTTTGTTGCCACTGTTTCCGCCGATGACGGGTACGGATTGCGCTGCGGCGTCGGGTGCTCACCCATTTCCACACCTCGGCTTCGTTAGGCCTCTCGAAGGGGTTGTGGCAGGGCATAAGTGCTGAGGTTCAGGCTATACCCTTCCGAGGGCCAACTTGTAAGGATTTAGGTTTTGTTTGTGAATTATATATTTTAGTTAAAATGTTAAAAATTATTATATTATTTTTATTATTTTTTATATAATTTTTTTTATAAAAAATTATTAAAATAATATATTTCTAAATAAGGCCTTAGTGTATGATTTTAGGATGGCCTGCTAACTGTTGGATGAATTGTATTTTTTAGTTTAAATAGTGTGTTTGTTATGGGGTCAGTGTATACACTTAAAGTTTATCTCTCGTCTTACTCTGATTAAATCGATATTAGGTACTCGATTCTAAAATTGACGGAGGACATAGTTGGAGAATTTACTTGTTAACCAAAAAAAAAAAAAAAAATCCGTCCCCTCTTTTTTTTGGTCCATTATTGTATTTTTTTTGTTATCTAAAAGTGGATGTCCATTTTAAACAATTAATATTTTACATTTAAATATTTCTAAAATTACCTTTCGTAAGAAATTATAAATATATTTAAAAATAATAATAGAAGGGTTTTTTTTTTTTTTGAATTAATCCTTTAAAATTGAAATTCAAAATATAATGATTATGTCTCCTTAAAGAGTTTAAAATTTTCAAAAGAGATTACCAATATGGAATGGAGGGAGTAAAATTTTTGCGTAAACTTTTGTTATCCCCTTCAACTATTATCACATATCACTTTACAACTAAAAATCATAACAACTAGCCTTCGTCTTCTATTAATTTTTTATTTGGACCTTTATAATTAAATTACCCTTTCATCAATTGGCAGGCGGTGTGGAAATTGTGGCAGGTAGTGTGGAAATTGTGGGTAGATTTAGAAATTAGAATTTTAAAATTTCAAAATTTAAATCCTTAATGATATTTTTAGAGTAAATCATATTTACTCACCCATATATTTTTAATAAAATTTCACTATTGTTCTTTTATTTCTATTTGTGATAGTCAACTCGTTACACTTTAAATCAATTTGTAATGTTGTCTTTTTGTCTATCTTCTATTAATAATGCTAATGGAAGCTGGATGGGACAAAGTGGGATTTTATTGAAAATGTAAAGATTAAAATGAGATTTTAGTGAAAGTATAAAGGCGCAAATGAGATAAGAAAATATCATTTATTGCTTACATATCAATTTTTTTGTTTATTTTTGAAGGGGGCACAATTACTTAAGCCTATTTGTATGGAACCTCGTGGGATTAGACGAAGGTCCCTACTCCGCACTGACGAAGGTCCCTACTCCATACTTAAGCCTATTTGTATGGAACCTCGTGGGATTGGACGAAGGTCCCTACTCCGTACTGACGAAGGTCCCTACTCCGTACTTAAGTCTATTTGTATGGAACCTCGTGGGATTGGACGAAGGTCCCTACTCCGTACTGACGAAGGTCCTTACTCTGTACTTAAGCCTATTTGTATGGAACCTCGTGGGATTGGACGAAGGTCCCTACTCCGTACTGACGAAGGTCCCTACTCCATACTTAAGCCCATTTGTATGGAGCCTCGTTGGACCTGGACGAAGGTCCCCACTTCGAAGTGGGCTCTCTCTCTCTCCACTCTATGATGGGCCGAGCTAAGGGATCAGTCTTGGCCCACTCCCCACTCCGAAGAGGGGAAGACCATGGGCCTGGCCCTAGCACCACTCCCCACTTCGAAGAAGAGAAGACCATGGGCCTGGCCCTAGCACCACTCCCCACTCCGAAGTGGGTAAGTCCATAACATGGGATCCGAGGCTTCCACTCAACGACAACATGAGTGCTAATAGATCAATCAATAGCCTGTAAAGTAAAGGGCACATGGTGCCCGTGAATGACGGATCTTGCTCCCCTCTATTAAGGGATGTGCTACAATCACGGCTGAAGACCAGGCGGAGAACGAGGGAGCTTGATGAATAAGTCATACGATTCTTATAAAAGGTAACCTAGACTCTCCTTGAAAGGGGCGAGCTCTTAACTCTAGAAACACACTAGTCTTCTCTATCTTGTCTCTACCAAACTCTGGTACTGACTCGACCGTCGGAGGGGTTTCCGACCAACCCCCGGTCGGGCAGCCTAACTATTTGTTCCTTGTGCAGGCCTCCAACATCGGTGCACCAGGTTTCGTCCACGAAGTTCCATCTTACTCTATTGCGGAAACTGGTCCGCACATTTGGCGCCGTCTATGGGAATCGTTCTCTGATTGCTTTGTGACGAACTCCGACGATGGATGTTGAAGGAACCTCGTAACCAGGGATTGGAGAGAAGACTCCAGGAACGGAGAGAACCAAAGATAAGGGTCTGGCCTTCCCTACCGGGAACGACAACCAGATGGACCACGACAGTCCGACCCGTCATACGGCGGAGCGACATCATGCCGTCGCCTATCGATCATCTCAACGGCTATTTGTTGAGAAGGACCACCGTGATCGTGTTATCGACTCGATGAGTCTGGAGATTGAGGAGCTACGTGCTCAACTGAGGAAGCAAATGGTACCTCAGGGTGAGCCAAGGAAGTCCAGAGGGGGACCGTCGCAACAACGGAGGTATACTCCTCCTCCACCCCCACGACGTAAACGGTCTAATTACGGTCCTGCTCGTGGTGAGCATAGCCGGCCGATTCCGGTACGCAGTGAGGGAGCCAGTAGTAGGACAGAGAATCCTCGAGAAAACTCTCGCAAGAGACAAAAATCCATTAGTCATTATTCAGCAATCTCTTCTCCTCCGCGCCGTCGTGACGAGCGACCGCGTGACTTGAAGACATGGTTGAACAACAACCAAGGGGATGACCGACGGTCGAACAAAGTAGCAGAACGGCGATTAGAAAGGGAAAAGGGACATCTAGATCGGTCCGTTCATCAGATAGAGCGTCGTGCTCTGGACCGACTAGTCTCTTCCCCCCTTTGCACCGAGATTGAAGTGGTGGAAGCTCCTCATAAGTACAGTCCACCGAAGTTTATCCTCTATGATGGGAATCAGACCCCCTAACTCATATAAGCCATTACCGTCAAATGATGTCACTTTGGAATCAGAACGATGCGTTCATGTGCAAGGTTTTTGCCTCTAGCCTTGGTGAGCATGGCCTCCGGTGGTATGACAAGCTTCCTCCTCAGTCAATCTATGATTGGGCTCAGCTCTCCGAAGCCTTTGTCGCATGGTTTGTTTCTAATAGCCGAATCCCGAAGGGATTGGATACCTTGTTCAATACTCGGAAGGATAAAAAGGAGTCTTTGCGCGAATATGCTCGGCGATATTGGGAGGCATATGGCGATTTGGAAGAAGATGTTTGTAGTGAACCGTTGGCAGCTCTACACTTCAAACAAGGTCTCCCCCCTTCACATAAGCTCAGGCAGTCATTGACAAAACGACCCGCCTCTGACTTGAAAGAGCTGAGGGCTCGAATAGAGGAGCGAGCCCGTGTGGAAGATGACACAGCCTCTATACAAGTGTCAGTTGCAGATGAGGGAGTTAAGGACTCTTGGCAACATAGAGCCAAACAGCCTAGGAGGGAGAACCAAAGAAAGAGGTATGGCCAAAATAAGCAACCGACCATGCAAACCGAAGAAGAAAGGAGTAGATCCTATGAAGCCATAACCACTGTGTTCACGGAGCCGATCTACAGGCTCTTGGAAAAAATCAAGGGAGAACCCTGCTTCGTTTGGCCTCCTAAGATGATGGGGGACCCTGCTCGGCGCAACCAGGAGTGGCGGTGCACCTACCATCGTGAGAAAGGGCATAAGACGCAGAACTGCAGAGACCTTAAGAGGCATCTCGAAGACTTGGTTACTGCCGGCCACCTCCAGCAATGGATCGATGTGGAAAAGACAAGGGCAAAACAGGGACAACCCCCAACCCCTTTACTAGAGGACCAAGCTCCAAGGCTAGTGATAAACGTTATCCATGGGATGACCGACCCCCAAAGGGAGAATGCCCTTCGTGGCGAGATTCAGAGAGCCACGCACTTGCAACAAGTCATGTCAGTAGGACCATTGCCCAAGAGGTCTAGAACGGAAGCAAAGCCCTCTCAATTCAACATTGTATTCTCCGAGAAAGATCTTGAAGGGATCCAACATCCTCACACTGATGCCCTGATCGTTACTGTCGGTGTGGCGAACAAATTTGATGTGAAACGGGTCCTAATTGATCAAGGGAGCGCCGCTGACATTATGTATTATGACCTTTTCAAAAAGCTAGGTCTTGATGAGCAACACTTAATCCCTGCAGTCTCCCCTCTGGTCGGCTTCAATGGACAGATAGAGTGGCCGCTCGGCCGGGTCACCTTGTCTGTCACAGCAAAGTCCAAAGTGGTCCCTGTCGATTTCTTGGTGATCAATACTTCATCTCCTTACAATGCAATACTCGGTCGACCTTGGATTCATACAATGGAGGCAGTGCCATCCACTTACCACCAGGTAGTCCGTTTCCCAACAAAGAATGGGGTGGAGGAGATCAAGGGTGACCAAGTAGCGACAAAGCACTGCTTCATCGCCGCCATGAAGTCTAAACAAGCATGTAAAGAAGTCCAGATGGTCGAATTGCCAGATCAGCCTGTATTGGAAGACGTTGGTAGAGTGCCAACAGAGAAGATGGTGGAGGACCTTGAAACGATCTTGGTAGGTGGAGGAGATCCAGACAAGTTCTTTCTACTCGGCACTTCGCTCCTCGCTGAAGAGAAGGAGCAGTTGCTAACTCTCCTCCGCAAGAATATAGAAGTATTTGCCTGGTCTGCTTACGAGACTCCTGGGTTGGACCCAACCTTTGCATGTCACCAACTCAATGTCCAACCAGCAGCTCGACCCGTAGTTCAAAAGAGCAGACGATCATCTGCAGAACATACAGAAGCGGTCATCCAAGAGGTAAACAAGCTTCTGGTGGCAGGGGTCGTACGAGAGGTACAATATCCGAAATGGTTGTCCAACACCGTCGTGGTGAAGAAAAAGAATGGAAAATGGAGGGTGTGCATCGACTTCACCAGCCTCAACAAAGCTTGTCCTAAGGATAGCTTTCCTCTTCCACGGATAGACCAACTGGTAGATGCAACTGCCGGACATGAACGGATGAGCTTCCTAGATGCCTACAGTGGCTATCATCAAATCCCCCTGTTTGGCCCTGACCAGGAGAAGACAGCATTCATTAGCCCAAGGGGCACCTACTGCTACAAAGTGATGCCCTTCGGCCTGAAGAACGCCGGTGCGACCTATCAACGGATGGTCACTAAAATGTTCAAGGACCAACTAGGCAAGACTATGGAGGCCTATATAGATGACATGGTGGTCAAAAGTAAATTGGCCAAACATCATCTAAGAGACTTGGAAGAAGTGTTCCAAATCCTGAAGACCCACAAGCTTCGCTTGAACGCCTCGAAATGTGCATTCGGGGTCGGTTCAGGGAAGTTCTTGGGATATATGGTGACCAGGCAAGGTATCGAAGTCAATCCCGACCAGATCAAAGCCCTTCAAGACATCGAGGCACCTACAAAGGCTAGGGAACTCCAAAAGCTCGCTGGTATGGCTGCAGCATTGAATCGTTTCATTAGTCGGTCCTCCGATCGAATGAGACCCTTCTTCCAACTCCTAAGGAAGAAGGCAAACTTTGAATGGGGTGACCAGTGCTCCGAAGCACTCGCAGAGTTGAAAAGGTATCTTTCTTCCCCTCCTCTTTTGTCTACTCCAGTCCCCAACGAAGAGCTCTTTCTTTACTTGGCTGTCTCCGATCACGCTGTAAGTGCTATCTTGATTAGAGAAGAAGGGAAAGAACAAAAGCCCGTATACTACGTTAGCAAAACCCTCTTGGATGCCGAAACCAGATACCTACCTCTAGAGAAGCTGGCATACACCCTACTGATAGCTTCTAGGAAGCTTGCTCACTACTTCCAAGGACACACTATCAATGTCCTCACAGAGTACCCTCTAAAGTCTGTGTTCAGCCGAGCTGATTTCTCGGGCCGGACAACGAAGTGGGCAGTAGAATTGGGGGAGTTTGACATTAAATTCCAGCCACAGATTGCTATCAAAGCTCAAGTGTTAGCAGATTTCGTAGCTGAGTTCACTCCAGGACCGACTGATCCCTCCGAAGGGAGCTCGGCCTTAGCAACCGAAATCCACAACACTCATCAAACCCCCGCTGAGGCATGGAAACTTTTCATTGGAGACGTTTGGCAGCTGTTCGTTGATGGATCCTCCAACCAAAAGGGTTCTGGAGTGGGAATGGTCCTTATTTCACCAGAAGGGTTTATTTGGGAGCAAGCCATCAGACTGGGATGGAAGGCTTCCAATAACGAAGCGGAGTACGAGGCTCTGCTAGCTGGTCTCCGCAGCGCTAAACACTTTAATGCAGAGGAGTTGCTCGTTTATAGCGACTCCCAACTTGTGGTGAACCAATTGATTGGAGTATACGAAACTCGCGATGACCGGATGACATCCTATGCAGAACAAGCCAAGCACCTAATCCATAAATTTCAAGCTATCAGGGTTGTGAAGATTGGCCGTGATCGAAATAGCCACGCCGATGCGTTAGCCTGTCTTGGCTCTTCGGTGGACTCTAGAAATGGTCGCAAGATATGGGTCGAATTTGTTCCTCAACCGACCATCGATCCACCCAGCTCGGTCCTTTGTACTGACCTTGGTCCAAGCTGGATGGACCCTCTCCTTGCCTTCTTAAAAAATGGTGCCCTTCCAGATGACAAGAAAGAAGCACATAAAACAAGGCACCGAGCTGCGCGATTTTGGGTCTCACCTTCGGGCAAGCTCTACAAAAAGTCTTACCTCGGTCCGTATCTTCTTTGTGTTCACCCCAATCTTGTGAAAAACTTTCTTTATGAAATCCACGAGGGGATCTGTGGCAGTCATACTGGAGGTCGGTCCTTGGCACACTGAGCCCTCACTCATGGGTACTGGTGGCCGTGTATGCAGAAAGATGCCCAACAATATGTCCAAAAATGTGACAAGTGCCAAAGGTTTGCCCCATTCATTCATTAACCAGCCAAGAACTTAACTCCCCTCACCAGTCCATGGCCATTTGCACAATGGGGTCTGGACATCGTTGGACCTCTAGCAAGGGGTACTGCTAACAAAAGGTTCTTTGTTGCTGCCACTGACTATTTCACTAAGTGGGTGGAGATTGAAGCCTTAGCAAGAATAAAGGAAGCTGACATGAAGAGGTTCGTTTGGAGGAACATCATTACTCGGTTCGGCATCCCAAGGGCCCTACTATCTGACAACGGCACCCAGTTTGATGGGAAGGTTTTCAGGAAGTTCTGTTCTGACTTAAAAATTGAGTTCCGAAATTCTACTCTAGTCTACCCTCAAGGCAACGGTCAAGCTGAAACGTCTAACAAGACGGTCATCAATGGGATGAAGAAGCGGTTGGAGAAGGCCAAAGGCAAATGGGTGGAAGAACTGCCAAACGTTCTGTGGGCGTATAGAACAACACCACGGCGATCAACAGGGGAGACGCCTTACTCTCTCACTTATGGGATGGAGGCCATCATCCCCTTGGAGGTCGGCCTTCCCACTATTCGGTCTGAAATCTTTGAACCAGCAAACAATGATGAGGCCATCACCCAGGCTCTTGACCTGACAGAGGAGTGTAGAGAAGCCGCGCTCATTTGTCTAGCAGCATACCAGCAACAACTTACTAGAAGTTTCAATAAAAATGTGCTAATTCGCCAATTTCTACCTGGAGATTTGGTGCTAAGGAAGGTCATGGATCATAAGAAGGTCCCTGGTGAAGGAAAGCTCAGCCCTAACTGGGAAGGGCCTTACAGAGTTACCTCTGCCTTAGGCAACGGAGCTTACTACCTGACTGACCTAGCAGGCAAGTCCATTCCTCGTCCTTGGAATGTTGCCAACTTGAAGAAATACTATCAGTGATGTAATGATCTAAGCAGCTTTTGAATGTAATCGCAATTCTCTAAGTATTATTGAAATCATCTTTTCCCTATGAATTGTGTTCTTTTTCATATGTGTCGTACATATTTTCGCTTGACAATTGAGCAAGAACGGGTTACAGGTCTTAACCTACGCCCCAGCCTGCAAACTCGGCTTTTCGGTTGGAGTAGGGTGCCAAGTGGTATAGCTTGGTGGAATTTGTGCCAAGTATCGTTACTTGAAAGCATGGTCCATGGTAACAACTCGCGCTCAATGAAGAGCCGAGTTACGCTCTACGATGAGTTAAGCTTGACCAAATCAAGTAAAAGCCGAACAACGAAATACTCGACCGAATCCAACTAGACATTTCTAAGGTTGACGTAAAGTTTGAGCAAATTGGACTGAATACAAATAATGGCTTCCACTCAATAATTTTTAGTGCAAGCCAGAGGGCAAATGAAGGGGGCACAATTACTTAAGCTTATTTGTATGGAACCTCGTGGGATTGGACGAAGGTCCCTACTCCGCACTGACGAAGGTCCCTACTCCATACTTAAGCCTATTTGTATGGAATCTCGTGGGATTGGACGAAGGTCCCTACTCCGTACTGACGAAGGTCCCTACTCCGTACTTAAGTCTATTTGTATGGAACCTCGTGGGATTGGACGAAGGTCCCTACTCCGTACTGATGAAGGTCCCTACTCCGTACTTAAGCCTATTTGTATGGAACCTCGTGGGATTGGACGAAGGTCCCTACTCCGTACTGACGAAGGTCCCTACTCCATACTTAAGCCCATTTGTATGGAGCCTCGTTGGACCTGGACGAAGGTCCCCACTTCGAAGTGGGCTCTCTCTCTCCACTCTATGATGGGCCGAGCTAAGGGATCAGTCTTGGCCCACTCCCCACTCCGAAGAGGGGAAGACCATGGGCCTGGCCCTAGCACCACTCCCCACTTCGAAGAAGAGAAGACCATGGGCCTGGCCCTAGCACCACTCCCCACTCCGAAGTGGGTAAGTCCATAACATGGGATCCGAGGCTTCCACTCAACGACAACATGAGTGCTAACAGATCAATCAATACCCTGTAAAGTAAAGGGCACATGGTGCCCGCGAATGACGGATCTTGCTCCCCTCTATTAAGGGATGTGCTACAATCACGGCTGAAGACCAGGCGGAGAACGAGGGAGCTTGATGAATAAGTCATACGATTCTTATAAAAGGTAACCTAGACTCTCCTTGAAAGGGGCGAGCTCTTAACTCTAGAAACACACTAGTCTTCTCTATCTTGTCTCTACCAAACTCTGGTACTAGCTCAACCGTCGGAGGGGTTTCTGACCAACCCCCGGTCGGGCAGCCTAACTATTTGTTCCTTGTGCAGGCCTCCACCATCGGTGCACCAGGGTTCGTCCACGAAGTTCCATCTTACTCTATTGCGGAAACCGGTCCGCACAATTTTTATTTTTTTATTACGAGCTCTATCAATATTATTAACACTAAATTGATATTCTAACTTGACTAGAGTCTATACGTCGGCGGTTTTTTCATTATTTTTTTTAAAATCTGTGCAACATCATATATAATGAATTCCTCGCAAAGTCTGCTTAATCCATCAAAAAAGAAAAAAATTAGGCTTCTCTTCTATTGATTCAAAGTCATGTTCAGACACACCATGGTTGAGGATGAAAATTGATGAGTTGCCCCTTCCACAATACATGCAATATTTGAGATTGAATTAGTGTTTTAAAAGGCTCTAGGCTCACCGAGGTGATAAGGTCTCTTATAGACAAAATGCAAGGTGCAAGGCGAGGCGTGAGTCTCACCAAAAGGATGCAAAAATAGTAGAAAGAAAACAAAAATATGGAGGAGTTTGGGAAGTACTTTAGAGGCCAAAATAGCCAATAAAGACAAAAGAAACTAAAATAGGCAATAAATACAAAAGAAACTAAAATAGGTACATCTAAATCATAATTATTTCACTTTTTCTCTCATAACCGTCAAATCAACTACAAAAAAAGCCAACTAACTTTCCAAACACAACTTTTTTAGTCAAGCTAAAATAGGCAAAAAGGCAAAAAGTTAACTAAAATAGCCAACTTTCCAAATGAGGGCAAAATAGACAAATTTTTCAACATAACAAATATATATAGAATTCCAAAAATCATAAAGCAAGTTTCACAAGCATAACAGAGAAGAAAAAATAGAGAGAGATAACCCAACGAAGAAAAAAGAAGAATAAAATAAGAAAGGAAGAGAAGAATAAATAAGAAAAGAAGAATAGAAGAAAAATAAGGGGAAAAAAAATTAGAGATAGACCCATGAAGAGAACCCATTGAAGAAGAGAAGAAGTAAATCAGAAAAGAAAAAGAAAAGAAAAATAAAGGAAGAAAAAATAGAGATAGAGAGATAACCCAACAAAGAGAACCCATTGAAGAAGAGAAGAAAAGAAAGAGAAACACCGAAGAAGAAAAGAAGAAGAGAAGAAGTTGAAGAAGAACCCGAAGCCGAAGTTGTGTCGTCTTCTCACTTGCTGATCACTTTTTTAATCTTCTTGACCTAGGATTTTTTTTAATCACTTTTTGCTCTCTTTTGTCTATGTTTGGTTATTTTATATTGAAGAATTTTGATTTCCTATGAATATGAAAAAAAAAAAAAAAAACTTAATCAACAGTTGAAGTAGAAAAATTGGTAAAGCCCATGAAGCCCGCGCCTCGAAAAATGCCTAAGCCACACCTTGCCTATCATGCCTTTTAAAATATTGGATTGAATAACAATTGATGTTGTCATTCTCTATATGAAAAATATAGTGACTTGGGTTAAAACCCGACCCTTTTGTATTCTTTGGACTGGGATTCGGTAATCATGGTTGTTGTTTATACTCATTGTTGTCTTGTTGTAATGTGTGGTTGGTTGTTTGGAGTTGTCGGTTGCATTTTGAACAAGTTGGGAGTTAGTTTTTCAAAAGAGTTTATGCCTGCTTCTCTTCAGGTTCGGTTGAGCGGTCTTTCCTTCGCTCAGCGATCTCTTTGTAGCTCTGAACTTCTTGGAGGGGGTCATTGTGCACTTGAGCCTCTAGTTGGTTGATTGAGTAGTTCCTTGTGTTTGACGCTCGAGCAGTGTTTTGGTCGCTTGAGCGGTTTGTGCGTATATCATTACGGGAAAAAGATATTTTTTTTACTTTTTGATCTCTCTCTCTCTCTCTCTCTCTCTCTCTCTCTCTCTCTCTCTCCTTAAAAGGTAACTTTACCAAATTTCTTCACCCTTTTCTCTCTAGTTCTTGTCTAAACACCCCTATACACTCAAATCCATTGATCTCGCCGCTATAGTATTTTGGCAAAAAGTGTAAAGCTCGTAAAGGTGAACATTTTAATCAGAAAGGTTTTCATTTTTGGCTCCGTCAAAAGTTGGATCTTGTTCTTCTTTCCTTCTACTTTTGAGGTAGGGGTTTTTTCAACTTCCTTGTTTGATTCTTAGCCTCGTTATGTATTCCTTGAGAAGTGTAGTGATTTGAGAGTAGTGGGTTTGATTTAGGGTTTGGCTTTGAGAATATAAAAGAGGATTTTTCAAATGGATTCATGGAAAATGTTGTGGAAATGAGTATATTGTTAAGTGGTGTTGAAACATTGGAAATTTCTCCTTTAAATGTGTTTTTGAAAGGAAAATATGTTTTGTTGGAAATCATTGGTTTTGATCTAACAATGAAGGGAAAGATGTTGAGCCTTTGAAAAGGTAAAATAAATGCATCTATTGATGATGAAAGTGGAGTTGAATATGTAATATCTGTAACAATATGTTTTGGGTGACCGCTCAAGTGGTCATTTGGTCGCTCGAGCAGAGATGCGCACCTCCCAGTATCTTGCATGTTTGCAGATGAATTCAAGCTTTCAATATTTTCACTGTAGCTCTACAAAATTTCTGAGACCATGCGTTTATCACTCAAGCGATGGAAAGTTAGCTCGAGCGGTCATTCTGTATTGTACTTGAGTGGTTTGGTCGGGACAACTCACTTAAAAGTCAACCAAACATTATTCTTTCTCACCGTTTCCAACTCTTTTCTCTCTGTAGCACCCTTATTCCGAAATCCTAGCCCTAAACACTTGATTTCCCTTTATTTATACCAAGATCCACCTTACATCAGCCAAGAGGGTTGAAGATCAAGCCTAAATAAAAAACATTACCGATTGTTTTCTCATTTTTTTTGAAGCTTGAAGTTGGGTATTCACCAATTGACTTCAATCTTGAGGTAGGGGTATTTTTAACTCGTTATATTCTTGATTTGAGATATTATATATATATATGGTAATTTCTTAGGTATACTATGGTATGAGATGTTTTTGTTAAATTAAAGTTGTTTGTTTAGTTAATGGGAGTTTGTATCTAAAGATTGTAAGAAAGATTGTAAAAGTCTCTTGTTGATTTGTTATGTTGGGGATGAATATTGGCTTTTTATATGCAAATGGGAGGAAAGCCCCAAATTTTATTAAGCCCTAGCTTTCTACTTGAATTGACAAAGGGGATTTTGTTCAATTGACACCTGAATAGTGAAATTGAATGCATTGACTCTACTTTGGTATTGAGATTTGGACTTTTGATAACTTGTGGAAATAAATCCTTGAGAATTGGGGAATGGTGAAATTGTGAAATTGAAGGATTGGTCATGTAAAGAATATTATTATTAATGTTGTTATGGATTGAACCAACCATAGGGAAAATTTACTTGAAAACTCATGCATTACGTGATTTATTCTTCTTGCGGGTGATTGGAAAATGTCAAAGGGGGTAAATAGCTTATAAGTCTGGGTAGTGAGTCAGGTTTTTTTTTTTTTTTTTGGAATTGAGTTGTGTGTTGTATTTGGTACCCGTGCGGGGAGTTAAGATGCCCAATTGCCCTATTTGTGCATATCGCTGGATGAATGTGGGAAAGGTTTTTGGGTATCCATGAGCTTGTCGTTTATAGAGTCGGCGAATGTGGAAAAACTTGATTTTGGGTGTCCACAAGTCCGCCGTTTCAGGAGTCGGCGAAAGTGGAGAGGGAAAGGTTTGGGTGCCCATTGCCTGCAGTTATTAGAGTCGACAAATGTGGGAATATTTTATGTACACAAATATATATATTGTTTTTATGGCTCTTACTTGGCATGCCATTGCTTATTTACCGCTCCATTATTATGAATGACTTTTTAAATTGGAATCATGTATTGAATATTTTTGGTTTAAAAGAGAAAATCTGAATTTTATCCATAAAAGTGCATGGCATGATCATATGAATCACAATTATTTATATAACTTGTTAAAGGTATTTCCTACTGAGCATTAGCTCACTCCAAAACTAATCACTTTCAAGAAATGATGTTGAAGCACCACCTCGGTGATTGGCTTAGGAAAAGGTTTTTGGACGGGGACATGGAAGCTCTCTTTTTATTTATTTTTATTTTTTTATGTGTAAGCCTCGGCCTATTTTTGTAGGGAAATTTAGAATTTCATTTTGATGTGTATAATGTTTGCCTTTTTTTGGCTTTTCCTTTACATTTTCTCTTGCCTTTTGAACTATTATTATTTTGTTGATAAATGTAAACAAACACTTGATGTAATCATTGGTATAGTTTAATGGGAAAGAGATAGTCATGGAAATTCTATTAATGTTATTAGGGGCTTATTTTCTCTCTCGCACTTCTATATTGGATAAGCCCAAGTGAGCATATTTGATTAAGGCAGCTTAAATTGCGGGGCGTTACAATTTGGTATCATGGCCACCGGGTTTGAATACCTGGAGCTCGTGGGATGTGGCTTATGCCACAATGGGTTATCATGTAGGGATGGGATGTTAGTGCATTATATGTTTATGTGCTTATGTGACTATGTGGATATGAGGTCAAGTTTCTAAGATATAATTTGCGTCTATCACTCTCATCAAAGTCCCTATGGAAAGGCACTTGATCAATGCCTTTTCCATTTGGAAGTCCTTAGGTGTCATGGAAAGAGTTGGTATCTTAGGGGAATGATTTGTATGTGTTCTATGTGTTTATGTGAATTGCTTTATGCTTAATGAATAGATGGATAGGGTTGTGACTATTTGAGTGTGTGATGTGCAGGTTGGCGTGTGGGTGCATGAATCACGTGTTAATTCCTTTTTATTTTACTTTATATAGTCTGGGCATGGCAGAGGCCGTGGTAGACCTCGCTGAAGTGGTCAGGGTATTCTGACACGACAAGATCTTTCTCTCCAAGAAGAAGGGGTAGGACAAAACAACGTGGTCTTTCCTCTAGCCCAAGATGCGATGGGGGCACTAGCTCGAGAAATGGTCGGGGCTCTTTGAGAGTCTATGGAAATACTCCGAGCCAAGCAAGCGACTAGGACAATAAAAGGAGAAACTTGAACCTCTTTCTTGAAGAAAGAATTCTTTCGCTCCAACCCTACCGAGTTTAGCAGTGGGCTTGATCTCGTGAAGGTGGATAAATGGTTAGAGTAAATTGGTAAATCCTTTGAGATTTTAGACATCCGTGACGGAGAGCTCCGACTAGTGTTGGTATAGCTTATCAACTCAAAGGGGAGGCCAGACAATGTTGGAAATCCGTTAAGATGAGGGTTGAGCACACTTAGGAGGCATTCACCCACGCCTTCCAAGATAAGTTTTTTCCTTCCACGGCTAGGGAGAGGTTAAGGACAGCTAGAGAGAGGTTGAGCAAACAGTTTGAGGAGCTTAGACAACTTGATATACCAGTGGCAGAATTTGAGGCAACATTTACCAGTTTGGCATGCTTTGTACCAGAGCTTGTAGCGACTAAGGAGCAACATGTACAGAGAGTATAATAGGCTGGTTGAGGCCACAACGTATATAGAAATCATGTTAGAGGCTGAGGAACCGAGGTTGAAACATAAGTGGCAAGGCTATGCGAAATCTCGAGGTGACATGGGATCCTCTAAGAAGTCTAGGGGTTCTTCTTTTCCTTTCCAGTCCTTACCCCAATGGACTAAGTCTTCAGGGTCTGTTTCTATGAGGAGTTCGGGGAATATGGGTCCTAGCCGTATTACTTGTTTCAAGTGCGGCCAACAAGGCCACAAGGCATCGGAGTGTAAGCAAAATCTGTACCATCAACAGTTAGCTTGTCTTCAGAACCAATCCCAGGGTAGGGGTCAATCGCCCACATGTTATCATTATGGACAGTTGGGGTATATAAAAAGGTATTATCCATAGCTAGCTGGGACGAGGAGTGCTTTGGGGTCACAACAGTCTAGAGGTTATTAGGCAGGTCAAGGTCAGAGACAAAATTATCACCCAGTTCAGTCTGGACATGCATCTAGGGTGGTACAAGGGTCCACATTTGCACAGTCAGTGCAACTCCTACGTTCCGAGGGGTGATCAGAGTGAGCAGAAACAACAAGGGCGAGTTTATGCTATCATTGCTTCTGAGCAATCTTCTGGACCACCAGTGATGAGAGGTACATATCTAATTTATAATACCTGGGCCAGTGTATTGATAGATACCGGATCATCGCATTCATTCATAGCATCTACATTTGCGTCCATGTTGGGCTTAAAGATCAAATAACTAGAGTCTTCATTTACGGTAGAGTCAACAATTAGAGGTCATGTCATTTTAGACCGGGGGTGCCGGGATTGTGTGATTGAAGTCGTTGATCACCAACTTCGTTTCAATCTTGTAATATTAGAGATGCCAATTTTTTTACGTCATCCTTGGCATGGAATGGTTGTCTTCCTATCGTGCCACTATAGATTGCTACTAAGGAAGAATTACTGTTACTGTGTGCACTGCATAAGGGGATTATTTTTATTTTCTGGGAGATAGGGCCGATAGTGGGCTACCACCATTGTAAGATCTGCGAAGTCGAGGCAAACTTAGTTTCTTCTTGCAACCATTGTAGATGATGGAAGTGATATGATTCGGGGGTACTTCCTAGAGTGGTTTGTGAATATTCTGACGTTTTTCTTGAAGATCTCACTGAATTGCCACCTCACCATAAGGTTGAGTTTTCTATAGATTTGGCACATGGCACAACACCTATCTCCATGTCACCTTATAGATTTGCACAAGCAAAGTTCCTTGTTTTGAAGGAATAATTGCAAGAGTTATTGGATGAGTGTTTCATTAGCCCTAGTACCTCGCCTTGGGGAGCACCGACTCTTTTTGCTAAGAAGAAGGATGGTTTGTTGTGGTTATGCATCGACTACCGCAAGTTGAATAGGGTCACAGTTAAAAATAAGTATTTGTTGCCCAGGATAGATGATTTTTTCGATCAACTTAAGGGTTCCCAATATTTCTTAAAGATAGATCTAAGATTGGGTTATCATTAGTTGCGTGTGAATGAGGAAGATATTCCGAAGATGACCTTTCGTACTTGGTATGGCAATTATGAATTCCTCGTGATGCCGTTTGGTTTAACCAATGCCCCTGCCACTTTTATGAACTCAATGAATTGAGTCTTTTAGGACTATCTCAATAAATTTGTAATGGTGTTTGTGGATGATATTCTGATTTATTCACCATCTGATGAGGAGCATGAAGAGCACCTCTGTATTGCCTTGCAGTTACTTAGGAAACATCGGTTATATGTTAAGTATGAGAAATGCGAGCTTTGGCTTTCCATCACGTTGTCTCCGAGAAGGGGGTTACTGTAGACTCTTTGAAGATTGAGGCCGTGCAAAATTGGGAGCAACCTAAGAACACCTTCGAGATACGTATTTTTTTGGGTCTTGTCGAGTATTATAGGTGGTTTGTGAAAGACTTTTCTACTCTAGCATCACCATTGATGAGACTAACTAAAAAAGGGGTAAAATTTATTTGGAGTGAGTCTTGTGAGAAATCCTTCTTAGAATTAAAAGCTAGATTGACATCTTTGTCAATTTTAATCATTTTGGAGAGAGGGTTGGGTTACACTGTATATTGTGATGCTTCTAGGGAAGGTTTGGGATGCGTTTTGATGTAAGAGGGTAAAGTATTGGCATATGGTTCACATTAGTTAAAGACTCATGAGAAGAACTACCCTACGCACAACCTTGAATTAGCCGCTGTAATTTTTGCTCTAAAACTTTGGAGGCACTATCTCTATGGGGATAAATTTAAATTTGATATGTTTTCGGATCATAAAAGTCTCAAGTACCTATTCTCACAAAAAGATTTGAACCTACGTCAGAGGAGATGGATGGAGTTTAGGGAAGGTTATGATTTTGAATTGCATTACCATCCAGGAAAGGCCAATGTGGTGGCCGACGCCTTGAGTAGGAAGTCTATGAGCACCGTGCTAGTCTTGCCATGAGATAATGGGAGATGTTGGGGAATCTAAGTGTGTTTGACTTGCATCTTGGTGAGTCTCTTGATCAAGCCACTTCGTTTTCAGTTCTTACACAACCCACACTTGTCTCATGGGTTACATAAGCATAACAGGGCGATGCAGAAGTAGAGGCAATTAGGGAGAAAATCTCACAAGAAAAGGAGGAAAAAGGGTTAAGAGTACATTTTGATTCTAGTATCCGGTTTGTAGACCGCCTTTTTGTACCAAAGTCGTGTAGAGACGAAGTACTCTGGGAATTCCATCACTCTTGCATTGCGGTACATCCGGAAGGCACACAAATGTATCGTGATCTTAATCGTCAATTTTGGCGGAGAGGTATGAAGTGAGATGTAGCCTTATTTGTGTCCAAATGCTAACTTGTCAACAAGTCAAGGCGGAGCACCAAAAGCCAGCCGGGTTATTACAGCCCTTATCTATAGCCGAATGGAAATGTGAGCAGATCACTACGGATTTTGTTTTGGGTTTGCCTAGAACACAGAGGGGTAATGACGCAGTTTGGGCTGTGTAGGCACCTCATTTTTGACTGCCCTTAAGACTTGGGCGCTTTATTCCTTACACTGTGCAATCTTTTGAATTCTCAACGAAGAAATTTGGATTCAAGTTCTAATCCCAAACCTTATACCCCATTTTGGCCAAACTATTTTAGACCTTAAAACCCTCCTTTCAAAATATTTTTCCAAATGCTTCTATGATGTTCTGAGACTCATATTTCGTTTAAAACATTACACTTTTCAGTAAACTGAGTATGGACAAAGTGGAAATAAATGGAAGGGAGATTATCTCTTTGAAAAATCTTTCAAAACATCTTCTTTATAGGTTTGGAGTTGAAGGAAATAGGAGGGGAGGGAAGAAAACTAGTTTAGGAAGAAGTTGAGCATCAAACCGTTGAGAAAGAATGAGCAGCCTTCAATAAATTAGACATATCTCTTATCACACTTAGAATTTGAATGTTAGGCCACCACCATTGGAAATTAGACTTCCGGGGCTTCAATTTAGACTCAAGAATCACCTAAAATCGAGTCCGGATGAGAGAGATATGCCCATTTGAAGTCGGGCCTGAAGTGTAGAATTTTTGGACCCGGCCGGGTCCATTTAGAACCGGCCATGCCCCATTTGGACTTGGCCGGGTCTCAATGAAAACTTTTCCAAACTTGGTTTTTAGGCCTAGTTGTGTGTTTTGGGCTCGGCCGGGTCTTAATGGCGAGAAACAGGATAGCTGGCGTGAATTCACCAAATATTGATTTTGAAGATATTTTCGACCAAATTGGCTCAAATTCTATAAATAGACCCCCTGCATTCCGATTTTAAGGTTAGAAGATTTTTCTAAAGGCTTTGAGGGAGATTGAGAGCTAAAACCATCCTCCTTGCTTCCTTTGATCTTTAAACCTTCTTGAACAATACATACACAATACATACGTGTAGACACCCCATTTTTTACGGCCCTTACGACTTGGACGTCCTTGCATGCACACCTGATGATGAGTCTGTTTGCTCACCAAGTGATCAAAGTCCTCAGCTGAATGCCACAACTCTGAGCTTTGCAAACCTTGATAGCATTTCAAACCCAATTTTGGACCAAGCCTATCTTTTTTAGCATGCAACCTCTAGTGGCCTGCCAGCTACTGCTGGAGACTTGTCGGCCATCATTTTGTGCTTGTCGACCTGGTGCCGGCCACTGATGTGGCTTGCCACCAATGTATTATGCAGATATTTTATGCCAGTTATGCTAGCTGTTTGCACAGATGCACCCATCTTCACCCACGTGTAGGGCTGGATCTCCTTGTATAGAATTCATATTTTCTATATCTAGAGACCCCCTCTCTCTTGTAGTAAGCTTAGAAAATTTTAGACTAAAAAATTTTCCTCTCTCTGTACAATTCTCTCTCTCTCTCTCTACAAATTCTCTACATTTTAGCCTCCATTTCCTAAACCTTTGCCTATACATCCTTAACCAAATCCTTTCATCTTTGAGTTGAGCTGTTCTTGAGCTTGGTTTGAGCTCTAGAGGGTGTACTTGCTTAGTTTGTTGCTTGGAATTACACTTAGCTTCAAGAGGTATAATACTTGGTTTATTGGCTTGTTTTGCATACTTGTTTTTCTATCTTTTTCCCATTGTTTTGGGCTGTTTTTGGGCTATAAAAAAAACTTTGTTTTTGTGCGCTGAAATTGGTGTTTTAGGCCATTTAAGGTTAGGGGGTGGTTCACCCATCTTTATTCCTTGTTGGTAAGGCCTTTTCACCTTTGTTTCCCACTTTCAAACCATCTTTTTTTGGGCCTTTAAACACTGAATTTCAGAGTATTTCAGTAGTGAAAATCATGTTTTGAAGTCCAAATTTGGAGGGGTTAGCCTCCCCTCGTTGTGTCTTGTTTGCTAGCCTAGATAGCTCTATATGTTAGCTTATTTTTCTAGCCATTTGTAACTTAATTCCAGCATGTTTTAGACTCTGAATTAGACTATTTTGTCTATGTTTTTGCCTATTTGTTGCATGTGAGCTTTGTCTTGCATAGTTGTAGTGTAATAGCCCTCACAAGCTTGGTGTTTTAGGCCTTTAGGCACCACTTGTTTGAGTTGATTGCATGTTTTTAGTGCTTTTCATGCTTAATTTCAGCACTAATAATCTCTGCAACCTCCCTCATTTCTTGACTTTTTCATTTGCTTTGAGAGTTGTTTCAAACTTAGGATAGTTTAAGCTTGAGATTAAGGTCCATGCTTAATGGCTTAATCCTCTTTTGAGTGTTCATTACCAACGACATGACACTTCTCTCTTGCCTTAAACTACCCCTTGTTTGACACTTCCTTCTCTTTTAGAGGACTTACTCACCAATGAACTTAATTGGTTAAAGGATGGAATGGTAATTAAAATGGGTAAACAAAAATGGAAAATAAAATTGTTTAACGATTTGGTGTGCTTTAGTGTGTTCAAATCGGACGTTAATTTGAACACAAGGAAAATTGGGACATTTCATACTCAAAGTGATGAAATGTGTCAACTTTCCTAGGTTTCCCTTGATCTTCCATGAAAAGGAGGTGGTTTGTGTCTTGTTTTGTTGCATTTATCAAGATTGCACACTTGGTCTATGAGCCATCATGCAATGAAATTGCTTGAGTTGATGGTTTGTAAACCATGGTTTGTGTCCCTTTGATTTGTGCAGGAAAAGGGCGATGAATTGTGCAAATAATCCTTGAAAATACCCTGTATATGCTCTGTTTTTCCTCTATAGCAGCCAGATGAATCTGTGCATCAGTGGCAAGCCACTTACCATGGCCGACAGACCATCATCCACGGCCGACAACCATCAACCATGGCCAGCTGTTTGCCAGCAACATTAACCAGTGGCCGGCGAGCCATTGATGCAAGTCTCAGCAAAATGTTGGAAAGGTGGAGCAAAATTGTTCTAGTAGTGTTCAACTGTGCAAACAGAGGCTTTCGGGGAGTAAAACGGTGGTCTTTTCAGTTGGAAATCGAGCATGCGCATGCACAACTCTCACTTCCCGAGGTAGAGTAGTTAATTGCTTAGTTTAATTACTTAGTTTACCTTCACTTGTGTTGTAATTATTCAATTAGTTTGTTACTAATTAGTCCAAGTGTTGTAATAATTAGTTAAATTAGTTTAGCTATTTATTCAATTTTGTAATAACTAGCTTAATTAGGTTAACTTAGTTAATTAGCCTAGTTAGCTTTATTCATTTGAACTCTCCTTCATGAGAGCGTAATGTAATAATGTGTATGTCTTCCAACCCTACGTCTTTCTCCATTTTATTTATCTGCTTTTGATGGTTAGATTAGGGATCATGTTTTAATTAGCATACCTTATGCTTGCATCCTTTCATCTTGTATTGCATGCACTAAGGCTCAGTGCATCATTTTAACTGCATTGTTGTTTAAGTACTTCTTTGAATACTTTCTTAGACCGCATGCTATTTAATCGATTCATATGCCATATTAGTAGCCGAGCCTAGTAATTGCATATCGCATGTGTTGCATTAGTCATATTACATAAGTTAGGATCATGTATTTTTCTAACTCTTTTGTTTATTTTGGCTTGGAGTACTAGGTGAGCCTTTTAGTGCTTTAGCATACTCGCATGTGTGTGAATGTTGCCATGACTAGCTTGCTTGCCATGAAACTAAGTTCTTACTGGTTAACTGTTTGAGTACCTATGGATGAAGGCTTGTTGCTTGAATTGAAATGATTCAATGAATGTACGTTTAAGCCCACTTTGTCAAGTGGCAAATTCACAAACTTTAAGCCCACTTTGTTAAGTGGCAAAATCAAACTCTTTTCGAAAAACAAACATGAAATTGAATTGTTCCAATTTGAGCAAACTAGTCTATACTTGTGTGTGCGAATCACATAGTAATGCTAATCTAAATAACCGGAACAAGAGCATATAATATTGATAAAAAATCATATCATGATTAGTGGAGGTCGATCTTTGATCGAGCGAGCGAGCGAGGGTGCTCAAATGTATTCGTGACCTTCCCCTCTCGTACCCAAGTTCCTGAGCCGAGGCAACTTTAGTGATGACGGACACGTGGCCTTCGGCACGAGTCATGGGTTTTCTAAATTTCCAGAAAAAATATTTAGGTGGCGACTCTGTATCTGGCAAATCAGTCCATTTTTGAGAATTTGATTCAAAATCTATTTTCCAAAAAGATTTGCCGGATTTGGACTCTTTGGTGTTTATTAATTTCACATTGCACTTGTGAGATTAGATTCAGAACAGCGGGAGTCCGAACTGTAGGGTTTCTTTTCAAACTTCCGAAAGGGGGTGCGAAAAAGGCGAGCTACAGTTTCTGGCAACTCTGCTGGGGATTTAGAGAACTTGACTCGAACTAATGATATGTCATTTTATCTACACTTATGTGTTTCTTTGCTTTGCATTGCATTGCATTGCATTTGCATTTGCATTGATGCGCCTAAGTCACTGTGCTTGCCATTTGCTATTCCTAGACGGTTTGCTGGAGGCTTGCTTGGGAAAGCTTGCCAAAAGGCTGACCGGTCGTGGGCTCTGCCACGATGGGAACACAACCCTTGGATCTGGACTACCGCTGTATCGTTTGATCCTCCTTTACTTCTCGATGTTAGGTGTGAGAGGTATATTAGGTTGTCTTGCTAAGGTACCCTTTTTCACCAATCGACCTAGTTGCATATCGAAAGCCATAGAGATTGTTCCAAACTAGAACAAGTTGCTCACCCGAATGCAAGATTGTGGTGAAACCACTTTGTTTGAATAGTAAACCCTAGTTCCTGATGAAACTAGGACAAGGTAACCCTACCCCCTCATAGGGGCGTTTTGGTTCTTACTTAACTGGTATGTGCTTTTAGAGTGAAACTCTACAGGGATGTACGTATTAGTTGCAAGTTTGGGTATCAGATTTGGGGGGCAGAATTCAGTATTGTGTGCAGTGCTACAGCTTTCATTACAACTGTTTATTATTAACATTTGAGCTGAGATGCTGTGCAGTTTTTGATTTTCGTTTTCCTTTTGTTTTATTTCTTTTTGCTAGGTAGTTTATCACAATTGCTTTAAACAGTTTAGATACCCCACAAGCACTCTGGACCCGTATAAGGAGAATTTACTGATCCAAAGATCTTGTTAGGGGACAACCTGTGTTTGCTTCACTCCCACCGATTACGAGACAGAGAAGAGTTAGATATAATTCACCAGTTCAAGCACCTGTGTCTAGCCAGGCGCAATCGTCCACATCTAGGCCAGCAAGAGATCACTCGCCTATTTAGATGACCCAGTACCATGTAGTCAGTATGGAAGACTTGATTCGTCATCTCCAACAAACAGTGGAAACCATGTAGCAAGATATTGCCCACCAAGCTGAAGTAATAGCCCATCAAGCCGAAGTGATAAACAGGCTGCAACAACAGCAACCACAACCACAACCGGCAGCGGCTTCTGCTTTCCATGCACCTCTTACGGGTATCCCAGCACCCGGAATCACTGTCAATGTCCAAGAGAATCTGGGCAATCCAGTAGACCCAATTCCATCGCAAGCCTCCAAGGCACTAGTGTACCAAACTGAGGCACCGTTTGAATTCGAAGTTGACCCTACTGTACTAAAGGTCAACAAGTTGGAGAAGCTTCTCAAGCGGGCACAGGGCGTGAACTTTATCCCTGACATTGAGGATGGATATACTGACTCTGCAGTAACCTTGCCAGATTGATTCAAAATGCCACACATAGATTGGTTTGATGGCTTTGGGGATCCCATGGTTCATCTGCGCTTGTTCTTTGATATCTTACGGTCGATGGGCCTTACCAGACTTCAAAAACTGTCGCTTTTTGGCTGGACCTTGTTTGGAATAGCGGCTATCTGGTATGCAAAGCTGGAAGACTCTGTGAAATGGACCCGTGAGGAAATAGCTGAGGCCTTCATCACACAGTACTCCAATAACACCCAAATCGAGGTCACAACCTGTGATCTTGAGGCAACCCGTCAGGAGCCAAAGGAGGGCTTCTCAAACTTTGTAACGAGATGCAGGGCCAAGGCTTCGATGATGACTACCAGGCCATCCGAGAAAGATCAAATCAGGATGGTGGTTCGCAATCTACAAGGGAAATTATTGTAGAAGATGATCGTGTTACCGCTGTTCACATTCACTGAGCTCCATGAAATAGGGGTTCAGATTGAAGATACAATGAAACAAGGGTTGATAATTGATGAGAAGGAGCAGGCCATGAGGCTTTTTGCGCGTAGTTATAATGTAACCATTAGTGGTAACAAATCTTCACGGCCATCTAATGTGAGTGTCGTCATCACCACAGCTAAGACCACCAACCCTTTCGCCAGCACAACTCCACAAACCTCAAACAGCCAAGCCCGAACCTAAAGGGTCTTCACCCCACTCTATATGCCTTTATCACAAGCCTTGAGGGTGCTGATCAAAAAGGGGCATCTTAAGCCACTAGAACCTGATCCACTCGCACCTAAACACAACTCGGCCAAGTACTGTGGATTTCACTAGCAGCACGGTCACAACACCGACCAATGCTACAGACTGTGTCATGAGATTCAAGATCTCATCAACAATAAGGTGATTGCACCACCCCAAAAGCCAAATGTAACCACCAACCCTTTCCCGGCCCACAATTAAGTTCCCCCACCTTGAAGCCTAAATCTAATACATACACTGGCCTTCCTATATGACCCCAACGTATATATTACCCCTTCCCATCTATCCAAACCGACGTTGTTCATCCCTGAAAGCACGAAATTGTGCATGATGGACACATCTACACCTCAACTTGAACCCATGGTGGTGACAGTGGTGGAAGAAGGGAGGTCGGCCTTGGAGGAAAATGTCAGTCCATGGCCTGAGAGCCTTACAGACTTAGCTGAGGGAGTGTATGACCTATGTTGTTACATTGTGCCAGTTGATCAAGCCAAATCGGAATTGGTGTTATCGACTGTGATGGAGGTTAGTGTAGTTCGATGGCCCGAGCCAAGGGTTAGATGATCTGGTTGAATTGGAGGAGGACTTAGACAATCTACAGTTCCATGACGAGTAAGATCAGGGGGACATGCAGATTGGCTGGTTTGATCTGAATGGGTCGACAAACAACTCCGGGTGGCTTAGTGATGAGCCTGACAAAGAGGAAGGACCTGAACCAAAACCTCAAGAAAAAGAAGCAAGAATTGCTGCAATGGCTGGAATGGTCGAAGAAAAGGGAAAACTGCGGGAGAGCACCGGTATCAAGAATTTAGCTCAAGAACTGGGTGCCGTGAGTACCGCGGATATAGAGCAAGAAGATGCATTGAAGCGGTTCGTGCAAGAAAGGGATCAAGACAAATAGGAAGTTGGAAAAACTCAACTCCCTGCGGGGAATACTTGGGACGGTGGAATGATCAGATCGGAACCAGACAATTGTTTGTCGGTTGTTGGAGATGTATGGTAGGAAGATGATGATCTACATCTGGCCCACACTAACGAGGATTGGGATGAGTCCCTGCCAGATAATACTTGGTACTCTAAAGAGATTGACCACTTGACAAGAAGTGGACGGTATTTTAAGTCGCCGCACTTGGACCAAGCTGAAGCCTCCGGGAAAGATAAAGAAGTTGAGAAGTAGAAGGAAAAAGAGTTGGAAGAAGAGGCGATACCGAAACAGTTGAAGAAAATTCAAGCCAATATTTCAATATGGGGTCTGCTCATGGCTTCTCGAGTATATCTACAGGCTGTACCATTAGCGATGGATAGAACAAAATTATCCATCGACACTACTCCTGAACAGCTTGTAGGATGAGTCTTCCTGGGAGGCGTTGCACCAACTTTAACTTTCTCAGACAAAGAATTGCCACCAGAAGGCTCAGCACACAACAGACCTCTGTACATATTAGTGAAGTGCAAAGAAAAGAGGGTACCAGTGGCATTGGTCAACACCAAGTCAACAATCAATGTCTGCCCATCGCACATAGCTTATGCCATCAGCCTGAAACTAGCAGATTTCGTGCCTACAGCCTAGGTGATTTGGGCGTATGACAATATGAGTAGGGAGGTGATGGGCACAGTACAGATCAGAATTCAAGTTGGCCCAGCTCAACAGGATATTAAGTTCCATGTACTAGACGTGCCAGCCACTTTCAATGTACTGCTAGGAAGACCCTGGCTACACCAGGTGAAAGCTATCTCATCTACCCTCCACCAAATGCTGAAATACCCTCATGGAAAGGGAGTGGCTATTGTGTTCAGAAATTCATCCATACATCCTCTGCTAGAGGTAACAATACATGTGTTGGAAATTGTTCTAGGCGAAAAGGATGTGTTTCTTTCAGGGATTACCCTGGCCGAGGCCCGAGTGGTGCAAAACATCTTGGCAGCTGATGAGGGCTTGTATGTTAGTGTCCAATTAGTCTATTTCATGAATAAACTCCAACACGTACCAAGAATGGGGTTGGGAAAAAGTGACCGGAAGGGCGTCACAGCATTGGCCGATGTGCCATATAATCCACACGCCTTTGGTCTTGGCTATACGCCCATTAGAGAGGATTGGATCAAGAAGAGAGAAGAGATGGCGAGCAAAGCTAAAGCCAAGCAGGCCGGGAAACGGTATGAGCTTAACTACAGGCCAATTCAGGGAACACCGAATGGCCATTTTGTTCTGAAGGAAGAAGACTTCCCATTTTACGGCTTCTCTAAGCCTTGGATAAATTCTGAGAAATAGCGTGTTCCTGGCTTTGAAATCTTTTTTGACTTGCAACTGCAAGATAGTGATGTAGAGGAAAGGGCTGAGCTAACTGCTGAAGCTGGAAAGAGCAAAGAAGATGACTCAGACAATAGCGAACTTGAAGTTGGGGCAGCGCTGGCTCCTTTTGGATCCTTCGATCGACTTAGAGAGCTTGGGGGATAACCTGACTATCTCCATGATTGGGGACCAGCCAGGTCTGAACCCTTCTAGTAGCATTTTGGATGCATCTGATGCACCATCTTTTGTCTGGCAGTTGGAGGAGGGCTACCTGTCTAGTAGTTATGAGTTGGGTAGTAAGCCAGAATCTGATTCCATAGAGTCTGTGAAGTCAGAATCAGATTCCGGTTCTTTTAAGTCAGAGTTCGGTATTCTTGGGAGTGATAACCCGGATGCCAAGGTCTTGTCCAGGTCGTCATTTTCTTTTGCTTTTGAGTCGATTGTAACCAAAGAGTCAGATGAGCTAGACTTTGTGAATGAGAATACCACTGCAGATTCTGAGTATTTCTGTGTCGTTTGTGTATTACATTGATCAGGATTTTCAAACTTTTAATGAAAACGAAGAGAAAGGAATTCCTCTAGTTTTGAAAATTTTGATTAATCGAAAGGAGGAGAGGTTTGCAAAACCCTTGCTGATGAAATCATTGCTTTTAATGTGGGTACTAAGAAGGATCTACATCTAGTCCAGATCAGGCCCACGTTGTCTTTGGAGGAGCACGAGCGCTTAGTCACTTTATTAAAAGATTTCAAAGATGTTTTCGCGTGATCCTACGAAGACATGCCTGGAATCAATCTTGAGATTGTACAGAATCGGATTCCTCTCAACCCCGAGGCCCGACCCGTCAAGCAGAAGTTGCGAAGAATCTGTCCGGATTGGGCTTTGAAGATTAAGAAAGAAGTGACCAAACAGATTGAGGCAGGGTTTTTGCTTGTGTCTGAGTATCCAACGTGGTTGGCCAACATCGTCCCAGTGCTGAAGAAGGATGGTAGAATTCAGGTGTGTGTGGACTTCAGAGATCTAAAAAAGGCCAGTCCGAAGGATGACTTTCCCCTACCACACATTGATGAATTGGTGAACTTCACCGCAGGTCATACATTGCTGTCCTTCCTGGATGGATTTTCTGGGTATAATTAGATTCTGATGGCATCCAAGGACAGAGAGAAAACTGCCTTCACTGCACCGTGGAGAGCCTGCTGCTACAGAGTGATGCCGTTTGGGCTGAAGAATACCAGGGCTACTTATCAAAGGGCTGTAACCACAATTCTGCATGATATGATCCATAAAGAGGTCGAGGTGTATGTGGACGACATGATTATCAAGTCCAAAGAAAGAGAGGGCCACTACACCGCCATGAAGAAATTCTTTCAATGGATCAGAGTATACAGACTGAGGTTGAATTCGCAGAAGTGTACGTTCAACGTTACAGTAGGAAAAATGCTGGGCTTTTTGATCACATAGAGGGGCATCGAGGTAGATTCTTCCAAAATCAAGGCCATCCTAGAAATGCCACCACCAAGGACTGAAAAGGAGGTGCGAGGCTTTCTGGGTAAAGTGCAATTCATAAGACGATTTGTGAAGCCCCTAAAAAATGTTTTCTCTTTAAAAACCCTAGTGTTTAAATTATTTTCTTAAAGCCCCTCAGTTACTAGAATTATTTTGAATCTTGTCGAGTAGCATTTTTATTTTTTTATCGAAACAAGAATATCCCAACTAGTGACTTGTCCAATTCCAATTAGTGGGCTTTTATGTCAAACTTGTCATTCAATTCCAACTACTGTCATTCATTTTCCAACTAGTGATCCATTCAATTCCAACTAGTGGGCTTTAATGACAAGTAAATTCTAACTTGTCCTTTCAATTCCAACTAGTGGGCTTTTATGCCAAGTTACACCAAGTTTTCCTATAAATTGAGCTCACCTCTCAACTTCTTTCTATGGTTCTTCCCATATCTTTCTCCATTTGTTATACAGATTTTGAGTTTAGATTAAGAGTGTTTAGAGTGAGAGTAAGCATTTTCATAAAGGAGGAGAGTTGTAGATTTTGTGAAACCTTACATACCTTATGGCTTAGAATTTGGAGATTCATGAAGAAAGATCGAGATTCGAGTGTTAGAGACGGAGGAGATTGATTTGAGGTAATTCGGTGGTATACAATATGCTTCTCTAAATCTCTTTGCAAAGAGTTTATTTTAATTCCTGTAAATTTGTACTCCTCTTGATTATTCTGATCGTTTGATAAACTCTGTGAAATTATTCGTTGTTGATTCATTTGATTACTCTAGTCATTTGATAAATTCTGTGAAGTTGTTCTGATGTTGATTTGTCTGGCTAAATGCCGTGGAAATGTTCCGTACATGGATTGAGTAGACCTTGCCAATAGCTTGGTCCAATAGCCCAAATAAGCGTTTGTGCTTGGGTGAGGCGGGTGAGGCTGGTCATTGGTCATGTACCGAGTAGGACCGAGTATTTGGTTATGGATAAACTATCATATGTCGAGTTGACTTGTTTGTGCAATTTGGTAAATTATTTGATTATCGAATCTAATCGGTTGTGTAATTGCTGGATCTCTGTTAATTTATTTTTTGTCTGAGCTGTGTTATTCCTGTTGTATTGTATACTTCCCGAATTAATTTATTTTTCAGGCGGGGAGCAAATTTAGTGGCGGTAGGAGTTGAAGCATCTAAAGAGATTGTTTGAGCTGGAGATTCTTTTAGTCCATAACTATATATTATTTTTTTGGAGATTTGTATAATTTATGTTTTGGAGACATTTGAGTTAATTATTTGTGGAGATGATTTGTATATTTGGGATTATGAGTTGTCTGCGATTATAAATTTGAGGTTGATTTGATTTATTAACGACCGGGAAGTCGAGGCATTACACGATTTATTTCCAAATTAACTTTGACTTGTGAACCACTATTTGGTCTCCTGAAGAAAAAAAAGAAATTCCGATGGGATGATTGATGTCAATTCGCTTTTGAGCAGATCAAGTAGTATCTTCATAATCCACTTGTGTTGTCGCCGCCAGAACTGCGAAAGCCTTTGATTTTGTATCTATCGGTAACAGACACAACAATGGGATGCATGCTTGCTCAGGAATCTGAAGATATGGTAGAGAAAGCCATATATTATTTGAACAAGAAAATGCTGAATTATGAGACCCGCTACACTCCGCTAGAGAAAGCTTACCTAGTCTCGGTATGGGCTACCAGGAAGTTGAGACGTTACTTGTTAGCTCACTTCGTAATTCTGGTTTCGAGATTGGATCCTGTCATGACCCGAACCCGCCCTTATGGGTTAAGGACATAACCGGCCAGTAATCACGAGATTACCTATGGCCTCAAACCAAAACAAATATATTTTAACAGAGTTAAGGGGCCAAACGGAAGCAAAATCAAAACTTTTGTCCATAGAGCTGTGCTTACATGGCACATCATAACAATCCATACGTATACATGTTAATAACTCACATCGAAATATGTAATAACACAAAGTTTTGTACATGCAGGATCATGAAGTCTAAGTCGGTCAAACCCAAAATTTATATACAAAAGTAATACAATGTTTTCACCAATATAACAAAACCATATCAAAAGAGCAAAATAGGCGAAGACAAGTCTCGTGCGTGAGATGTTTGGGTTGACCCTTCAAAACCTTGATTGTTTTACACAAACTTCACTGAGGTTGGGTTTGGACCTCCCTTGGCTCACCTACAGACACATGAATGAGCATGAGCAAAAGCCCAGTGAATAATATCAAATAAAGAAGATACATGAACAGTATTTAGAACAACATGCACCAAACGGCCTTGGGCCCAATTCATATTTCTATCTAGTATATATATATATGTCAACTGTGGTTCCAAACACATTAGATGGCCTCGGGCCCAATCCATTCATGTCAAATGGCCTTGGGCCCATTCATCTTTCATTCATGTCAGACGGCCTTTGGCCCATCCATTCTTTCATTCATGTCAGACTGGCCTTTGGCCCAACCATTTTTTCATTCATGTCAGACTGGCCTTTGGCCTAACATTCTTTCATTCGTGTCAGACTGGCCTTTGGCCCAACCATTCTTTCATTCGTGTCAGATTGGCCTTTGGCCCAACCATTTGGCATATCAAACATTTGTCCACTATTCACATTAACGAACTCATAAGACTTGCATAGAAGTAAGCAATTGGACAAATAACATACTTCAGATATCTTTATTAAGATATTACTCGTAGTGTTTTGCTGGTGGATTCACCCTTGAGCTCGACCCTACACATTACATAACACATATGGGTCACAAACAATTCAATCTGTTCTTAATTCATACATTCCTCTTAGGCTTCTTTCTTATCCTTTTAATTCATTCATAATGCTCAATGTATGCCTAAGAGTGCTTAGAAGTGAAAGAGAATGGAAAACAAAACATAGAACATCTTTACAAAATTTTAGAAACAGGGATCCCCGCTCGAGCGTGGACTTTCCTGCTCGAGTGGACCCAATAGGTCTGCAAAAGTACTGGTTGCCTCATTTTTACGCTCGAGCGTGAAGTCGGGCGCTCGAGCTGAAAGTCTCACTACATGGCTCCCCGCTCGAGCGTGAATATCCCCCCGCTCGAGCAGACACCCATGTCTGCAAAATTTCTGGGAGCTTGTATTTCCTGCTCGAGCGGACTTCATGAATTCTGGGTTTTCTAGAACTATTCTTGAGCTTCAAACATGCATTCAAGTTGGTATTTCTTGCATTTCATAGCCCATATTTCTCATATACATATACCAACATGATATAAACACCAAATTACAACATTAAGAAGCTCAAATCCCATGAATCAAATACATGCATGCTCCAAATTACACCAAACTCCTTTCCACAAAACAAATTCATGCATTCAAAACTCATACTCTTATGATTTGTACATGAATGTGAGATATAACTTCCATTTTCAACTTAAATGGTACAATTGGTGATCACAAGCATGAACTTTAACCAAAATTATACATGGATTATGCTTTTCATACTCAACTATACAAATTCATGGCAACTATACAGATGCATGCATTCCAAGACTTCAAACTCATCAAATACAACACAATTCTTGTTCTTGATCACCATTCAACTTTGAATTCACAAAATTACAACATTAAACTCATGAATTCATAACCAATTACTCACATAGAAGCTCAATCTTCCCAATTTATGGTCAAATCTTGAGTTGGGCTTCAAATTACTCAAGTTTCTTGCTCAAAACTTCCATTTCCTTCACCCTCTCTTTCTAGCCGACCCTCACTCTCTCTCCTTAGAGCAATTTTCAGCTTTGAGCTCAAATAAAATGAATACAAGTAATATAAAGCTTCTTTTATAGTCTCTCATTAATCACATTATTTTAATACTAATCAATTGAGCACTATTTCATCAATTTAATCTATTTAATCTGATCCGAATCAATTTTCAATTAAATTTTACCGTAGTCTCTAAAAATTACGCCAATCACAATGGCGTAGTCAATTTCGGTTTCTGTGGCCGATAGGGCCTTCAATTTAAATTCCAAAGCAGAAAGTCAAACAGATTTTCCTACGGTGAAAAGATAGAAATTCAAAACCACATATATTCACATAAATGGCACACAAAATCATATCAAACGCATAATCACAATCATAATTAAGATTAATTAGCATAATACGGACCAGGGTTATCATAGATCCCATCAAATATCTCTTCGAGAAACCAACGCTTATGGGTACGCTAGCTCATTGGCTGCTTCTTCTCTCCGAATTTGATCTGAAGTATGTCACTCGCAAGTCGGTCAAGGGGAGAGCTGTAGCGGAGTTCTTGGTAGATCACCCAGTAGAAGAGGATGAAGTGGTAGAATACTTGTTCCCAGATGAAGCCATTCTGCAAGTTGAGGAGGAGATTTGGACAATGTACTTTGACGGAGCGTCTAATTAATATGGTTATGGGATAGGTGTGTTGTTGATAGCACTCGAAAATTCCCATATACCTTTAGCCTTCAAACTTCGGTTGAAGGTGTCCAATAACGAAGCAGAATATGAGGCGTGTATCGCTAGTTCGGAAGCCGCCTTGGAACTAGAAGCAAAAAGGTTGGACGTCATCGGAGACTCGTACCTAGTTGTTTCTCAAGCAAATAGAGATTGGAAGGTCAAAAAAGAAAAAATGAAGATTTATCACCAGACCCTGGACGTTTTGATTCCTAGGTTTGAAAAACTGACTTTCATGCATCTACTGAAAGAGAACAACAGGTTCGCTGATGATTTATCAACTCTATCTTCTATGATAGACATCCCACTTGGAGTTCGGATGTGTGGGGAAGTGGTTTGGAAATACTCTTCAGATCCTGTAAGACGCCAATGATCCTCAGTTAGTCACCTGCAAAGATACAAATACTCCGGTCGGGGGTGTCGGAATTAGCACTCTGACGGACAAGTCAGTTCTTCTACTCAAGAAATCTTGTTCACTAAGTTTTTAGAAGTGATTCTTACATACCTTTACAAATCTGAAGCTCTTGTATTTATATCCATTCTCTGGGCCTCGGGGCCAGAGTCTACTTTTTATTTATTATTCTTTCATTTGTCCTGATATGCCTTCTCAAGTCTATTCGGCCTTAAGAACGTATTCGGCGTCCTAGTTGAGTAGAATGGAGCCGTTCAGTTCCCGGCTCCTCGGGTATACCAGATTTCGTTCCTCTATTTATTCGGCTCCCACAATTGCCCCCCAAGCGTTCTGTCAATGACAGTTGGGTGAAATGCTTGGTTCCGATTTTCAAATACTCTGAACCGAAGTTTGGGGGTTAGACTTATCACGCGGACGTTTAATTACTCCCCCTTTAATCGTCGTCTCAACTTCCCATCTCTTCGTACACGCCTACTTATTATGATTTAAAAGCTGATGTCCTTTCGTATCCGTGTTCTATGACGCTGGTTGCTGGGTTGCTCTTCGAATCGTTCTTGCGCGATTCTTCCGTCTGTGATATTCTCTTCGTCTTTGTAAGTTTTCCTCTCCCCTGCCCTGAAGCCTCTCCTAGTTTGTTTATTCCGTCGCATGTTCTTATAGATAGTAGGTTATGGCAAAACATTTGAAAGACCTCCTTTCGTCAGATCGAATTGCTGGCTTTAGACGCCATTTCTCTATTCCTAACGATGTCCACCTGTCGTTTGTGGCGGACGGCACTCTTGACATGGAGAGGGAGGACAAAACCACGATTGTCTTTCCTCTTTTGTCAATCGCAGAGGGTGGAGTCCGCTTTCCCCTTCACCCGTTTTTGAGGGCTGTTCTTCGTCATTGGGATTTGATCCCTTCCCAACCCAATGTGAATTTCTTTAGAATTATAATGGGGGTCGTAGCGCTGAACCGTTGCCTTGGAATTAATCTTGGCATTCCTGCCATTCGGCACTGTTATGCTTTGGCCAAGTCCTCTGGTCGGCACGGGCGTTACTTCCTCAGAGCTAAGGATACAGATCATCAGTTAATCACTATGCTTTCCAGCTCTGGGAAACGAGTTGATGATGCCATGGTCATTGTCTGCGGCAACTGGGAGTTCGGCGAAGGGGAGGATCGTGTCGATCCTATTCCTAGACGTAGGGGCGAACCAGGTCGCCGAATGCCCTCTTGCTTGTATTGTGTGTTCATATTTGCCATACCTTGTTTTCTTGAGTCTTACGGCTTGTCTTGTGCAGGGAACGATTTGAAAAAAGTCCAAGCTTCAACTGACGACGCCGTTCTTTCGGACATCAGGATTGCTCTTAGTTATTTCGGCCGTCGCAGTCTTCATAAGCAGGGAAGAGCGGCTCATGTTCTGCTTTGCTACGAGCCTAGGTATACAACCTTTTCGGCTGCAGAAAACATACCGATTCCGGAGGGGGAAGATTTTCTCGTCGCTCGTATTTTGTCCGACTTCAAAAACTTGAGACAGGTAGGTTTTGAAGGGTCCGATTCGGAGAATATTGAAGTATCCGATACTGCCGAATCAGATCAGTCCGAGGCCGAATTTGAGGAGGTATTGGGTTCTGCCGATCCTCCCTCTACTTCGGGGCGGGGGAACCTTTCTATTGACGACGTTCCTCAACGTACAGACAATCTCCCCATCTCGGGCTCCACTAACATGTCTGGGTTAAGCCTGACAAAGCTTGCTAAGAAGGCAAATGCGGAGAGGTTAGCCGCACGGCGAAGAGCGGAGGGACTTTCGACCGAACCGCCCGCCAGTGAATCTCAACATTCCCTCCCAGTCACCGGATCGAAATCCTTGGGAATTGTTGAGGGGGTGGCAACAAATAAGAATGCCGAATCCGCATTGGTTGGGAAAGCCGTTCAGGATGTTGAGGGAAAGGCGGAGAAACGCGCTAGGGGTCGTGAGGTCGGTTTAGAAGATCACGGCGGCAAACGTCCTCGAATGGAGGGATCGAGTGAAGTTATGCCCTTTGTGATTCGACCGATGGTAAGAAACATGCCGGTTCCTTCGGATGCCTCAGCGCTTAAAGACCCAGAGGTCGCGTTCGGCATGGCAACGTCTTTGTCGTTGCCGTCTGATATGGAGGCTTTCCAGTTGGAGCCGGATCTGAATGCGACAATGTTAGCCGCGCAGTCGGCCATTTTGGTGCGTATTCTGACTTTTCCTTCACTTCATCCAAACATTGTTCGCGTTATATTTTTTGAATTTTTCCTTTGCAGACCGTTGGTAGGATAGCCGATGTAGGCCGCCACCATCTCGACGCAGTCAAGCAGATTAGTCATTTACGAAAGCAAGTTGAGGGCCAGAGGAAAAGGGCCGAGGACGAATTTTTAAGAGCGGACCAGGAAGCCTCTCGGGCAGAGGCCGCGGTAGAGAAAGCTCGTGATGCGGATAAGTTGAGAGCGAAGGCCGAGAAGAAGGCCGACGATATGGAAGCTGCACTTGGCTTGTCCCAAAAGGCAGTTGCCAGCCTGGAGGCTGAGCTGGCTGAGATGAAGGCGGCGAAGGAGATTGCCGATTCAAAAGTTTTCGAAGCCGGGAAAGAGGCTGGACTGGCCGAGTATGTGGACCAAGTCTCTCGGTTTGAGAATCGGGGCTTCAAACATGGTTGGCACAAGGCCCTTGCTGCAGCTGGAGTTTCGCTGAATATGCCAATACCGTATGAGCAAGTGGACATCGATCCGTTGGAGACTAATTCCGAGGGTTGATCTTTACGATACACAATTGTTATGATTTTGGGAATACTTTTTCCGTTTGTTTTTGTTATTTTGTTTATCAGACATTTTTATCGGAGCGCCCTTTCGTGCGGGCTGATATTATAAAATGTTATGATACAGAAATGGACGTCGATACTTTTTTGTAGTTATAAAATGTTATGAATTCTGCTCAATATGCTGATGTTTCTGTAATTTTATGGTGATATTTCTTAATAGATCTATAATCTGCTCTTGCCTTGGCCAGGGCGCGAGCGTGAAGAGCCGAATGGTTCGTGCTCGTGGGGTGGCTGAGACATTTTTGAAAACTGGGCCGAATAGATTAATAAATCTGCCCTTGCCTTGGCCAGGGCGCGAGCGTGAAGAGCCGAATGGTTCGTGCTCGTGGGGTGGCCGAGGCATCTTTGAAAACTTGGCCAAATAGATTAATAAATCTGCCCTTGCCTTGGCCAGGGCGCGAGCGTGAAGAGCCGAATGGTTCGTGCTCGTGGGGTGGCCGAGGCATCTTTGAAAACTGGGCCGAATAGATTAACAAATCTGCCCTTGCTTTGGCCAGGCATCTTTGAAAACTGGGCCGAATAGATTAATAAATCTGCCCTTGCCTTGGCCAGGGCGCGAGCGTGAAGAGCCGAATGGTTCGTGCTCGTGGGGTGGCCGAGGCATCTTTGAAAACTGGGCCGAATAGATTAACAAATCTGCCCTTGCCTTGGCCAGGCATCTTTGAAAATTGGACCGAATAGATTAATAAATCTGCCCTTGCCTTGGCCAGGGCGCGAGCGTGAAGAGCCGAATGGTTCGTGATCGTGGGGTGGCCGAGGCATCTTTGAAAACTGGGCCGAATAGATTAATAAATCTGCCTTTGCCTTGGCCAGGGCGCGAGCGTAAAGAGCCGAATGGTTCGTGCTCGTGGGGTGGCCGAGGCATCTTTGGCACGCGGATCATCGTCCGATGTTTGGCGTTCGGTTCTACCGACGCTGCCTTGGGGGAGCTGTGCGTACCTCAGAATAAATGGGGTAAGTTCGTACTAAGGGTCCTATTTATTTGGGTACAGGGTTGAGCCAATACTGAGGAAGGACCAGGATCGGCTGAATTCAAACGTCGAAATGTATCGCAGCAGCGAGCCCACTGGTATGGGAAGAAGAGCGTTCGAGGGTCGGGAGAAACAGCAGCGCCTTAGTCGTCGAAGCAGGTCCCCTCAAAGGGACGTTCAACGGGGAGGTTCCCCATGCTCGCGACCGGGAATTGAGGTGGACGCGACCCCGCGGCCATTGAATTTTGCGATTTTTGTGAAGAATAAACCGATGACAGAGGCGGATTCCATCATTAAAGACCCAGATGTGGCAGTCGAGTTTGCTCGACAGATTTTTCCACCGGAAGTCCAACAATCGATGGTTGGTTGTCGTGATTTCGAAGTGTTTCGGGACGGCATACATGGGGCTGTAAAGGGGTTGTATAATGCGTATGAGATTGGCATGTGTCTGCGTGAGATGAGACGTGACATCGAGAAAAAGGACGAAAGGAATCGCAGTCTGGAAGCTCGCGCGAAAAAGGCTGAGAGTGAGCTTCAGGAGCTTAAGAAGGTTCGAATGGCTGAGCCGGCGACGGCCGGTCAACTCAAAGTGGGCGGAAATACGTCCCAAAAGGCCCCGGGTTACGAGAAAGGATATCAGGACAGTTTCAAGGCCGAGGTTGATAAAACCAAGACAGACCTTGCTGAGGAAGTTTACCGATGCGAAAATCGCGGTTTTAAGCACGGCTGGATCAAGGCCCTTCAAACCGTGGAAGTTCTTGGGTCCCTAGGCATAGACTCGGCTTCACCCCTATATCATCGACATCACCTTCCCTATTCCGAATTTGGAATGGAAAAGAGCGACGATGAGGAGGCCGATTAACTAGAATGTAATGCAACAACAGACTTCACTATGAATAAATAGGCTTTCGTTCTCAATGTTCGTCTTTGATCGTAAAATATTTTGATTGTAAAATATTTGTAGTTCAAACGTGTCGATCCATTTTATTGGAATATTTAGATTTTGATTAGAATATTTTGCACTGCATGGTATAAACGTTCAGAAATGCATTATTCGGCCCTAAGGCGTTATGCACCAAAGGGGCTCCATATCCGGAGACTTGTTCGGCCCTAAGGTGTCATGCACCAAAGGGGGCTCCGAATCCGGAGACTTGTTCGGCCCTAAGGTGTCATGCACCAAAGGGGGCTCTGAATCCGGAGACTTGTTTTGGCCAATCGTGACATCCACGAAGGGCGCTCCGAATCCGGAGACTTATTCGGCCCTAAGGCATCATGCCGCAAAGGCGCTCCGAATCCGGAGACATATTCGGCCCTAAGGTGCCGTGCACCAAAGGGGGCTCCGAATCCGGAGACTTGTTTTGGCCAATCGTGACATACACGAAGGGCGCTCGGAATCCGGCGACTTATTCGGCCCTAAGGCGTCATGCCGCAAAGGCGCTCCGAATCCGGAGATTTATTCGGCCCTAAGGTGCCGTGCACCAAAGGGGGCTCCGAATCCGGAGACTTGTTTTGGCCAATCGTGACATACACGAAGGGCGCTCCGAATCTGGAGACTTATTCGGCCCTAAGGCATCATGCCCCAAAGGCGCTCCGAATCCGGAGACTTATTCGGCCCTAAGGTGCCGTGCACCAAAGGGGGCTCCGAATCCGGAGACTTGTTTTGGCCAATCGTGACATACACGAAGGGCGCTCTGAATCCGGAGACTTATTCGGCCCTAAGGCGTCATGCCCCAAAGGCGCTCTGAATCCGGAGACTTGTTTTGGCCAATCGTGACATCCACGAAGGGCGCTCCGAATCCGGAGACTTATTCGGCCCTAAGGTGTCGTGCACCAAAGGGGGCTCCGAATCCGGAGACTTGTTTTGGCCAATCGTGACATCCACGAAGGGCGCTCCGAATCCAGAGGCTTGTTCGGCCCTAAGGTGTCGTGCACCAAAGGGGGCTCCGAATCCGGAGACTTGTTTTGGCCAATCGTGACATCCACGAAGGGCGCTCCGAATCCGGAGGCTTGTTCGGCCCTAAGGTGTCGTGCACCAAAGGGGGCTCCGAATCCGGAGACTTGTTTTGGCCAATCGTGACATCCACGAAGGGCGCTCCGAATCCGGAGACTTATTCGGCCCTAAGGTGTCGTGCACCAAAGGGGGCTCCGAATCCGGAGACTTGTTTTGGCCAATCGTGACATCCACGAAGGGCGCTCCGAATCCGGAGGCTTGTTCGGCCCTAAGGTGTCGTGCACCAAAGGGGGCTCCGAATCCGGAGACTTGTTTTGGCCAATGGTGACATCCACGAAGGGCGCTCCGAATCCGGAGACTTATTCGGCCCTAAGGTGTCGTGCACCAAAGGGGGCTCCGAATCCGGAGACTTGTTTTGGCCAATCGTGACATCCACGAAGGGCGCTCCGAATCTGGAGGCTTGTTCGGCCCTAAGGCGTCGTGCACCAAAGGGGGCTCCGAATCCGGAGACTTGTTTTGGCCAATCGTGACATCCAGGAAGGGCGCTCCGAATCCGGAGACTTATTCGGCCCTAAGGTGTCGTGCACCAAAGGGGGCTCCGAATCCGGAGACTTGTTTTGGCCAATTGTGACATCCACGAAGGGCGCTCCGAATCCGGAGGCTTGTTCGGCCCTAAGGTGTCGTGCACCAAAGGGGGCTCCGAATCCGGAGACTTGTTTTGGCCAATCGTGACATCCACGAAGGGCGCTCCGAATCCGGAGACTTATTCGGCCCTAAGGTGTCGTGCACCAAAGGGGGCTCCGAATCCAGAGACTTGGTTTGGCCAATCGTGACATCCACGAAGGGCGCTCCGAATCCGGAGGCTTGTTCGGCCCTAAGGTGTCGTGCACCAAAGGGGGCTCCGAATCCGGAGACTTGTTTTGGCCAATCGTGACATCCACGAAGGGCGCTCCGAATCCGGAGACTTGTTCGGCCCTAAGGTGTCGTGCACCAAAGGGGGCTCCGAATCCGGAGACTTGTTTTGGCCAATCGTGACATCCACGAAGGGCGCTCCGAATCTGGAGGCTTGTTCGGCCCTAAGGTGTCGTGCACCAAAGGGGGCTCCGAATCCGGAGACTTGTTTTGGCCAATGGTGACGTCCACGAAGGGCGCTCCGAATCCGGAGACTTGTTTTGGCCAATCGTGACATCCACGAAGGGCGCTCCGAATCCGGAGGCTTGTTTTGGCCCTAAGGTGTTGCGCTCAAACATGTAAAAACACGAAACCTTTCATTACAATGATGTGTGTACAAGTATCAAGCCCACAAGGTCGGGTCATTGATAAAATTTACGTAGATGTGTTGAATTGCACGGCCGTAGCAGGCTTCTTCCCGACATGTCTGAGAGCCGATATGCCCCTACGCCTGCAGCGGAATCAATCTGATAGGGGCCGTCCCAGTTCAGACCAAGCTTTCCATCGGCCGGCCTCCGGTCGGCTGGTAGTACCTTCTTTAGGACCAGTTCTCCTGGATTGTAGCGGCGCAACTGGACTCGCCGATTGTATGACTTAGCGAGCTGCTGCTGATAACGTGCCATGGATGCTAAGGCGCGGTCTCTTCGTTCTTCAATCAGAACCAGGTCCAGGGCGAGCATCGTGTCATTTCGGCCTGTGTCAAAGGCTTGTGATCTCAGAGTTGGTAGGCCGATCTCTAGGGGTAAGATTGCCTGTGTTCCGAAGCATAAGGCAAACGGCGTTTCTCTGGTAGACCGTCTTGGCGTTGTACGATGGGCCCACAGTACACTCGGCAACTCTTCAACCCATCTGCCTTTGGCACTTTCCAGCCTCTTTTTGATGCCGTCCAAGATGGATTTGTTTGAAGCTTCCGCTTGACCGTTACTTTGGGGGTAGGCTGGCGTAGAGAAGTAAGGCTCAATACCATATTTGCTGCACAATTCTCGGTATACGCCACAATCGAACTGGGTACCATTATCCGATATCAATGCTCTTGGAATGCCGAATCGTGTAATGATGTTCCTCTACACAAAACGCTTAATGTCGGAATCTCGTATATGGGTTAGAGCCTCTGCTTCGACCCACTTTGTGAAGTAATCTGTTGCTACGATTAGAAATCGCTTGTTCCCTGGGGCCCTCGGCAATGGTCCTACGATATCAAGTCCCCACTGAGCAAACAGCCAGGGGCTTGTGATAGAATTCAAAGCTTCTGCCGGCTGATGGGTTAGTGGGGAGAACTTTTGGCATTGTTCGCATTTCTTGACATAATTTTCTGCGTCGGCTCTCATCGTCGGCCAATAATATCCGTGTTATCGCCCGATGGGCCAGGGAGCGTCCCCCCGAATGGGCACCACAGCTGCCCTCGTGTATCTCAGTGAGCAGCTCCTCTACTTTGTCCAGGTGCACGCATTCCAAGTATGGACCAGAGAGGACTTTTTGTAAAGCCCTCCTTGTGGATCTAAGTAGTACCACAGGGCCTTGTTTCGCAGCTTGTGTGCTTCTTTTTGTCCCTCTGGGAGTTGTTCAGAAGAAAGGAATGCAGCAATGGGGTCCTTCCAACTTGGAGCGGATTCTATAATGTTGATGTGGGTTTCCTCCGGAGGGCCGATACTTGGTTCTGGGACGAAACCTACTTCGATGGTACGCTTGAGCTCGGAGTTGATGGCGGAGGCTAAGCAAGCCAGGGCATCCGCGTGTGTATTTTGATCGAGTGTTATTTGGTTTAGTTCATGATGGTCGAATTTCGTCAGCAAGGAGTTAGCCGTTTTCATATAGGCCGCCATACGCCTCGTCTCTTGCCGCGTACTCCCCCTTCAGCTGTTGATTACCAATTTTGAGTCACAAAATGCCAACAGCCGCCGCGCGCCGAGCAGATGAGCGTTCCGCAGTCCGGCTAAAAGGGCTTCATATTCGGCTTCGTTATTTGATGCTTCGAAGCCGAGCTTGACGGCCTGCTCAATTACTGCGCCGTCTGGAGACATAATTACCGACGCCGGCGCCGCTGCCCCGTTGGTTAGACGATCTATCACAGTATAATTGCCAGATGTCCCCAACGTAAATTCTCCAATCTGGCTTTGACCGAACTTCGGCCTTTGGCTGGACGTCATCAGGCTTGAGGTTGCAAGCCCTCCTGTGAATTCGGCAACAAAGTCGGCAAGCACCTGCCCCTTGATTGCAGTTTTGGGTAAAAACTGAATGTCGTATTGGCCGAGTTCGAGAGCCCCACTTCAAAACACGTGTTGATGCTTCTGCATTCCGTAGTACTGATCGGAGGGGATAGTCTGTTAGCACCGTAATGCTGTGTCCTTGGAAGTAATGCATCAGTTTTCTTGCTGCCATAACCAGGGCTAGGACGAGTTTTTCTAGCGGTAGGTAGCGTGTTTCGGCGTCCACCATTGCCTTGCTCACATAGTACACTGGCTGTTGCTGCCCTTCCTCCTCTTTTAATAATACGGCGCTGACGGCCCTGTCGGAGACTGCCAGATAATAGAATGAAGGGGTCACCGGTGGCGGGTGTTGTCAGAAGAGGTACTGTCCGGAGGTAGGTCTTGAGCCCGTTAAAAAGCTGCTTCGCATTCCGGCGGACCACTCGAAAGCTCTACCCTGACGTAGTGTTCTGAAAGAATTGTCTGCAGCGATCTGTAGATCGGCTGATGAACCCTGTTGAGTGCAGCAGCCAATTCCCCATCAACTTTTGGACTTCTTTCACTGAACGGGGGGAACTCAGTTCTAAAATTGTTGTGACTTGCCTCGGCCTTGGCTTCGATTCCTCTGTGGTTGACGATATAACCTAGGAATTTGCCGGAGCCGATCCCGAATGCGCATTTGGAGGTGTTTAGCTTCATTCTGTATTTGCGTAGGGTGTTGAATGTCTTTTCCAGATCGGCTATATGGTTTTGTTCTTCTTTGGATTTGACCACCATGTCGTCGATGTATACTTCCATAGTGTGTCCGAGCTGTTCTTTGAACATCGTGGTGACCAGTCTTTGGTAAGTTGCCCCTGCATTCTTCAGTCCAAAAGGCATAACCCTGTAGCAGTAGGTTCCTCTTGGAGTGAGGAATGCAGTTTTGTCCTGATCATCTGGATTCATGGCGATCTGATGGTAGCCTCTGTAGGCATCGAGGAAACTCATGCGCCGGTGGCGTGCCGTCGCATCGATGAGTTGGTCAATTCTAGGCAAGGGGAAGCAGTCTTTGGGGCAAGCTTTGTTCAGATCCGTGAAATCGACGCACACTCGCCAAGTTCCATTTTTCTTTTTCACCACCACTGTGTTGGAGAGCCAGCTGGGGTAGGTGACTTCTCTAATTGCCCCGGCGTCAAGCAATTTGTCAACTTCTTCTACAACGGCGGCGGTGTGTTCTGCGGAGGAGCGCCGGCCTTTCTGAATGATCGGCTTGCACCGGGGGTCGACATTGAGATGGTGCTGTGAGACTGACGGGTCTATTCCCGGCATCTCGTATGGAGTCCACGCAAAGACGTCGAGGTTGCCGAGTAAGAAAGTGATCAGCTTCTGTCTGTCGACCTGGCTCAGAGAGGCGCCGATCATAAAAAACTTTTCCGGGCTTCCATCAATGTCAACCCGGTCTAAACCTTCCGTGGCCTTTTCGTTTGGTTGACGCCCGACGTCATCCAGGATCTCTCGACTGAGCACTTCGATGGAGTTTACTTGCAGTTCCTTCGGCGTCTTGGTGGCGAGAAGGTAACATGCTTGCGCTGACTGTTGAGAGCCACGGATCTGCTCAACGCCGTGTTCCGTTGGGAAACGTAGCAGCTGGTGGAAGGTGCTTGGGACGGCCTGCAGGGTATGCAACCATGATCGCCCCATGATGAGATTGTACGGCGACGGTAGCCTGACGACCAAGAATTCCACATCCATTGTTCTGGAGCCAGCTCGAACGGGTAGAATGATCTTTCCCAATGGGTACTCCGGGTTGGCGTTGAAGCCGAATAGTGGATAAGGAGCTGGAGTCAGATCCGAATCGTTGAACCCGAGTTTGATGAAGGTTTTATAGTACATAACCTCTGAAGTGCTTCCTTGGTCGATAAGGACGCGTTCAACGGTGAACCTGTTTACGCGTAGCGCAACAACCAGAGGATCTACGTGAGGGAGTGTTACGCCGCTCAAATCAGAGCCGTCGAAGGTGATGCTTGGCGCTTCTCGGAGCCGGGGTCGTTTTGTTGGTGTGAGCTGATGCCGGGGGCTTGGAAGTGACTGGATTGCATGTACAGTCGGGGCTATCGGCAGGCTATATATCATATGTACGGTGTCAAGTGGGACGCCTCTTGGGCGACGTGCGTTCTTTGTCACTTCCTCAAGGTAATCAGTTAAGGTGCGGCGACCGTCGGCATTGTGCTGTTGGCCTCGAGGTCGTTGAGGACCTGCCCTTGGGAATCGCTCGGGAACCTTAAGCCCTGCCCGTTTGGACTTTGCTTTTTCTAAGGCCAGATCGCGGCGAAGGCGTTCGTTCTCAGCGATGATGTTGTCCAAACTCTGTTTGGTCTGTCTGGCTTGTTCTATGGTCGCTTGCATCGTCTCCTTCGTTGAAATCGTTGGTGAGTTAGAGTTCGAGGCGCGTCGCTGCGCGACAGTTTCCTTTCCGAGCGTATTTGCCGGAGTGAAGTCGTCTCTCTGTGCGGTCTCGTCGGTGGCTATCGGAGGATCTTCAGTCACGTCTTTCATGGATATATTTGAGTATTCCCACAGACGGCGCCAATTGTGGGGAAGTGGTTTGGAAATACTCTTCAGATCTTGTAAGATGCCAATGATCCTCAGCTAGTCACCTGCAAAGATACAAATACTCCGGTCAGGGGTGCCGGAATTAGCACTCCGACGGACAAGTTAGTTCTTCTACTCAAGAAATCTTGTTCACTAAGTTTTTAGAAGTGATTCTTACATACCTTTACAAATCTGAAGCTCTTGTATTTATATCCATTCTCTGGGCCTCGGGGCCAGAGTCTACTTTTTATTTATTATTCTTTCATTTGTCCTGATATGCCTTCTCAAGTCTATTCGGCCTTAAGAACGTATTCGGCGTCCTAGTTGAGCAGAATGGAGCCGTTCAGTTCCCGGCTCCTCGGGTATACCAGATTTCGTTCCTCTATTTATTCGGCTCCCACAGGATGCGTCCGATCATTATTGAGTAGGGATACATGTTGGCCTACGAGACTATCTCCACAATAGATAAAGAACAAGATCAAAACCCTTGGTACTACGATATCTGGAACTTCTTGGAAAAGGAGGTTTATCCACTAGGGGCAAATGCCAAAGACAAGAGGGCAATACGGTGGATGGCCATTCAATTTATCATCTGTAGAGGTAAACTGTACAAGAGATGTCATCTGGGAATGCACAAGTTATGTGTTGAAACAGAGGAGTCAAAGCGCCTGATGGAGGCCATCCATAGAGGAGAGTGCAGAACACACATGAATGGAGTAATGTTAGCCTGGAAGATTCTCAAACAAGGTTACTACTGGTCTACTATGGAGAAGGATTGTATTGGTTTTGTTCAGCGTTGCCACAAATGCCAAATTCATGCTAATCACATGAATATCCCGCCATCAAAGCTGTATAACACGACTTCACCATGGCCTTTCTCAGTCTGGGAAATTGACGTCATCGGCGCAGTCACACCGAAAGGGTCCAATGGGCATAAATACATTTTGGTCGCAATTGATTACTTCACGAAGTGGGTGGAAGCTCAGTCTTACGTAGTGCTAAAAGCAGCGCATGTGGCTAAGTTCATCCGAAATAACATTATTTGCTGATATGGAGTCCCAAACGAGATCATTTCAGATAATGGTTCCCATTTCAAGAAAGAAGTGATCGACTTGTTGGAGAAATACAATGTGGCTTTTCATAAGTCATCTACATATCAACTGCAAACCAACGGAGCTGTTGAGGCCGCTAACAAGAACATCAAGCATATTCTACAGAAGATGGTTGAGACCTATAGGGACTGACCAAACAAATTGCCATTTGCACTATGGGGTTATAGAACTTCAATCCGGACGTCTACAAGGGCAACTCCTTATTCTCTTGTCTATGGGATGGAAGCTGTTCTGCCAATTGAAATAAAAGTCCCGTCGTTGCGAGTCATAGCTGAGTGTCAGATAGCAAAGGTGGACTGGCAACAGAGCAGGTTCGAAGAACTAATGTTGTTTGATAAGAGAAGGCTGAAAGCATTGTACCATGTTCAGGGCTATCAACGTGGGATTGCTAGGGCTTTTAGCAAGAAGGTTAAGTCCCGAAATCTTAAAGAAGGGGATTTGGTTTTGAAAGACAATCGAGCTCCCATCTATGACCCCAGACCCAATTGGACTGGTCCTTACGTCATCAAAGCTATCTGGTCGGGTGGAGCTGTTATTCTCATGGACTTGGATAGCCTAGAATTTTCCTAACCAATCAACTTAGACAAGTTGAAGAAATATTATCCCTGAGAGGCTCACTAGGTCGGAAACCCGAAAAGGAGACCTAGGCAAAAGTTAGAGCATAAAAAATTGAAAACAAAGAAAAACTAAGCTCGCAAGGTTGAAAACCCTAAAGGGCGGCCTTGGCAAAAGTTAGAGCGCAAAAGGAGAGAGTTAATACTAGAGTGAACTTGAACCGAACTACGTAAGGCCTGATTCCCATCTTCGGGATACATGGGCAACTTCATCCTAAAGTTCGGCCGTAAGCACCTCCAAATCAACTGTCCTGTCCACGTGTTTAATTAGGTCATCTTTGTCTGTTCTTTACTTGATAGTTCGGTTGTAATTTCTACTCTGAGAGAAGAGCTAGTTACAGTGCTGAGCAACGCTATCTTATGGATTCGAGGTTGTACATCTCGAGGATTGATTCCCTTCATGTCAAGTGGTGATCCTTATCAAAAATATTTTTGAAAAGTTTTAATAAAAGTTGATTTTTGTTCAAATTTTACCTTTTACAACTTAGACCATTTTTGGACCAAAAGGAAAATTTTTAATGCTCACAACTTTAATTTCATTGATTTCAATACAAAGTTCTCTAACTCTCGATACAAATCAAAGTTTCTTTTTATTACATTTCAAAAAACTTGAAACGTAAGGTCAAAACAATAAACTAGGGGCATAGATGAGTCAGGTGCTCTTGCGTCCCCTATTTGTGCTTGTCGAAGATTCTGATGCCAAACTGGGCTCGGTTTGTGCCTCCTCCTTGAGCTAAGCCAAACACTCACCAGAAAGGGCGCAATTGAAATTAGGGATAGGGGCCAAAAGCTCTCTCGTCCTCTAAGCAATGAAGTACCTAGCCAAGTGTGAACCTCCGATGGGGAATGAAACTGGGTACTCTACCCCCTCTTCTGGGCAATTCTGGTCGTGCCCGAACTGACATCAGAACCAGAATGAAAAGTAGAATACACAGTGCGTAAAGCCGATCAACTGTATGCCAGGCTGCCGAGTCATACTATAGCTCATCTCGGTTAGATTAAGCTAGGGACAACGTTAGGCTATGTCAGTAGCACACCTGTTACACATCCAATGGCACCACCATCCCTCATTTGGGAAATCCACTAGCTGTTGGCGGAAGAAATAGCCTCGAGCTGAGTGCTTAGGGCAAGAGTCCACTACCTTCAACTTGTCCATTAACCAAACCTCGGAAGGGATGAAAGAAAAGAGAGATTAAAAAATAGAGAGATGTACGTTGAGAGAAAAGTAAGAAAAGGGCTTTGAGAGAAAAACTGAGCATAAGTGCCGAGTGATGTAAGAAACACATATGAGAAAGGGTGGGAAACATTACCTACAAAAGTAGTGGACTTCCTGTGAATTTGGTAGTCTCTCACCGATGGAAGGCGTCTAAGCCTATCAAAGTCCTTGCTAGCACCAAACCAATGCAACTCTTTCCCTCTTTCAAGCCTTGGACTACTTCGACCAATCAAATGCTAGACCCGCTGAAACTAGGGGCAAGGAGAAAACGTGCAAGCATACACAAGCAAAGGGCGTGTTGCCGAAAACCCCGCCAAGAAGATTGCCTCGATCACCAACATCGGAAAAGTAATGATCAAACTGGGAATGTCCAGCTCTCCGTTGTGAACCAAGGATCGAGCCTTGTGTAGAGTGAGCCCGCACATCCGTCCCAAAGGTTGGATGTGGCCGAAACGGGGCTGAGGTATGATTTCCTTATCACGCCGGGATTCTATTAGAGCATGAAATTCTTCGATTGTCGGGCATATCTCTTGTCCCTCGAAGCTAAAGACATGTGTAATCGGGTTCCAATATCTAGTTGTGACATGAAGGAACGAAAAACAAAGCAGAGAATGGCTGAGCGAGAAAAGTGCATTTATGCTAAAACCCCTGAAATTCATCTTCTCCGAGCCGTCTAAAGTCGCAATCCAACCTGAGAGTTTTTTGGCAAAAAATGGCTCCATTTGTGAAGAATTTGCAGCTGAAATGAAGAAATCACGAAGCTCAACCTTTTGGAGAAGATAAGGCAGTAAGTGGATGCCAGGTGTCAACAATCTAGAGGTCCTTCGCATTGATGGTCGGCAAGTGGCCGGTAGGTAGCCGGCAAGCTATATTTGTGGTCGGCAAGAAACATTGGTGGCCCGCAGGCCACCTCTCATGGTCGGCATGTGGCCGGCAATCTCTATTTATGGCCAACAACCTTCCGCTCAAGCTTTCTGTCCTTTTTTCACTACAAGAATTTTCACTTTTGGCGACTAAATTTTTAGTCGCCAAAAGTTATTTTTTTAGTCACCTATAGTCTTTAGCGACTAAATTTTTTGGTCGGTAAATTAGTAGCTGAAGAGTAGTCGGGAAAGCAATGCATTCATTTCCCGACTAAATATTTAGTCGCCAATAGGTTGGAAAATTAATTAAATAATTAATTTTTGCCGATGAATTTTTTTGTCGCTAAAAGCCATTATTTAGTCGCGGAAAACTTTTTAGCTACTAAAATTTTAGGTGCCAAATACTATTTCTTTTGACTACAAAAATTTAGTCGCCTAAAGTCAATCTTTTTTTGCTACCAAAATTTTAGTCCCCAAATACTATTTCTTTTGGCTACTAAAATTTTAGTCACCTAAAGTTAATCTTTTTTGGCTACTACAATTTTAGTCGCCAAATACTATTTCTTTTGGCTACTAAAAATTTAGTTGCCTAAACTTCAACATTTTTGGCTACTAAATTTTCAGTCGCCAAAAGTATTTTTATTCTTCAACTTTTGTTTTTAGCTACAAAATATTTTAGTCGCCAAATGTTTAATTTTGTTTTTGGCTACAAAACTTTTAGTAGCCAAAGGTTTCATTTTCTTTTGGCTACAAAATATTTAGTAGCCAAATGATTGTTTTTCTTTTGCCTACAAAAAATTTAGTAGCCAAATGTTGAATTTTCTTTTGGCTACAAAACTTTTAGTAGCCAAATGTTTTTTTTTTTCCTTTTTATTGGCTACAAAACGTTTAGTCAGCAAAAACATGATATTATGTTTTCTCCATAACCTGTCTGTATTCCGTGCAACCTGTAATACGTATATAAATAAAATGATACATAAACTATCAATCATTCCACAATCAGCATCCGTATACAAAAAATAAATTACTTTAACTGTCTAAGTACATACAAACCAACTATTGTTCAAACTAAAATAATAATTCCATACAACATATAGAATCATACAAAAAGTAAAGCCCTCTATATACAAAAATTACATTTACTATACCATGTGAAATGACCATTTGGCATGGTACAAATTACCACCGTAATCTATACCACGACAAAAGGTGATGTATGTACCAAGCCAAAAATACATCTACGTATCACGACAAGAAATCATATATCTGTACGGCGTCAAAAGGTGATCTATCTACCATGCCAGTAATTATCTGTTCGCTGCCAAAAGTTTTCTGTATCAGTAATAGTTAACTGCACAAAAGCTAGAGACGACAAAAGTATTATATTACTTCTATACAAAAGTACAATTTCTTCTCCATACAACAAAATATCTCTGCAAGTCCACGCAACAAAAGCATCTACAAAAAATAGAAAAACATTAGAATTGGACCCAAAAATGGCCAACTTCATGAATGATTTTGGGAACAAGTGACAAATAAAAATAAGTGAGAAGCAACCTTCCATGATGAATCAATTATCAGTCATTGTACAGTCTTTCTAAAGTCGATGTGTTATAAGGAACATTGTTAAATGTAGAATAATCATTTCTAAATCTTTCATTAGTAACATAAAGCTAATGTAACAATCTTCTATTTGTCTGCAACATGTATCCAAATTCTGTGGCTAACCCAAGATCAAAGCCCAATGTGAATATAAATTTTTCTTTTCACGAACTTCCGCATTATTTGTTTGCAAAAGGCACTTGAATCATTAGATTGGATATAAAACCATCGGTGCTTATTAATGTATGTTAGTTCCATTTTGGAAAGGATATTAGAACATGTGATAAAAATAATAACAAAAATAAATTTCAATCATAAACAGAAATATGTAGAAAAATATGTCGACACACCTATAAATGGTTCATCAAAGAAAGAATACTTAATTTCTCATGATGCACATGGCCTTAGAAACACCATGAGCATGTTTCATACTTGTATGAAAGCTTCAATATAATATAACACACGTGTGTACGTTCAAAAAATTAGCAAGTTTCAAATAAGGTGTAAACTGAGTTCATATTGGTTTCTGAATATTTTTCCCATAATTTTCCATTACTAATACATTCTGTCAGTTGTCACAAGTCCTATTTGTAATGGGGAAGCTGCCTGTGAGGGTCAGACGGATGTTCGGGGGCTGTTTTGAAGTTTCACCACCGAAATGCCCTTTTTCGACTAAGTTTTCGGCGTATTCGGCTCTAAATCCCAACCTGGGGGTCTGAATAACATTCCGTCAGTTGTCACAAGTCTTATTTGGCATGGGGAAGGTGTTCGTGCCGGCCACACAGTGGTTTGGGGGTTGTTTTGAATTTTTGCACCCGAAACGCCCTTTTACGACTAAGTTTTGGGCATATTCGGCTCTAAATCCTAATATACGGGTCCGAATTACATTCCGCCAGTTGTCACAAGTTCTATTTGGCATGGGGAAGCTGTTTGTTTTGGCCCCATAGGGGTTGAAGGGGTGTTTTGAATTTTCGCCCCAAAATGCCCTTTTTCGACTAAGTTTCGGGCATATTCGTTTCTAAATCCCAACCTATAGGTCTGAATTATATTCCGTCATTTCTCACAAGTCCTATTTGGCATGGGGAAGGTGTTCATGTCGGCCACATAGTGGTTTAAGGGCTGTTTTCAATTTTCGCCCCTGAAAGGCTGTTTTTCGACTAAGTTTTGGCATATTCGTCTCTAAATCTCAACCTATAGGTCCGAATGACATTCCATCAGTTGTCAAAAGTCATATTTGGCATGGGGAAGGTGTTCGTTATGGCCCCATGGCGGTTCAAGGGGTGTTTTGAATTTTTGCCCCTCGAAATGCCCTTTTTTGACTAAGTTTTAGGCGTATTCAGTTCTAAATCCCAACCTACGGGTCCGAATTACATTCCGTTAGTTGTCAAAAGTCCTATTTGGCATGGGGAAGGTGTTCGTTTCGCCCCCATGGTGGTTCAAGGGCTGTTTAGAATTTTCGCTCCCGAAAGGCCATTCTTTGACTAAGTTTCGGCGTATTCGTCTCTAAATCCCAACCTACGAGTCCGAATTACATTCCATCAGTTGTCACAAGTTCTATTTGGCATGGGGAAGGCGTTCGTGTCAGCCACACGGCAGTTTGGGGGCTGTTTTTAATTTTTGCACCCGAAACGCCCTTTTTTGACTAAGTTTTGGGCATATTCAGCTCTAAATCCCAACCTACGGTTCCGAATTACATTCCGTCAGTTGTCACAAGTCCTATTTGCTATGGGAAAGGTGTTTGTTTCGGCCCCACCATGGTTCAAGGGCTGTTTAGAATTTTCGCCTCCGAAAGGCCATTTTTCGACTAAGTTTTGGGCGTATTCGTCTCTAAATCCCAACCCGCGAGTCCGAATTACATTCTGTCATTTGTCACAAGTCCTATTTGGCATGGGGAAGGTGTTTGTGTCGGCCACACGGTGGTTCGGAGGCTGTTTTCAATTTTCGCCCACGAAACGCCCTTTTTCGACTAAGTTTTGGGCATATTTGGCTTTAAATCCCAACCAACGGGTCCAAATTACATTCCATCAGTTGTCACAAGTCCTATTTGGCATAGGGAAGGTGTTCATTTCCGCCCCATGGTAGTTCAAGGGCTGTTTTGAATTTTTGCCCCCGAAAGGCCGTTTTTCGACTAAGTTTCGGCATATTCGTCTCTAAATCCCAACCTATGGGTCCGAATTACATTTCGTCAGTTGTCACAAGTCCTATTTGGCATGGGTAAGGTGTTCGTGTTGGCCACACAGTGGTTCGGGGGCTGTTTTCAATTTTCACCCCCGAAACGCCCTTTTTCGATTATGTTTTGGTCGTATTCGGCTCTAAATCCCAACATATGGGTCCGAATAACATTCTGTCACTTGCAACAAGTCATATTTAGCATGGGGAAGCTGTTCGTGTTCACCACACGATGGTTCAGGGGCTGTTTTCAATTTTCACCCCCGAAACGCCCTTTTTCAACAAGTTTTGGCTGTATTCGTCTCTAAATCCCAACCTACGAGTCCGAATTACATTCCGTCAGTTGTCACAAGTCCTATTTGGCATGGGGAAGGTGTTCGTGTCAGCCACACGGTGGTTCGGCGATTGTTTTCAATTTTCACCTCCGAAATGCCCTTTTTCAACTATGTTTTGGGCGTATTCGGCTCTAAACCCCAACATATGGGTCCAAATAACATTCCATCACTTGCAACAAGTCATATTTGTCATGGGGAAGCTGTTCGTGTTGGCCACACGATGGTTCGGGGGCTATTTTCAATTTTCACCCCCGAAATGCCCTTTTTCGACTAAGTTTTGGGCGTATTCGGCCCTAAATCCCAACCTACGAGTCCGAATTACATTCCGTCAGTTGTCACAAGTCCTTTTTGGCATGGGGAAGGTGTTCATTTCAGCCCCACATTGGTTCAAGGGCTATTTTGAATTTTCACCCCTGAAAGGCCGTTTTTCGACTAAGTTTCGGCGTATTCGTCTCTAAATCCCAACCTACGGGTCCGAATAACATTCGGTCACTTGCAACAAGTCATATTTAGCATGGGGAAGCTGTTCGTGTCGGCCACACGGCGGTTTGGGGGTTGTTTTCAATGTTCACCCCCGAAACGCCATTTTTCGACTAAGTTTTGGGTGTATTCGGCCCTAAATCCCAATCTACGAGTCCGAATTACATTCCGTCACTTACAACAAGTCCTATTTGGAAAACTTTTTTCAGAGATTATCTAAATTAAGTATTATGCTGTCATGAGAGGCATTGTTATTTAGATCCAATGGAATTAGGACCAAATATCAAATATTTTACAAACAAATTTGCTTACAAACAAATCAACCACATTTAATTCTGACCAATAACTTAAATTATTATCTTGACCAATCAACCACATTTAATCCTTACAAGAAAAAATGACTAAGTTTACCCCTTTTTCTTCCTCAAAAGAGTTTAAGGTAAATACAGATTGTGAACATCATTGGCTACCTGAAAAAGGTAATTCTAACCAACCTTGACATATTTGTTTTAACTACCCATCACCAAAATTACGGACCCAATGCACAAAACGTTTTTGGGTAGGCTGTATTAAATGTATTGAAAATAAATACCAATGTATTATACCTAACAAACCTGATGTCTCTTGTTATGGTATACCCAATGCGTAGTGTTGTTTAGTGAATAAGTAAATCTAAGTGTGTATAAGTGTTAGTATGAGACGAATGAAATTCTTCTTACCAAATACAACGATGCCCGTCTGAACCCTCCAACAGTGTTGATAGTCGTAAAACCACAGAGTTCAAATGATTCAGTTGTTCTTGTTGCGCCTCCCTTGCTTTTTTTCCCTTCTTCTACTTCTTTTAGCAACTCCTCTCTCTCCCTCGTCATCTCTTCATGATCTCTCCGGCGCTCTTCTTTCTCCTTCGTCAAATTTTCTTGAAGAACATCAATCTTAGATCACATTGCCTCCATTTGTTTGTCACGAGATCGTGCCGCACTATCCGATGGCGAATAGGGTCGTGGGCCTATTCCAAATCCACGCAAGTAATTCTTTCTCTGTCCAAGTACTTGCCATGAGAGTTCCTCATGTGTCAATGGGATCCCCGCATCCGTGGCTATCGCTTGTAGATTCACCATCACATCCTGTCATTAACAAAAAAAGTAGACTATTCAACAATGGCACAAAGAATCACATGCAATTCTATGCTAAGATAGGCATTAATATTGTGACCATAGGTGAAAAATTTTTACTCCTTACATGTAGCTCACCACATTTCGGATCAATCCATTCGTTTGTTTTCTTCGATTTGTGTGATTTTGAATAAAATTTCAGAAAATCCAACTCCCCATTTTCATCTACCTGTTAGTTTCAAATAACAAAATTAATTAGTCACAATAATAGCCATGACTTTCATCTTACATATATAAGTGATGACAAATCTGCTCCAAATGTATGTAACTCACCATGAGCGACATTGCTATTGGAAAGGGGCGAGATCCACTGGTGATATTTTATGGTAGCAAACTCTGGTTTGCCTTACCAGCTTTAGAGCGTTTCTAAAACAAGAATTATTCAAGAATTAGTACATATCAATCATAATACACAAATAAAACAATAGAGTCATTTATATTTGTTTGTTACCAAATGAGATTCATCCTTCCAAGCCACATCAATCATGTGTTTCCAATCATCCAAGCAAACTCCTTTAGGTGGATGACTACATGGGTCATCAACACCCTTTTCGACAAGCTTTTCGTAGTGTTGCTTCAGGGTGTACCTCCAGTTCTTGTATAAGAGATACACCTTCGTATCAACGATCTCTTGAGCTTGTTGATCAGTATGGAAATCCTCACCAATTTCAAACGTGTTTTGCAAATACCCTGAGTGTGGCGTATTACAAAAGTGGAATGCCACAATTGGAACTTCACATGATGGAGACATTTAGTTTAAGGTCCGAACTTACTAGCACAGCCTGTACTACAGCATCTTTGATACTCTGATCAATTTTCTTCCATGAGTTCACTCCCTTAAGCGGGCACAACCGCCTTATCTGCAAGCCCAACTCATTTGTGGCACACGTGGCATTCCCTCCAGTGAGTGCATTAAGCATGCGATTGACACATACATATAGCTTCTCCCCTTTTTTTCTTGCAAGCCTTTTTTGCACTCCTTTTCCGACTGTAGGACCACATACACGATTTGAGTTACTTTTCCCTGGTCAAGAAGGGGCAACAAATGTAAGGCCTTCACATGCAATTAGTTCGCCAAACATATAATGAACAATAATTAATACTAAATTTAACAATCGTCCAAGCAAATTTTGTAAGGGATTATAATTTTGTAAGACATGCAAGAACTTGTTCTTCTAAATGACATAAAATTCCGTTGCTTTAGTCAAGTAAAGTGATCTTTAGGTGCCGAAACACACCTACAAAACTACAATGGTCTTACCTACGTCGTGCGCCTGTGTCTCTTCCACAAATGTTTGTGTGTCATCCGACGGTTGTGTGTCATCGGATAAAGTCTGTGGTGTGACAATGACAGGTGCAAATGTTCCCGAGGGTGATGCTATGGGTTCAGTTGCTGTTTTCTTACGTCGCCCTATTTTTGTCCAAGGAACCATGCTCGTACCTGGAAAGTAGAAGCAAACATGATACATTAAGTAAACGCATCACATGCATCATCGATATTATGACCAATATGGATTGTTTATAGGCACTCAAGTATTCACAAAATTACAACAAGACTACAATAGGAAACTAATTGATAATGATTGTCAAATAAAATTGATATACACAAACCAATGTTAAGCATAAATGTGAAATAAGGAGGTTTTGATACTTCAAAACCAACATGAATGGACATGAAAATGTCTAGAAATACAGGAATTACACAAGTTTACTCCTTAAGTTTCTTCCATAAACAAATTAACAATACGCAATTTAACTTTCATTTCAACGAGTATATACTTAAATCACCTTGATGCCTAAGTTTAATTAAAGAAAATGTCTATCACTTTAGTGAATATTATAAAAATAACGTTATGTCACCAATTTTGCCTTTAATATCATATGGTATTTAGTTTTTAGTAGTTAAAGATAAAGATATACAAAAAGATGCAAAATATGGGAAGCCAATGATGCCCCAAAGAACACAAATAATACCTTCTACAAGCAAAAATTTAGAGAATCCCCCGGAGCAAGTTCTTTAATAGCTTGCGTCAAATGAATAAAGGCTACTCTTACTCTCCAATGGTTTGAACAACACTAATGAGGGGTTTGTAAAGGCATAAGAGGTGTATATACAATTTTAGGTGCCTTATCTCATAAAATAATACCCTGAATGGTAGTGTTGGGTATATATAGTCGAACCTCACTCTTTTAAAAAATTTACTAGACAAGTTGAACATGATGACCTCCATGGTTGACCACACCACTAGATGGTCTATGACACTATTGTTTGGTCATTGGGACTCTTGAAACTTCCACTAATAAAAAATAAAATCTCTTAAATATTAAGTACGAAAATATTACAAAAACCTTCATCCAATTCATTTTCTGTTAGCTTTAGGTGAGTATCCAAGAAAATATTATTTTTTGGGAACCAAGGTAGATCTAGAGAAAGATTTATTCTGCTGTGTCAAATATGCATGGGATGCAAAAGTAATTGTTTGTCTATTCCTCTTATTATCATTTTTAATTATAGAGAAATATCGGTAAATACAAAACAACGTCGAAATATGCAGAAAACTGAAAAGCTCTACCTTGGCTTAACCCTGAAAGTGTAGAAATGTTTAAGAATACACCAAGACCTTCAATTGTGGATTTGTCACAATTGTAGAAAACTTGTTTGGCCTAAGATTTTGTGATTTTGTTTTTGTTTGTCTATTGTTTTGTTAATTTTTTAATATGATGGATTATAGGCTCTACCAAATTTTGTATATTAAATTATGTAGATGTAACATATGCAAAAATATGTGCAATAAGATGTTTGTATATTTGCCTCAATCCTTTCAATTACTTATTAGGCCAACGTTTGTGGCAAGTCAATTATGGGAGTGGCCACATTTTCCAAAAATGGATTGAATTCATGAAAGAATATGATTTTCTTTTTTTCTTTTTCTTTTTACTGGTTAACAAGTGAACTTTGTAAAGATTTAGAAATCGGTAAATTTGATGGGTGTTTAGGTGACGCTTAGTGATGGTTACTTGCAACGTGTTGCTTCAGATAGCTCACTAGATTTGGTGGTGCTTAGCGATGACCACTAATATATACATGTACTTGAGAGAATTCCCCAGATTAATAGTAATGAAATTAAAGAATGATAACTTAACAAGAACATTTGGCATTGGTCATTAGGTGGTGCTTAGCAATGACCACTAACATATACATGTACTTGAAAGAATTCCCCAGATTAATAGTAATGAAATTAAAGAACGATAACTTAACAAGAACATTTGGCATTGGTCATTAGGTGGTGCTTACCAATGACCACTAACATATACATGAAATTGAAAGAATTCCCCAGATTAATAGTAATGAAATTGAAAAACGATAACTTAATGAGAACATTTGGCATTGGTCATTGGAGTTGACATAAACCTTTTTATAAAATGAGGAACAATTTGAACATGTTATACATTCGTAGAATCATGATCACGTACACATATATAAACATATTATCTTGTTAAATGTTATCCTATTGGATTATATGTTCATTCTACATGGCTGAAATCTTTTTTTAGGTATTGATGGTGTGCCCTGACCTTGAGGCGAGGCATAGGACATATGCATGAGCTGAGAGAGAGCTCTTTGAGTTGTAGGCCTTAAGCCCCTTCATTTTGTAGTTGATCCTTTTACATGATGTAAGTCTAAGGGCATTTTATTTACATATGACATTGTTTCTTTTAAACTATATACTATATATTCATTCCATGTAGATGTTGAATATATGATGTACATAATTGGATAATCTCATGTATTGAATGATATCGATATATGCATATCACAGAATCCTTTTGATTATGTTATTATTGTATTTTTCCTTATTATTTATTATTATTTCTTATGATTCAGATCTTATGAAATCTGGGGTTTAACAAGTAATATATTCTAAAGGACCCAAATTACCGAAACACCTTTAATGGTCAAATTAAAATTATGTCCCGAAGGCATAATTGATCTAAATTCCCTTAGGGCACAAAGTACTAAGATGCCATCAAGACCTAAATTACCAAATTTTCTCCCAGGCACAAACTAACAAAATGCCATTAAGGCATCATTTACCATTTTACTCCAATGAGCCCTAAGTTAATTTCTTATATGATAAATTCAAAAATTTCACTCAAATTAATTTTGTAGAATTCGATGATGAAGAAACCAATTACGAACTATATACATATACACACAATACGATAACTGGCAGTTTAGGAGCTCAAGCAAAGAATAGCAAATATTAAAAAAAGAGAAAGACCCACAAAACATATTTCTGATTACTCACTCTTGCACTCACTTAATTAAGCTACAAGCGAAGACAAGATTCGAAGAACATTAAATTACAAGCTTTTATTCTTTACATTGATTTTCTTTAGGAAAAGCAAAAAGAAAAAGTAAAGTTTGGACATTTTTAATGTTTCAAGTTGTTCCCTTTTTTAATATTTTCATACAGAGCAAATAAGGAGCATTTGGAAACACATAATTTTGTGTTCTTTCTCTAAGTACCTCCTCTTGTCTCTCTTACCTAATCTAATTTTAGAGATTTTAACATTTTTTTTTTTTGAATAATGAATAGGTCTTCACTAATAATGAACAGGTCTTCAAACATCAACCAATTTTCATTCACTAATCTAATAATGAGCAGGTCTTCAAACATCAACCAAATTTCATTCACTCTGTTCTCAAATTGAAATGGTGAATTCTATAGAGCGACAGTGTGCTCCGTGGCAATCTCAGAGGCATGGCTTTTGTCAATGGCAACCGACCAAATGGTGCTGTAGACGTCCCCGAACGTCCCGGGGGGGAATCCCCGTTCTGTTCATTTGGGCTCACTGCAGTTCGGACTCAAATTGTCATGGTTCTGAATCTAGTCTTGCAAAGTGCAATGCAAGACCGATAAATCACCAAAGAGTCCAAATCTGGCAAATCGTTTTGAGAAAAAAAAAAACAGATTTTTAGAAAAGAAGTGCCAAACATGGACTGCTTTGCCGGATACAGAGTCGCCACCTAAATGTTTTATTTTGGAGAATTTAGGAAACTCTGACTCGTTGCCTAAGGCCACGTGTCCGTCATCACCAAAGTTGCCTCGGATCGGGAACTTGGGTACGATTGGGGAAGGTCAACTATGAGCACCCCCTCTCGCCCGATTCGAAGATCGGCCTCTACTAACCATGATATCTAGTTTTGAAAACGTTATGTGTTCTTATTTCGGTTAATTAGCCTAATCTTACTATGTGATGCGCACAACACACAAGTATAGACTAGGTCGCCTAATTTGGAACAAAGCATTACATATCCGTTTGGTTGAAAAACAATTTGAAATTTGCTACTCGCAAGTAGGCTAAAACACAGATTTCAACGAGTTGTTCCAACTCAAACAATCCAACCTTCACCCACAGGCATTCAGGTAGTAATATCACATAAACACCTAGCCACATGGTAAACATGCTGTCATGTTAACATTCACACTCATGCGAGATGCTAAAGCATAAATACTTACATCGTACTCCGTGCCAAAACAATGAACTAGTTAGTAATCATGCATGATCCTAGTTCAAGTTAACAAATGGCTAATGCATCACATACAGAATGTCATTAGAATAGGCTTGGCTAATCTAGGGATGACATGTGAAATGCAACAACTCGATGCACGTATTCACATTTGGAATTGAAATACTATGCGGTTAGCATGATGCGCCGAGCCCGGTGCATGCAAGACTGATGAATGATGCACACATGCATAACATAAGGTATGCTAAATTAAATATGCCCTAGTACTAACCATCAAAGCAGGTAAGTAAAAGGGAGAAAGAGGTGGGGGTTGGAAGACATGCACACACACACCCACACTTATTACAAATTCGCCCTCGCTCGGAGGGACCGAAAGAATATACAAATTAATTAACCTACAAGCTAATTAAATATTACAGACCACTTAACTAGTTAAGCAAATTAACTAAGCTAAGAAAGCAGTAAAAGGCCTCGGGAAGAGGGTCCAATGCATACGTGCTTGGGTTTGCTCGGAAATCCGTCGCCATGCACAAGCTGCCTCTATTTACCCTACTCTGCTCCTCTAAGACTTGCACAAATCCCAAGGTACACTCTTTGGACACTGGGAAATTCCACCGGCCATGAGGAATGGTCACCGGCCAAAGGTAAGTGGTCATCGACCATCTATGGAGCTATCGGCCATCCATCATTGGTCGATCGGCACTTGATGTAGTCGACCGGCCAGAGCTTCCTGCAGAACTTGTTTTGATAGCAACAGAGGGCAAAACAAGGCATGGCGATGCATTTCAAGCAAATGTGTGCACCAACACACCCCATATCATGTTTGTGACTCAAAGGGGCATGGTACTCGATTCTCGGACCACCAATCGTGCATTTCAATGCATGATGGCCCAAGAAACCGAGTTGTGCATTTTGATTTCAAATGTAATGCGAACCAAACAAACACATAAGGCCTAACCTCTATCATACTCAATTCAAGAGGCAAAGCATGCATGCTCAATACAATGAAACCTAGGCATGGAGGCTAAGTATGCAACATGAACATGAGGGCAAGTATGCAAGTTAACAAGCATGCAAAGTGTAATCTTAACCATGCAAGCATGCAAGATGCAACATGGACAGCATGTTAAGTACAATGCATGCCAAATGCATTACAACCTAAGCATGCAAATGTGTAATGTAACAAGCATGGAACAAGGCCAAATATGCAACAACACATAAGGCAAGCATACAACACATGCGAAGGATGGTCTTAAACTAATTTAGGCAGCCCTTAAACAAGCCCAAAACAGTGGCCAATGCTAAGGAAATGGGGGCCAAATGCACATACAAGCATACAAGCAAACATGGTCCATCACTTAGGCATCGAAGAGCAACTTTTAAGCACACTTAAAAGAGATGATCATGGACACATGGCAAGCATACTAAGCTCTGAAATCATGTTATAAAAGGTGCCAAACCAAGTAAAGAAGACAAGCTAAGCATGCAACAATGTCCAAAACTCAAGGCAAGCCAAGGGGCTTAAACCATGGCTATGCCAACCAAGCTTCAAAGGGCCATAGGGACTCAAAACCATCCCAAGGCAGACCAAAACAAGGGTAAAGGCACACCTAGATGGCATCTACATGGCCTAAACATGGAAGCATACAAAAGGGGCCAAACATGGGGCATAGGACAACAACCTTTTAAAGCATTAAAGGAGCATCAAATGCAAGCTTACAAGCATACCATGGGGACTGAAATGATGCTATAAGTGGTGCCAAGCCACTGAAATAAGCTAAGCAATGCATGCTCAACACTCACAGACTCAAGGCTAACAAGACAAAATGCAAGGTAGCTATACAAAGCATGTCAAGCATGGCCAAAGCAACCAAAAACAGACCTTAGGCACATCAAAACATGCACAAAAGCTTCACAAAGCTAAGCCTAAGTCATGCTAGAACAAGGCTCAAAGCACAAAGCATGTTAAGGCTAAAACATGGCATTACAAGACAAGTATGAAAGGCAAGCATGGTGTGTCTAAACCAACTTAAAAAAGAGGTAAAACATGGCAAAATACTACCAAATACCTACTGAAACATGGCCAACATGGTCTTAAGAAGGGTGCTCACACATGAGGCTAAAATGGCACATATTGAAGGCAACAAGGAGAGGGGATGGCCCTCTCCTTCTTAGGACCTTAAACCACCATCCTCACCACTGAAATTCCTCAAGATTTCAGTGGTGAGGAGTCCCAAACAAGGTAGTCCCGATGCTCACCAAAATAGCACAAAAATAGGTCCAAACAAGACCTAAGAGGGGTCAAATGACCCCAAAGCTCAAAGCAACCTTAAACAACTATTTTAAGCAAGTAAAACAAGACTTTTATATGTTATATACTAAGCTCAAAGATAGATGCAAGGTAGGCAAAAGTACTATGCAAAAATGAGGTAAAAAGGGCAAGAATCTTACCCTTGAAGACCTCTTTAAGGATGGAGCTCCAGCTGCTTTCCTTAGCTCAAAACCAGCTCAAGAACTTTGAAAATTACTCCTTAGTACCTCAGTAGCCAAAGGAAAGTGTAACTCTAGGTGTTTGTGTGCAAAACTAAGCACAAAACACCTTAAGGCAAAAAGAGAGGGAGATAGAGATAGATAGATACACTAATGAACTAACCCTAACTCAGAGCTCCTCTGGACTTTTTTGTGTAACCCTAAAGGAGGGGGGAGAAGCCCTCCCTTTATAGAGGATCACTCTTGCAAAGCTTACAAAACAAGCTAAGCAAGAGTGAAATCCCTCCATACACATACACGTGTATGGAGGGGGTGCAAGGTGTATGCCATCTAGCACAGCTGGCATAAAAATATTTGGAAAAGCAGATACATAGTGGTCGGCCAGCTAAAAATGCCAAAGTGACCAAATACATGGTCGACCGACCACAAAGAGTGCCGACTGGCCAAACATATGGCCAATGGCATCAAAGCAATGGCTGGTGGCCTCAAGCCATGGCCGGTGATGTGTGGGGATGGCCATCAAGCCACTCCCTGCCCCTCAAAGGAAAAACACAAGTGTTTGGTGCAAAACCAAACACAAAACAGTCGAGTCGAGAGATCCTGAGGCAAGGCGCGTGGCCAATACCTCCAGGAACTCAAGACGAACAGAAATATTGATGATCACCGAGTGTTCAAACGGCGACATCCAAGTCTTGAGGACGGTCAAAAATGGGGTGTCTACAGGTGCCTAAAAGACTGGCATGCAAGCAACAGCTTCTTCTCCAACATCAGAGTCAGATACGAATAAAAAAAACCAAAAAAAAAAAAACCCTAAATGTAGAACAAAAATCAAACTCGATTTACCTACGGGTTCAATATTGAAATCCTCTGCATCAAATAAAAAAAAAAACCCAAAAAAAAACCCCCAAATAATCATAGGCAAATCATAAACCATTTAACTCATTTCCCATAAATGAAACTCATAAATCAAACTAAAATGGGAAAATAGAAGAAGGAAGAGAGACGAAGAGAGAGGGAGAGAGAGAGAGAGAGAGAGAAACCTGAATCAAATTGAATGGGTGTCAGACGATGTACCTCTGCTGGTTCGGGGGCTCTGTGCAATGGTGGCCGATGGTTAGTCGATGAGAGGAGATGATCGATGGGCTGTGGATTAGAGGAGATGATGGATGGGCTGTTGACGAGAGGAGATGATGGATGGGCTGTGGATGAGAGTGAGAGCAAGAGGGGTGCTTCCTTCGGTAATACGCGGTAGTATTTTAATCTTCCCACCAAAATTTTGTTGGTTTTATAGGATGACTAAAAAAAATTTTCGTCATTGAATATAAGTTTTTACCGACAAAAGATTTGTTGCCAAAAATAAATACCAACATTTTATGTGCGAAAATGAGTTTACCACGACTAAAAAAACTTTAGTAGCCAAAAATATAACTAACGCCGACTAAAATGTTTGTTAGTCGCCTAATACCTAAGTTTTTAGCGACTAATTTATTTTTTAGTCGCTAATAAATACTTTACAGTGACAAAAAATTTAGTAGGCAATAAACACAACTAATGGCGACTAAAATGTTTATTAGTCGCCTATTACATAAGTTTTTAGCGACTAATTTATTTTTTAATCGCCAATAAGCACTTTACAGTGACTAAAAAAAGTTATTAGCTAATTTTTGAACCAATCGCGACCAATACCAAGTTTAGTCGCCAAAAGTATGGGTTTTGGCAACTAAATTAATTTTAGTCGCTAAAATTGGTTGCCAAAAATGTGAATTCTTGTAGTGTTTGTGCTAAACAATGCTGAAAGCATGTGTTTTGTTTTGCTCTTTGTGTGTTTTAAGGTCTTGTTTTGGGTCCTTTTTGGTTTTAGCAAGTTTGTTGAGGTGTATTTGTGTTGTATTATTTTATTTATCGAGTTGTATATTCATTTTTTGTATTTCAGTTGTTGGTCAGTTTGTTACCTGATTAAGATTTTGTTTCAATGAAGAGTGCTCTTGGCCAATTCAATTCCATGTCCATTTTGTGCTATATGGTGCTCATGATGCAAAGCACAACACTTTTTTTTTTTTTTTTTTCATAAAAACTGGCTTTTATTCCAATCATGGCTTTTTACAAAAGAGGAGTACAAGTTTTTAAAGCAAATAAACCTGTTTGAAGCTATACAATGTGCTAATGCTATAAACAAAAAGAAATTAAACCAAAATATAAAAAAATCAGCGCTGGTCGCATCAGGCTCGAGAAGCCCTCTTCATCTTCTTCCTTGGAGGAGAGGACTCTAGGGCATTGTCTCCTTCAGCGCCGCTATCTGAAGCTGACTCTGAACCAGAACCAGAACTGGCATCGTCTCCGCTCTCTACCTCGGAACCCTCCTTAGCATCATTGCCTCCGCTCTCTGAACCTGAGCCAGCGTCGTCATCTCCACTCTCAGATGACTCCGAATGCTGACTCGCTGCTTTCTCAGAGTCGCTCGTCTCAGCATCATCATCACTCAGAATGGGCTCTGAAGGATCGCTCTCATCTCATGCGCCCCTAGCTCTACCTCGGTCACGTGCTGGAGCCTGTCTCTCTCCTCTCTCTGCTGTTGGAGGAGGTACTACTAGTGCAAGTGCTGCAGCTGCTGCTGGTGCCATCGGTATGGGTGGGATCTGAAAAGACAGTTGCCATCATATCAGTCCGAGCATATATAAGATGCAATTATGGTGTGCAGAATGAGTATGCGTAGAAGTTAGATATGGTGTGTGTAAGTATGGCTTGTGAATGCAATGTGTTAGATACAATGTGTGCAAGTACAAAATGTGAATGCAATGCGTTAGGTACAGTGCGTGTAAGTACGGCGTGTGAATGCAATGTGTCAGATATAGCGTGCGTAAGTACGACGTGTGAATGCAATGTATCGGATGTAGTTTGGGAAAGATTACAGTTTGAGATGACAGTATGTCAGTGGAAAGATGATAGCAGGAAGTGCAAACTAAAGAGCTTACCGGGATACCGTAGAGGCTGAGCAGTGTCTCCCTCCTTTGTACCATGCCCATCAGGGAGGCTATCAGCTCAAGAGCACCTCATGTGTACTCGATGGAGGCTTGCAAATACATTTGAATGATCAGTGTTCACAGTAAACATATCTGAATTGAAATGTGGGGTGCAAGTGTAAAGTGTAGTCCATACCTGAGTCAGGCCTTTGACCCCTACAAACTTGTGCCCAGTCGCTGCGGACTCAATTGGGACCTCGTACGGATCCTCGGTATGTCGCCAGCATGCTAGCGTGGTAGGAAGCTCCTGCCAATAGGTCCTCTGCCTCGCCTGGGAAGCCCCTCTACCACGGGCCCTGGCCACCTTGGTCACTCTAGGCACCTCTCATGCAGCAGGAGCTCCCGTCTCCTCATCCCATGAGCACCAGTTAGGGGTGGTTTCAGATGTGTCTGGATGAAGGCTGCATAATCACCCTCTACTCCAAAGTAGTCGACATCTAGGCCCACCATAAACTGAATGACCTTCTCAATGAATAGGCCATTTGCAGATCGCATGGACTCTGGTGGAGCCATCGGGATGATCGGGTCAAGCAGGCCTATAATCTAGCGCACGAAGCGCTCGCCTAGGAACTACGCCCGGTAGATTGGGCCCTCGAGTAGAATGCGGTAGCGGGAAGTGGCCTAGCCCCGACATGCTGGCCCCGAATCCCTACTGGCATCATGGCCCGTGGCTGCAACGTGATCTACAAATAGAGGTTGTATAGATATTTGTTGTTGTTAGTTGCTAAATGTGAATCATAACAGTTGTAAAGCGAAAATGACTATGCTTTAGGTTATCTCATGAGCAGCTACCATGTCGAAATAGTACCGAAAAAACGTTAAGGGCTCGTGGGTCCTACGATGGAATCGGCCATCATATCTCCGTGAGTAGGGACTGCCAATGGAAGCTCCTCTATGGGCTCTGGGGCGGGAGTCGAAAAATATGCATACACCTATAGCTGTGCGAAAATACAATGATATGTGATCAATGCAGTATGAACAGATGCAGAAAGTGCAAAGCAAAACGTATACAGCATGAACAGATGCAGAAAGTACAAAGCAAAAAGTATACAGCATGAACAGATGGAGAAAGTGCAAAGCAGAAAGCACGTGTGTTGAATAGATGTAATGCAGGAAATATAAAGCAGAAGATATAAAGTGCAAAGAGAAAGCTGAGATGTGTACCCCCCAGGCTCGCCAGTAGCCTTCGATCAAGTCTCTCCTCAAGCGGGAAGTCGAACTCATGTAGCCATATAAGGTAGCAAGGCCAACTTCACCCCAGTCGTAAAAATGAACTCGAGGAAGGGTCACTAGGGTGCTTACAAATGCAGGCCTACGGTGTTCCACCTGTTTGAAAATAAGGTGGTATCGAAGACGAACATCATGAAGCCCCTGGAGTATTACTCTGTCTCCTTTATCGCCTCGAGCTCGGTTCCTCTGAATCTCTTGGCAAACCAGGTGTATCTGATCTTGCCCATCCGATATATAGGTGGATATGCTCGTAGCAGCTCGAACCAGGCCACCTTCCACTCCTCCATGTCTGCGTCGAGCGGGATCGGATCACCGCCAATGTCTAAGCTGGTGATCATACCAAAGTCATAGGGAGTCATCGTCACCTCCCCTGTGGTGGAAAAGTGGAAGGAGTTGGCGGTGTCACACCACCTCTCCACAAGTTCTCCTGAGAGAGGATGGCTTGCAATGACCCGAGTCAGGCCGAAGTAGAAAAGGCCAAAGCTAGCCTCGTCAATGATGTCGCGAACTCCAGCGGGGAGCTCGTCGTACCAGTCTTGAGCGGTCGTAGCACCGTACCCTCTGAAGGCACGAGGCTCACCATATAGCAAAGAATAGATGCAATAGATAAGGGACATATGGATTAGATAAAGCAGTGATGATAATATATTCGAATAAAAGGCAGTGCAAGAAATGCAAGTAAAGAAGAGCAGAAATGCATGAAAACAGAGTTCATACCTTGACGGCAATGGCTGACAGATGAGAAACCGGCTCGCTCAGCAGGAGGTCCTCCAGTATGTCGCGAGAAAACTCACTGAAGCATCTGATGCCTTCGACCGACAAGATGTGAGTCTGGGGATGGTATCTCTATGGATCGAAAGGACGTACCCTCAGCGGTAGCGGCTCTGGCTCGGCCTTAGGCTCGAACTCTGCCTCTAGGTCGGCCTCAAGGTCATCTGCTGGCTCTACTACCTTAAGAACGGGTGGAAATATGGGAGGGAATCCTTGGAGGAGCCCCATCATGTGGTACATCATCTGCCATTTGGAAAAGGTGTAAAGAAGGTGAAAAAGTAAAAAAAAAAAATGGTGAAAATAGAGTAAACTTGGAAAAAGTCAAACCTTAAGAGAGATAAAATGGAAGGAAAAGTCAAAGTCGGGAAAAGTGCACGGAACTCGAGAGAAACTTGAGGGGAACAAGCCTATGAGGGTGGAAATGAGGAAAGAAGTATCAAAATCAAATTTCAATCGGCTCAAAGTGAAGGAAACAAAGAGGGTCTAGCAAATAAAGTTTGCGTGGGGCGTTGGAAAATGCATAGAAAGTGCAAATCTAGAGAGAAGGAGTGTCTAGAGAGAGAGAGAGAAGAATTTTGAACATGAGGGTATGAGGAAATGAGCCCTAGTGGCCCATATTTAAAGACCCGTGGTGAAAAGACAAAAAAGGCCCTAAGTTGCCATCAGTGGCCGATATGGGGCCCGCAAGGCACATCGGTGGCCGGCAAGGCTCATTCGCGGCTGGCGCCCTTCCCTCGCGGCAGGCCAGTGGCTGGTGGCCTCCCTTGGAGTCCTGATGTTGTTTTGTGTCCTTGGTTTCCAAGAAGTATAGGGAAAGTTCACTGTTGGGTTCAGATTGTTTCTACGGAAGCTCAAAATTGTGTTTTCAACGCATGATGTTTGTCATTTGTCAACATGAACGAGGTGTATCCTTTAAACATATTGTAACTCTTCCGAGAGGTAAATTGGAAGTTGCTACAGAATTCATTTTTGTCAAATTGTGCTTTTGTTCCTTGCATAGAATATGCATTCCATGTTGTTGCATAAAATATGCATTTTACGTACGTTGTTGCATAAGATATGCATTTCACGCATATTGCATGTGCATCTTGCATTCATTGGAAATAATGCATTGAATATGCTTTGATTATGCTTTCGTTCTGATTTCATGCATAGAAAATGCTCTTATCTCATGCATGGAACATGCCTTCAATTAACATTGTATCTTGGTTCTTTGTCTTGCATAGAACATGCATTCTTACCATATCGCATTTGTTAATTTTCTTTCTTATGCAGGCAAACGATATTGTATGTATTGTTAATTCAGAAGAGTTCTGGTTAAGATCATTCATGTCTCAGTAACAGAACCTTCTTTAACTTGTGCATCTATTGCATTTGTTCACTTCGTGCATCTAACGCACTCCCCGACTCGTGCATCTATCGCACTTGTTCACTTCGTGCATCTATCGCACTCCCCGACTCGTGCATCTATCGCACTTGTTCACTTCGTGCATCTATTGCGCTACCCGACTCGTGCATCCATCGCACTTGTTCACTCGTGCATCTATCACACTCCCCGACTCGTGCATCTATCGCACACCTCTCTTTACCTTGGGATGTATGAAGTATGGGCCCGAGTGGTTGTTTTCTCAGGACGCATGAAACGCGGCCCTGGACGGGTTTTACCTCGGGACATACGAAGTACACACCCGAGTCGTTGTTTTCTCAGGACATATGAAATGCGGCCTTGGGTGGGTTTTACCTCGGGACGTATGAAGTACATGCCTGAGTGGTTGTTTTCTCAAGACGCATGAAACGCGGCTCTGGGCGGGTTTTACCACAGGGCGTACGAGGTACGCACTTGAGTGGTTATTTTCTCAGGAAATGTGAAACGCGACCCTGGGCGGGTTTTACCTCGGGACGTACAAAGTACGTGCCTAAGTGGTTTGTTTTCTTAGGACGCATGAACTGTGGCCCTGCGTGGGTTTTACCTCAAGATGTATGAATTGGTTATTTCTCAGGATGTGCGAAGCGTGGCTCTAGACGGGTTTCATCTCGGGACGTGTGAAACGTGGCCCCAAGCGTTTTTGTTTCTCAGGATGCGTGAAACGCGACCTTGAGAGGTTTGTTTCTCGGGTTGTGTGAAACACGATCCTGAGTCGTGTTCGTCTTCTTGTTTCTCAGGATGCGTGAAACGCAATCCTGAGCAGTATTTTCTTTCCTCGTCTCTTGTTTTGGCATGGTTGAGTGTGTTTCAATTCTTCTTGGATAGAATCTGTGTTGGTTTGCTTGAAGCTGCTCATTCATATGTTATCATTTCATTAGCTTACTTATTGTTTTGTTATTGCTTATTACATCATCTTGCATGATCATAAGTTTTCAAAATAGCCGGCTTCATGTAGCATGTGAGTCGAACTTTCAAAATTGCATTGTGCACATCATTTGCATTTTGTCCCAGAACTACGCTGGTTTGATTCCTTGTAAAGGGATACGTAGGTAGCTTGCGAGTGCTACCATTTATTTCTGTCTTGATTGTTTGTCCAAGTCTTATGGCCTTGTCAAAATGGGTCATCTTCAGGCTTTGACATTCATTCATGTCATTTCATGATTCCGAGTTCTATCAAAGAGGGGCAACTATAGACACCCCATTTTTGACGGCCCTTACGACTTGAACGTCCTCGCATGCACACCCAATGATGAGTCTGTTTGCTCACCAAGTGCTTGAAGTCCTCAGTGGAATGTCACAACTCTGAGCCTTGCAAACCTTGATAGCCTTTCAAACCCAGTTTTGGACCAAGCCTATCTTTTTCAGCCCGCAACCTCTGGTGGCCTGCCGGCCACTACTGGTGACTTGCCGACCATCACTTTGTGCTTGCTGACCTAGTGCCGGCCACTGATCTGGCTTGCCGGCCACCAGTGTATTCTGCAGATATTTTATGCCAGCTGTGCCAGCTATTTGCACAGATTCACCCATCTTTACCCACGTGTAGAGTTGGATCTCCTTGTATGGAATTCATGTTTTCTATATATAGAGACCCGCTCTCTCTTGTAGCAAGGTTAGAAAATTTTAGACTCAAAAATTTTCCTCTCTCTCTCTCTACAAATTCTCTACATTTTAGCCTCAATTTCCTACACCTTTGCCTATACATCCTTAACCAAATCCTCTCATCTTGGAGCTGAGGTGTTCTTGAGCTTGGTTTGAGCTCTAGAGGGTGTACTTGTTTGGTTTTGTTGCTTGGAATTACGCTTTGCTTGAAGAGGTATAATACTTGCTTTATTAGCAATGATCAAATCATTCTTTCCTCTCATTACATCTTCCAATCTTCATTACACATAACCAAATCATCTTAATATGTTCTACCTCAATTTAACTTCAATTAGTTACCCTATCACCAATGTATTCGTTTTTAATTTGATATTTTCTAGTCATACCATTTATCCATCTTAACATCCTCATCTCAAATACATTTATTTTGAAAATGAGCAGAAATGCTTTGAAACATAAATAAAACTTGCGTTTATGAAATTTGAGAGTAAATAAGATTAATTTGATTTAGTAAACCAAAACATAATATAATAATATTGAAAGGCAACATTATAGAATTAAAGGTTCCAATACACACCAAAACTTATCAATATAATTAAAATCAATTTTATTTTGAATTTTTAAAAATAATAAATAAAAGTATGAAATCTTAATGCAAATAGACGGTGTGTGACATACTACAAAAAATGGTATTTCTCTCATAAATAGAAAATAAAGTAACTTATCAAAAGCATATAGATAAGGAATTGCACATTTATGCATTTAACTATTAAAAAAAATCTAAAAAATTCTTGGATTTGACATAAAGCTCATCCATCAAATCTTGTTTTGGATGTACTTTCCTCCAGATCCAAGAATAACGACATGCACGAAATGTCCTATCCAAGCCAAGAAACTTGCTTTGAGGAGTCTTTACAAATGATGATTGAAACGAGATTTGACATTTTTGAACCACAAAACACTTGATTACATATGTATATAAAGGTTGTTTATGACGAATACGCAATAAAAGCACTTTAAATTGTTGGTTAATCGCTACTTAGAACCAATAGTCAACCATCTAATGGATGTTTCCATTCTAATACTTTATCCGAGAGTTATCAATATCTATCAAATCTCTTGCTATATAATGGAAGGCTATTGCATCAAATTTTCTTAATAACTGATTCGCTACAAAAGGTAATTGAGTCAGAACTGATGACTTCCACCACGTCAAGTTGACCCTCTACCAGTAAGTTTGTAACGACCCAAATTTTATTACTTGAATCCATTACATAACCCTTTAATTCAGTCCATTTCCAAGTTGTGAAACGAGAATAAATAAATGAAACAATCAAAGCTCTCTCTCTCGCACAAATACATGATGATGACAAATCCAACACAATTAAATTACAACGGTGCTCTTAGGCTTACATTGAAATAACAAAATTTAAATAGGAGGGATTAACCCTCCTTACATAGCATGGCATTTCACCTACACATAACAAGCTTCCTGGCCAACAATCAACACACTTCGATCTTGAAACAATGCTTCGACTTCATACTTGAAAGGTGGCTAACAACCTGGGATGAACACAAAGGTCCAGCAGGAATCCCATGATTCTAAACAATAAAAAACATAGATAGCTATGATTATGAATTCTACGAGTCATAATTTATATATAATGTGATTTTTATATCCAAAATATACATACATTAACATATCTTTTCTCAAAGAAATCCTTTTTTTAACATTTAATAAAAATTAATTTCCTAATCTTTGTAATTCACCAATTTCAATTTCAAAGGATTCCTAAATCTAAATCACACCTCGAACACCATGCACACATTAACCATTTCATCATTTCTACAATCCATCTATTATGATCCGAAAGATTGCCTCACGTTACTTAATCCCAACATCAATCCATAGTTAACTCATTGTACTCTTGCACTAATCACTTACATCAAACAATACTCATATTATTACCACACTCAATATTCAACTCACGATGCAACTACAACTATATTCTCAATACACATATTCATCAATAATTGTCCCTACAATTAAACACAAACTTGAAATCAAGTTTCATAATTGAACAACAACTTATGGTCTTGTCAAGCACCATATCACCACTGTGGTCTCACCGAGCCCCACGTTTGCCTGCTTTATCTGTTACTAGCCAAAAGGAATGCATTACCACTACATAGCACAACCTGCTTTATTGGGTAGTAACTGGAAGGAACACCTTACCTCCATATAGAACATCGTTCTTCTTTATCGGGTGCTAACCAGATGGAACACATTACCTCTATATAGCACATTAGCCCGCTTTACCGGTTGCTAGCTGAAAGGAATGCGTTACCTCAATATGGCATAATTACATTCCATAATACATGCATCTCAATTTCCTTCCATACATTATCATCTAAGTATGCAATGACACAGTTAATCAATCAGCACAAAAGGTTTCATTTCAACCTATATCATAGCAATCTACAACAAGCAATACCATCATCCACCAATGGCCAAGGACAAAACTTCTAAACAATAAATGACGTCAAATCTCATAATTAATACAGTATATTTTACCCAACAATTCCACACTTGACTTCATTATTTTTGATCATCAGTAGTTTGAACATAAATCAAGTATCAAAGCTATTACATAAGTCTCTTCCTTTTCAAATTTCACGATACTAGTTCTCAACAACTAGTTATAAGATAATTTTTTTTGGGTGAATGTTATAAGATAATTAATCCTTCCATTGCCTCTTTATATTCTATTAATTCAATAATTTGATTTTCATTAGCTCAATTCCCCGATAAGTTCTATATAATTTCATTTTATGGAAACTCATTCATTTTCATTCCATTCCAATTTCATAATTTTGAATTTACAACAATCGCCATGACTCAATAAGCAAAAATTTCATCAATTTACCTCATTCTCGAAATTATTAAATAAATATCTAAAAGGGAAAACTTTACTTTACCCCAGGTGGTTTGGGCTAGTTGCGGATTACCCCATTGACATTTGGAAATCACCATATAACCCCCCTGGTGGTTATTGGATTGAAGTGCACAGTTACAATTTTTGTCAAAACTAACCAAAAGTGTAATTCACACACATTTGTTGAGAGTTGTTATGAGTATGAGATTTTTTTCAAATCAAAACACCCTAATAAGTCTCTAAAATTACAACCCTACAATTTCTCTACCTCTCATGATCCCAGGTAGTTTGGAATGGCGATTTGGACCCTAACCATACACCACAACAACGATAGTGGGGCCAAACGACGACGGCGATGAAGCCAGGCAACGACGATGGCCCCAAACCGACTGAACACTCAAAATCTCCTTAGAAAAAGGATCAATTTCAGAAATCAAACCCTGAAAAGTTTGAATCCCTAGGTTCCTCTGCCAATCGAACCGAAAATTTCTTCAGAATGATCAAATTTTGAAGATTAAATCACTCAAATTTCAAAACCCAAAGGTATATATCTCTACAATCCCTCTATTTCCCATTTTGCAGCATTGCCACTGCCTCAGAAGTACATGTAAACTTGTTGCATATATTGGGAAAAAAGAAAATTAAAGTTCAACAGGGAACAAAATGTGTGCTAGCGAGGAAAGGAAAATTAAATCAAATCAACAAAACTGGATAACCCAGATGTTGATCACCGACTCAAGGTAGAAAAATTCAAATCCAATAAAGTAGAAAATCTACAAGTAAATAAATCAATCAATAATCAAGCTCTCTCGCTCTGTGTGTGTGTGTGTGTGTGTGTGATTTGTTTGTATCTTTCTGGTTCTATTTGGTGAAGTTCATCTTCCACCAGCTTGTATTTCTTTACATGGGATTTTGAACTAGTTACTGTGTTTCTTTACTTAGTTCTGGGTAAAATTCATTAAAGAACTTGCATTTGTAGTTAACAATTTCCACTTGGAAAGAGCAAGTTTTTGAACCAGTCAATGTGTTTCTTTACATGGTTTGATGAAAATTATGTTGTTTAAATTAATTTGTTAGATCGAAACCCTAATTTCACATGTGAAAATCCTAAATTCTCTTTACACAACCCTTGATCTTCTCAAATGCACGACTGTTGAATGAAGAATACTAAACAAGGGTTATATATATAAGGGCAAAATAGTATTTTTACTTCTGCCGTTAATGGTGTTAACTATGCACTTCAATCCAGTAATCACGAGGGGAGGGGTTATGTGGTGATTTCCAAATGTCAGGGGGGTAATCCACACCAGACCCAAACCACGGGGGGTAAAGTAAAGTTTGCCTTATCTAAAATTAGGCCTTTTACTTAATATCATTACAAATCACATTCAAATTACATAATAATCTCAATATTTCTGTAACTACTCACTCCTCTCTAATTAACATCATGAATATTCAATTAAAAATATGGACTTTTATATTCAATCATCATAAACATTTTATCTACCAACTTTATAACCAACAATAAAAACGTGAGATTAACTCTAAAAAACCCTAGCTCAAAACCACATGCTTTTCAAAAATCTCTCCATAAATGTTGTTTTTCTTGCAATAAGAAAATACCACATGACTATCTATAGTAAGCTATTGAAAAGAAGCAAAGAATCCCTACCTTTAGAAAAGAAAAGGACAAAAGCCCCAAAAATCAATTTCGCTAGAATTTGATCTCCACGGGTCAAAATGTAGCCCTTAGAATGCTCGTCATTTTGGTATAAGGAACTAGTATCAAAATCCTAATGAATTTATTGAATCAAATGAACATATAAAAGTATGAGGGTTTAGGTAGAGAGAGATGAGAGAAAAGAGTTGTAGAGAGAGAAATATGAGAGAAACGAGGAAAAATAAGAAAAATAAGCAAAAGGAGCTAAGATACAGAAAAATCGAAGTCAAAAAACGCATCTGGCCCCACGTGCGGAGGTCCCTACCGCACATGCAGAACTCCCCACCGTACATGTGGATCACTCTAGAGGAGAACTCCCAGCTACTCTATTGTTGCACGTGCAGAACCCACCTAGTGACAAAAAAACATTTCTAATGCATTCCACCCTCTCTCAGTTCCGTCCTCACATCCGAAAATAAAAAAATTTCAACTCCGACACGCCACAAGACACTCGGAACTCCGGGGGAAAAAAATGAACAAACAAACAAATAAACCCAAAAAGAAAGTTCAAGTCTTGGTCCGAGACCCGAAATGTCACAAAGTTATATCCCATCTTTACCTCCAACGAGAATTAGAACTAACTAATCCTAAGTCAAATGGTCAAGAAACTCAATGTTGCTATTCTTTAACAACTTGGAGTCTTCAAACAGTGGAGAAACTCAATGCTATTATTCTTGAACAACTTGGAATTCTTAACATTTTCACGCATATCCATATTCAAAAATATTGTCGACCATTTTTTCACTTGTTCAAAGCACATCCATTTCGTTTGTGTCAGAATGACATGGGGCTAGTTTTGATATTGTCCTTAAGCTATCATATTATTGCTTTAGATCCCTCTCTTTCTAAGACTAGTCCAAGCACGCCTTGCCCCAATGAGGGGGCTCGACAGGTGATGTGACGCCCCAAAAATCGAAAATGTCAGAGAATATATGAATAAATAAATACAGGGTTTATCTAAGGTTACAAGATTAGGAAACGTCACTAATCAGTCCTTTGGCTAATAACCAAGCAAGATCCCAGGAAGGTCGAAGGAGTCAATCTAGCCCCCTTCTAAGTGCAACCACCATAGATAGAAAAGTGTGGACTCGCCTTTTTCTCGCGCCTCGCCTTTCGGAAAGGTTTGAAAAGAAAGGCCTCACAGTTCAGACTCGCGTGGTTTTAAATCTAGTCTCATAAGTGTAATGTGAAACTGATAATCACTAAAGAGTCCAACCTGGCAAACCTTTTTCAAAAAATTGATTTTAAATCAAATAATGCCAAAATTGGACCACTTTTCCAGATACAAAGTTGCCACCTAAATATTTTATTTTTGGGGAAATTTAGGAAACCCTGACTCATGCCAAAGGCTATGTGTCCACCATCACCAAAGTTGCCTCAGCTCGGGAACTTAGGTACGAAAGGGGAAGGTCATGAATTGAGCACCCTCGCTCGCGCGATCAAAGATCGGCCTCTCCTAATCATGATATGTTATTTTATAAACATTATGTGTTCATATTCCTATTATTAAATTAGTTTTATTATGTGACACACACAGGCAAGTATAGACTAGTCGCGAGACTTGGAACAATTCAACTCACGCTTATTTGCGAAAATGATTTGAATTTGCCACCTCAAGTGGGCTTAAAAATGCGGATTTTCCAGCAAACATAGTGAGCTTAAAACATGATTTTGCCACGACAAAGTGGGCTTAAAATGCACATTCGTTGAATCATTCCAATTCAAACAACAAGCCTTCATCTACAGGCATTCATGCAATTTAGCATTTAATCACATAGCCTCATGGCAAACATGCGAAACATGGCAATATGGCAATCACACACATGCAAGTATGCCAAAGTGTAAAAGCTTACCAAGTACTCCAAGCCAAAATAAAAAACTAGTTAGAAAGATGCATGATCCTAACTATACAAGATGTCTAATGTAACGCATGCAATAATGCAATTAATAGGCTCGGCTACTAATATGGCATATGAATCGATTTGAACAACATACGATTAAACACATATTCAAATAAGATATTGAAATGGCAATGCAATTTGAATGATGCGCCGAGCCTCGATGCATACAAGACAGATGAATGGATGCAAACATGCAAGCATAAGGTATGCTAATTGAAAATGTCCCTAACCTAACCATCGAAAGCAATTAAATAAAAGGAGAAAGACGTGGGGTTGGAAGACATACACACACACACGCACACTTATTACAATATTTTGCCCTTGCGAAGGAGGGTTCAAATGAATAAGCTAACTAACTAGCTACGCTAATTACGTTAACTAATTATTACAAAACTGAATTAATTAACTACTCTAGCTAATTAATTATTGCAACAAAAAATTTAACTAACTATTCTAAGCTAATTAAATATTACAAATCAAATTAATTAGTTAAACACTTAACTAATTGATTACAAAGCAATTAAGCTAATTAATTACAACATAAAGTATTTAACTAACTACTTTTCTTAAATAATTACAACGTTTGCATGAATTAGCTACCGCTAATTAACTAAGCAAAGCAACTAAAAGGCCTCGGGAAGTGAGGGATGCATGCATGCTCAGTTTCTCCACCCGAAAAAGCCACCGCCTTGCCACTGATCGCCTCTGTTTTCACATTTGAACACCAACAGTGCTGCTAACTCCTAGAATGCCTCTGCTCCACCTTACCAACATATTGTGCAAATTTCATTGATGACCGGTCAGCTACCAATGGTGGCCGTCAGCTACCATTGGTGGTTGGTCGGCTACTTCTAGTGGCCGTCTGCCACTACTGATGGCCGGTCGGCGACTGCTACCCTGAACTTCCTCTTGCTCTTGAAGCTAAGGCACAAAATAGGCAACAAACCAAGCTCAAACCTCCTTCTAGAGCTCAAAGAAGGTCCCAAGTTATCTTAACCCAAAGTTGAGAGTATTTGGTTAAGGGTTGGTATGCAAAGGCTAAGAGGAACTAGGCAAATATATGCAAAATAACAAGAGAGAGAGAGAGAGAGAGAGAGAGAGAGAGAATTCTAGAGAGAGAGAGATATTTTTGTTCTAAAAATGCTAACCCTCAAAAATGGGGGAGGAACCCCCCTATATATAGAAAAAACAAGTCTTGAGCTAAGAAACATCTCACTATACATGTGAATGGAGATGTAGCTTAGTGAGCAATAGCTGGCATAGCTGGCAACAAATATCTGGAAAGAGATACCAATGGCCATCGGCAACCACTGATAGCCAACCGGCCACCACTGCTAGGCATCGGCCACCACTAGTAGCCAACAAGGACAAGCCATGACCAACAGCCTCTGGGGCTGGCCGACAGGTCACCCACTCTTCCAGACTAAAGGCAATAAGCTCTTGGTCCAAAAACATGCACAAAACAGATAAGGTTTAGAGGCTCAAAGACAAGGCGTTCCGCTGAGGACTTCGGGCGCTCAAAATGAACATAAACAAGCACAATCATCAAGTGCACAAAAGATGACGTCCAAGTCTTGAGGATGCTCAAAAATGGGGTGTCTACAATTGCCCTTCTTTGACAGAACTCGGAAGTCATGAAATGACGGGACTGAATATCAAATCCTAGAAACAACCTATTTTTGACAAGGCCAAAGACTTGGACAAATGAACAAGCAGGACAAAGAGTGGTTTCACCTGCAGGCTGCCTACGTATCCCTTTGTAAGGAATCAAACCAGCATAGTTCTGGGGCAAGATGTAAATGATATGAACGATGCAAGAATATAACTTATGATCATGCAATGAGGCTGTAATGAAACATGTAGATGTAAATGTTATGCAAAGAAATGCTACATTTAAACCGAAACAAGGTACATCAAACTCAAACATGAAAACAAGTAAGTAAACACGAACCAAACCACATTTCACGCAGAAATGATGTAAGAAAATTATGCAAGCTTAACCATGGATCACACAGGAAAGGCAAAGAACAACACAACTGTCGGGCACACCCGAGGTGTCAAACAAGATCCCAACGCATTGCACACGCGAGGAAAAAGATGGTGTGAACACAAGGACACACCCGAATGTTTTAAATTGAACCATCCTAACCTGCCACACACGAGAAAAGAAAAGGTGATGTAAGCACAAGGACACACCCGCATGTTCTAAACCAAAGCATCCTAATGCGTCGCACGCAAGAGGGGAAGAAGGTGGTGTGAACACCGGGGCGCACCCGCGTGTTCTAAACTGAAGCATCCTAAAGCACCGCATGCGAGAAGAGAAGAAGGTGGTGAGAACACCGGGACACACCCAAATGTCTCTAATAGAAGCATCCTAACGCGCCATATGTGAGGGGAGAGGAAGGTGGTGTGAACACGGGGACGCACCTGCGTGTTTTAAACCAAAGCATCCTAACGCGCCGCACACGAGAGGAGAAAATGTGATGTGAACACAGGGATGTACCCGCGCGTTCTAAATCAAAGCATCCTAAAGAGTCGCATGCGAGATGAGAAGAAAGTGGTGTGAAAACCGGGACTCATCCGCATGTTCTAAACTGAAGCATCCTAACGCGCCGCACTCGAGAGGAGAAGAAGGCGGTGAGAACACTGGGACGCACCCAAATGTCTCTAACCAAAGCGTCCTAACACGTCGCATGTGAGAGGAGAAGAGATAATGAGAACACCAAGATGCACCCAAATGTCTCTAACCGAAGCGTCCTAACGCATTGCACACGAGAGGAGAAGAGATAATGAGAAAACCGGGACGCACCCAAATGTCTCTAACCGAAGTGTCCTAACACATCGCACGCGAGAGAAAAAGAGATAATGAGAACACCGGGACGCACCCGCGTGTTCGAAACCAAAGTATCCTAATGCATTGCACGAGAGAGAAGAAAAGGAGGTGAACATCGGGACGCACCTGCGTGTTCAAAACCAAAGCATCCTAACACGTCGCACGCTAGAGGAGAAAGGAAGGTGAACACTGGGACGCACCCACATGTTTGAAACCAAAGCATCCTAACACGTCACACGCGAGAGGAGAAAGGGAGGTGAACACCGGGACGCACCAGCGTGTTCAAAACCAAAGCATCCTAACGCATTGCACGCGAGAGGAGAAAGGGAGGTGAACACCGGGACACTCCTGCGTGTTCGAAACCAAAGCGTCCTAACGCGTCGCACGCGAGAGGAGAAGGGGAGGTGAACACCGGGATGCACCCATGTGTTCGAAACCAAACCGTCCTAACGCGTCGCACGTGAGAGAAGAAGAGATAATGAGAACATCGGGACGCACCAGCGTGTTTGAAACCAATGCGTCCTAACGTGTCGCACGTAAGAGGAGAAAGGGAGGTGAACACCAAGACGCACCCGCGTGTTTGAAACCAAAGCATCCTAACGTGTCGCACGCAAGAGAAGAAGGGGAGGTGAACCCCATGATGCACCTGCGTGTTCGAAACCAAAGCATCCTAACGCGTCGCATGCGAGAGGAGAAAGGGAGGTGAACATGAATGATTTCACCTAGAACTCCTCTGAATGAACCATACATACAATTTCGTGCTTGCATAAAAAAGAGACTTAACAGGTACAATATAGTAAGGGTGCATGTTCTATGCAAGATGAATAACCATGACGCAATGTTAGAGACATGCTTTATGCAAAATATCAGAGAAACAAAACAGAAGCATGTTCTATGCAACGAGAACCAAGGCAAGTTCTATGCAACATCGGAATACATATTCAATGCAACAGTACAAAATGCATGTTCTATGCACGATCAATAGCATGAAAATGCATATTCTATGCAAGATTAGCAGCATGTTCTATGCAGAATACCAAATGCATGTTCTATGCGAATGGGAAATTGAAGCATGCTCTATGTAAATGTGAGAAATAATGCAAGATCACATGTGAAATGCACGTTCCATGCAACGATAAAGCGTGCTCAATAAAACCGACGCAATCACAACTTCTAATTTACCTCCCAGAAGAGTTGCAATATGTTTTAAAAGGATACACCCTGTTCATATTGACTGACAATGAACATCACACACTGAAGGCACAGTTTAAAGCTTCTGTAGAGGCAATTTGAACTTAAAAGTGAACTTTCCTTGCACTTCTTGAGAAATGGAGACACAAAAACAACATTAAAACTCAAAGTAGGAGCATTGGGCACTTGTCGGCCACCAAGGGAGGGCGCCGGCCACCTGTCGGCCACCCCTATGCATTGTTGGCCATCAATGTCACCTGTCAGCCACCACTGGTGGCCAATCGGCCACCGATGGCAGATTAGGGCCATTTTGGTCTTTTCTCCTCAGGCCTTTAAGTAAACACACTCAAACTTCATTTCCTCACTTCCCCATTGCCGAAAATCCATCTTCTCTCTCTCTAGACACTTTTCCCTTCTAGATCCGCTCTTTATACGCGTTTTCCAACGCCCCACAAATGTTTGATTCGCTAAAACCTCTTGATTTCCTTCGTTTAGAACCGATTGAAATTTGATTTCGGTGTTTTTTTTCTTTATTTTCACCACTTGAGGCTTGTTTCCCTCGAGTTTCTCTTTGGTTTGGTGCATTTTCCCAAGCTTTGACTTTTTCTTTCCTTTTCACTCTCCTAGGGTTGACTTTTGTTGACTTTTGGCATTTTCCACCCATGTTTCTCATTTTTGCCCACTTTCTCACCTCCTTTCCAGATGGCGGACGACATTCCACATGATGGATCTTCTTCGGGGATGGAGGCAGATCCTGAGCCTGTACCACTACCACCCAAGGTTTGACTATTCGACCTAGAGACATATCATCCTGAGACACATGTGCTTCTACTCGACAGTATTCGTCATTTCAGAGGGTTCGCACGAGGTGTGCTAGATGACCTCTTGCTACGAGAGCTGGAGTCCTATTTATCCTACGGTGCCACCTAGGTGTACACTGTATTCTTACATTTTCCTGAATGTACCCTGCATTTCTTGCATAAACCACATTCTCGCACTGTATTTCTTACATTGCCTTTCATCTGCCTATTCCGATTACTGGAGGACTCACATTCTATCAGAGGATACGAAGCCACATCCGCGAAGGAGTGGTACATGGAGCTCCCCGCCGGCATCCGCCAGATTGTCGATGAGGCCGGCTTTGGCTTGTTCTGCATGGGGCTATCACGTCTTATAGCAAATAGGCCCTTACTTGGCGTACTAGTAGAGAGGTGGTGGGATACCACCAACTCCTTCCACTTCTCTACCACGGGGGAGATGACGATGACTCCCCATGACTTCGCTATGCTCACTGGCATAGAGGTATAGGGTCATCCGATTCCTTACGATACAGACATGGGCGAGTGAGAGGCCACATGGATCTACCTATTGAGGGCTCATCCACATATCTTCCGGTAGGGGATGGTCCGATACACTTGGTTCTCAGAGCATTTAAGAGGGATAGACCCAAAGACCCTAGAGGAGATCAAGCAGTATGCCCAAGGCTTCTTGATGTTCCTTTTCGGCACCACTTTGTTCGTCGACTGAGTGAACACCGTCAGGCTATATCTCTTGAGTGCCTTGGTGGACTTGTCTCAGGTCTGGCTTTACGACTGGGGTGGCACTGGCCTGGCCACCTTATACGGATACATGAGCTCGACATCCCGCAGGAGCGGGAACAGAGTCGGCGGCTACTGGAGAGTCTAGGAGGTATGCTTTACTTTTTTTCTTTGCATTCCTGCCGTGCTTTCTGCTTTGCACTTTCTATACATTGCGCACACATAGCTGATCTCTGCTTTGCACTTATACTTTTTGTACGCTGTACTATACATTTTGCTTTCTTTATTCTCTCTATATTCTGCATTCTCTGCACATTGCAAACATATTCTGCTTTCTGCATTACCTGTGTTTATCTGTTGTATACTCATTGTTGCCCTTTTGCTTTTTGCAGCTATGGGTATATGTATATTTTTGCATCCTTGCCCCAGAGCCGGAGGTGGAGATGCCTCCTGTTGTACCATACTCTCATCGGTACGACGGCAGGTGCATGAGGAGGACTAGAGAGACCTTTCCATTCTTCCGCCGGTACTTTGACACCGTGACTGCGGCAGAGGTAACTCAAAACTCATGGTTATTGCTACTTTACTTCAGCTTTGCTCCATATCGCATATCTAATGACAACTAACAATATGTGTATTCTCTGTTTGCAGATCTCATGGCAACCTTGGGCGACGATGCCTGAGGAAGTCAGGGACCAGTTTGTCGGCGCTCGGGGGGCTTCCCGTTATCGACTTGCACTCGAGGGCCTGGTCTGCCGAGCCTGGTTCTTAGGCGAGCGCTTCATACGCCGGACGTTGGGTTTACTGTAGCAGGTAGTTCCCATGCCACCTCTGCCATCTATATGAGCCGCAGAGAGCCTCTCCCCTAGGTAGTGATTGATTTTACTTGAGGCGTGGATGCCGACTACTTTCTCGGAGAGGGGGACTATGTGACATTTATCCAGATGCATCTCATGCCTCCCTTGACAGGTACTCATGCTCGTATAGGGAGAGCAGCAGACACCCCTTCGATGAGCAGGGCTCAAGCGCCGAGGGGTCGGGCTAGAGGGGTGCCCCCGCTAGACAAGGCTTCGGTTGTCCAGAGCTTCCGACCAAGTTAACATGTAGGCAGTACACTGGAGAGGCTTACCGAATTCCAATTGAGCCTCCAGCGGTTGGTCATGGATATGTCAGAGCTCCTGACTCACCTTCGGTATGTACCACAATTTTCATTTTTTCCTTTCTCAGACATTCATTCCTTTTGGACATTGATCATTGCCAAATGCATTTGCAGGCACCTCCAGGATATACCAAGGATTTGCTAGAGCTGTTGGCCTTATTCGAGAGCATAATCTTAAGGAGGGAGACACTACTCGGCTTCCACGACATTCAGGTAACTTCTTTAGTTTTCTTGCATTTCAGTAATCAAATTTCCACGAACGCACTGAAACTGGCACTTCAACTGAAGCTTCCCACACTGCACTAATACACTGCATTTGCATACTACATTCACACATTATACTTACACACTATATCTGACTTCTGCACACTCATTTTGCATACTATACTTACATCTGATATACATATTGTGGCTGACATATACCAACTGCCTTTTCAAGTCCCACATATATTGACAGCACCAGCGGCAGCAACACCAGGACCATCAGTACCCCCTTCAGCAGCAGGGAAAGAGAGACAGGCTCCAGCACGCAGCCGAGGCCGAGCTAGGAGTGCTCGAGCTGAGAGTGGGCCTTCAGAGCCTATTCTAAGCAAGGATGATACCGAGACCAGCGAGGCCAAGGAAGCAGCGAGTCAGCATACTGAGTCGTCTAAGGGTGGAGACGATGACACTGGCCCGGATTCTACTAGTGGTGATGCTTATGCCGAGGAAGGCTCCGAGGTAGAGGGCGACGACGACTCTGGTTCCGATTCTGATTCAGCATCTGGTTTAGATAGTGGCATAGATGGAGACAGCTCTGCAGAGTCCGCTTCGTCGAGGAACAGGAGGAAAAGGGCCTCTAGAGCTTGAGATAGCTGGCGCCAATCTACCTGTATTTTCTTTTTGCTTAGTTTCTTTTGTTAGTAGTGTTAGCACATTGTATAGCTTTAAACGAGTTTTATTTGCTATAAAAACTTGTATTGCACTTTCTGTAAAAGCAACCATGATTGGAATGAAAACCAGTTTTTTTTTTTTTTTTTTGGTATGAAAAAGTGTTATATTTTGCATTCTGAGCATCACATGAAAATAAGATTGAACTTAATTGATGGAAATTGCACATTGTATTGGCATAACCTTCTTGATTAGGTAATGAACCGACTAAACAACAAAGCAAGGAAAACAATCTACAACTCGATAAATAGTCAAGTAATATACAACTTGATAAACAACACACAATATACAACAACTCAATAAGCAAAACAACTACAACTTGATAAGCAAAACAAGACAAATACAACTCGATAAACAAATTGAAACAAAATGACTCATCATAACTAACTAAAACAAGACAACACGATGCACAAAGATCAGAACAAAACATAGGTTCTCAGCACTCTCAACAGATAGGTAGACCACAAGCCAAACAGCAAGGTTACTGGCCATAAACAGAGGCTGTCGGCCACTAGTGGTGTCTGTCGACCATTAGTGGTGGCCGGTCGGCTACAAAAGTGGCTTGTCGGCCATCACCACTGGCCGGTCAGCCATCATTGTGAGAGACCTCCAGATTGTTGTCATCTGTTTTCCACTCAGTGCCTTATCCTCTACAAAAGCTGGGACTTCATAGTTTCTTCATTCCAGCTCTGTTTTTGCCACAAATGGAGCCATTATTTATCGAAAACTCTCAAATTGGATTACCACTTTAGATGGCTCAGAAAAACTGAACTTCTGAGGTTTTGGGACAAATGCACTATTCCCGCTGAGTCATTTTTTGCTTTGTTTTCCGTTCCTACATGCCGCGGCAAGATGTTAGAATGCAATTACACATGTTTTTAGCTTTGGGGGACAAGAGATATGCCCACAATCGAAGAATTTCAAGTGCTAATGGAGTCTCGGTGCGATGAGGAAATCTTGCCTCAGCCCCATTTTGGTCACATCCAAGCTTTGGGACAGATGTGCGGGCTCACTTTACATGATGCTCGATCCTTGGTTCATAACGGAGAGCTGGATATCTCCAGTTTGATTCATCGATTTTCTGATGCTGATGACCGCGGCGATCGTCTTTGGCAGAGTTTTCGATAGCATGCCCTTTGTTTGTGTATGTTGGCTCATTTTCTTCTTGCCCCAAGTTTCGGAGGGTCTACCATTCACTTGATCAAAGTAGCTCAAGGCTTGAAAGAGGGCAAGAGTTGCATGGCTTAGCATTGGCCGAGACTTTGATGGGCTCGGATGTCTTCCATCAGCAGGAGACAACGAAATTCGCAGGAAGTCTACTACTTCTTCAGGTAATGTTTCCCACCATGTCTCATATGTGTTTCTCACATCACTCGGCACCCAGGCTCTATTTTTCTCTCAAAACCCTTTCTCACTTTTTCTCTCCACATACACCTCTCTATTCTTTAATCTCTCTTATTTTTCATCCCTCCCTAGATATGGCTCATGGACAGGTTGAAGGTAGTGGACTTTTTCCCTGCATATTCATCATGAGGCTATTTCTTTCGCCAATGGCTAGTTGATTTCCCGAACGAATGGTGGTGGTGCCATTGGATGTTCAACAGGTCTGCTGCTGACATTGCTTGGCGTTGCCCTTGGTTTGATCTGCCTAAGATGAGCTACAGTATGGCTCGACAACCTGGTATTCAACTCATTGGCTTGGCACACTATATATTCTACTTTCTATTTCGGTTCAGGCGTCAGTTTGGACACGACTAGACTTGCCCAGAAGAGGGGGTAGAGTACCCAGCTTCATTCCCTATCCGAGGTTCACAGTTGGCCCGATACCCCGATGCTTGAAGGACAAGAGAACTTCTGGTTCCCGCTCCCAATTTCAATTGCGCCCTTTTTGGTGAGTGTCTGGCTTGGCTTGAAGATGAGGCGCAAACCGAGCCTACTTTAGCATAGGAAGCTTCCACAAGTGCAGGGAGAGGACGCAAGAACACATGACTCATCTGTGCCCCATGTTTATTGCTTTGATCTAACTTTTCAAGTTTTCTTTTTGAATGTAATAAAAGCAACTTTGATTTGCATCGAGAATTAGAGAACTTTGTATTGAAATCAATGACACTGAAGTTGTGGGCAAGAAACCCTGTATTTTTCCTGCTATTACGCCAAAAGTGCACTTTTGTGGATTTAACCTCAACCGATATTCTCTGATCCGTTCAAAGAATTTATTCAAGGCGGTGTAGTGGCCCTCTCTTTCCTTGGACTTGACAATCATGTCGTTCACGTACACCTCAACCTCTTTGTAGATCATATCATACCGAATTATGATTGCAGCACGTTGATAGGTGGCCCCAGCGTTCTTCAACCCAAACGGCATCACCCTATAGCAGTAGGTTCCCCATGGCGTGGTGAAGGTAGTCTTCTCTCTATCCTCGGGTGCCATCAAGATCTGGTTATACTTGAAAAATCCATCCATGAAGGAGAGTAGTGCATGGCCTGCGGTGAAATCCACCAATTCATCGTCTGTGGTGGAGGAAAGTCATCCTTCAGACTGGTCTTATTCAGATCTCTGAAATCCACACACACCCGAATTCGACCATCTTTCTTCGGCACTGAAACAATGTTGGCCAACCAAGTTGGATACTCAAATACTAGCAAGAACCATGCATCTACCTGCTTAGTGACCTCTTTCTTAATCTTCAAAGCCCAATCCAGGCATATTCTCCGCAGCTTCTGTTTGACGGGTCGGGCCTCGGGGTCAAGAGGGATCCGATGCTGTACAATCTCAGGATCGATTCCAGGCATGTCTTCGTAGGACTATGCGTAAACATCTTTGAAATCTTTTAATAAAGCGACTAAGCGCTCGCGTTCTTTCGAAGACAACGTGGACCCAATCTGGACCAGACGCGGATCCTTTTCAGTACCCACATTAATTGAAATGATTTCATTAACAAGGGGTTTTATAAACCTCTCCTCCTCTCGATTAATCAAATGTTTCAAAACCAGATGAATTCCTTCCTCGTCATTTTTATCAAAATTTTGAAAGTCATGATCAATGCAATACACAAATGGCACATAGAAGTACTCAGAAACTGCTACAACATTCTTATTCAAAAGATCCAGCTCATCCAATTCCTCAGTTACAACCGACTCAAAAGAACGGAAAAAAGACGACCTGGACAAAACTACGGCATCCGGGTTATGAACCCTAGGAATATCGGACTCCGACTCAGCAGAACTAGAATCTGATTCTGACTCCACAGACTCTGTGGAATCAGATTCTGGCTCACTACCTGATTTAGAACTACTGGACAGAAAACCCTTCTCTAGCTACCAAATGAGAGAGGTTGCGTTAGATGCATCCAGAATACCACCGGAAGGGTCCACACCTGATTGGTCTCTGATCATGGAAACGGTTAGGTCATCCCCCAAGCTCTCCGAGTTGATCTGAGAATCCGAAAGGAGACATGCCAATGCTGCTCCTATCTCAAGTTCACTGCTGTTGGACTCACCCTCTGTGCTTTGTTCAGCCTCAACGGTTAATTCGGTCTGTTCCTTTGTGGTTTCACTCTCTTGCAGCTGTAAGTCGAAGAAAATCTCAAAGCTGGGTAGACGCCGCTTCTCGGAGTTCAACCATGGCTCAAGAAAGTCGCAAAATGGGAAGTCTTGCCCCTCCTGGACAAAGCAGCCATTCAGAGTTCCCTGAATTGGATTATGCACAAGCTCATAGTGCTTTCCAGTTTGCTGAGCTTTGGCTCTTCTAGCCATTTCTTTCCCTTTTCACACCCAGTCCTCTTTGGTGGATGTATAGCCCAAGCCAAAGGCATGAGGGTTATGTGGCACTTCGGCCAGTGCAGTAACACCCTTCCGGCCACTCTTTCCTAATCCCATCCCGGGTACATGTTGTAGCATGTTCATGAGATACATTGATTGAGCACTAACATATAAGCCCTCATCAACAGCCAGGATATTTTGCGCTAACCAGCCCTCACGCAAGGTAAAACTAGAAAAGAAAACATCCTTGTCGCCATGTATAATTTTCAGTACAGGTGTAGTAACCTCTAACGGAGGATGTATAGATGAATTCCCGAACACAATGGCTACCCCCATTCCAAGAGGGTACTTCAGCATTTGATGCAAGGTGGAGGAAACAACTTTTACTTGGTGCAGCCAGGGTCGCCCAAGTAGCAAGTTGAAAGTAGTCGGAACATCCAGGACGTGAAACTCAATATTCTGTTGGGCCAGCCCAACCTATGTTATGATCTGAACTATCCCTATCACCTATCTGCTTGTGTTGTCGTAAGCCCGTATCACCTAGGCCATTGGTACAAAATCTGCTGGCTTCAGGCCAATAGCACAAGCCGTGCGGCATGGACAGACGTTAATTGCAGACCCAGTGTCAACCAATACAACCAGCACCCACTTCTCTCTACACCTAACTGAGATGTGCAATGATTTGTTATGTGCAGAGCCTTTGGGCGGCAATTCCTTATCTGAGAAGGTCAAAGTAGGCGAAGCACCTCCCGGGAAGACAAGTCCTACTAGTTGCTCTGTAGTTGTGTCGATAGACAATTTGGCTTTATCCATCGCCGACAATACGGCTTGCTTGTGTACTCACGAAGCCATGAGCAAATCCCAGATAGATATATCAGCTTGGATCTTCTTTAGCTGCCTCAGTACAACTTCTTCCTCCAACTATTTGTCCTTCTATTTTTTAGCCTCCTTGTCCTTTCTGGATGCTTCGGGTTGGTCTAAGTGTGCAGGCTTGAAGTACCGCCCACTTCTAGTCATATGATCCACCTCCTCAGAGTACCAAGTGTCATCTTTCTTGAGAAAAATTCTTAATACCGGTGCTCTTTGGCAACTTTCTCTTGTCCCTGGCCATTCCGGCCTTCGTAGAAGTTCCTACTTTTGGCTCTTCCAACTTTGGTTAATGTCCCTCATCCACATCAGGTTCATCACTGAGCCACCTAGAGTTGTTTGTCGACCCGTTTAGATCAAACCAGTTATTGTGCACATCTCCTTAATCTTACTCATCGAAAAACTACAGATTGTTGATGTCTTCCTCTAGGTTGGCTAGGTCATCTAATCCCTGGCTTGGGCCATCCTCTCGGACCACACTCACCTCTATTCCTGTTGGCAACTCCAGCTCTGGTTTGGCTTGATTGGTTGGCACAATATAACAACATGGGTTGTATTCTTCCTCAGATAAATCATGGAGCCCTCGGGCACTAAACTGACATTCCCATTCTCTACCAAGGCTACCTTGCCTTTATCTACCACGGTCACCATCACTGGTTTGGGTTGGGATATGGACGTGTTTATCATGCACAGATCTGTGCTTTCCGGGATGAACAACACCGACTTAGGTAGATGGGAGGGGGTGATGTATATACTAGGGTCGTAAAGGACGACCAGTGTATGGATGAGGTTTATTTGCCGGGGTGGAGGGGCCTAGTTATGTGGTTGGAGAGGATTTGTAGTGACATTGGGTTTTTCAGGAGGTGCTATTACTTTGTTGTTAATGAGATCCTGAATCTCATGATGAAGTCTAAAGCATTGGTCAGTATCATGACCATGCTGTTGGTGAAAGGAACAGTATTTGGCCGGGTTGTGTTTAGGAGGGAGAGGATTGGGCAATGGGCATTGTTCTAGCGGCTTCAAATGCCCTTTTCTTATCAAGACCTTCGGGGCCGCAGATAGAGACATGTAGAGTGGGGTGAAAACCCTCTAGCCTCAGGCATAATGCTTGGGGTTTGAGAGGTTGGATTGGATGTACCGGCAAAAGGATTAGTGGTCTTGGGTGCGGTAGTGACCATGCTCACATCTGAGGGCCTTGAATCTACACTACCACTAGTAGTCGCATTAGAACCGCATGTGAAAGCCCTTTTGGGCTACTCCTTCTCGTGGCCTATCAAACCCTACTTTATTGCATTCTTAATTTGTAACCCTATTTTGTGGAGATCAGCAAATGTAGACAGAGCTAAGAGTACCATCTTCTGTAATAGTCTTGGTTACAGATTACGGACCACCATTCTGATATGGTCCTTTTCAGCCGGTCGGATGGTCATTATGGAGGCCTTGGCCCTCCACCGAATCACAAAATCAGAGATGCCCTCCTTTGGCTCTAGGCAAGTTGCTTCGAGATCATGGGTAGTGACCTCGATCTGAGTATTATAGAAGTACTATGTTGTGAAGGCCCCAGCCATTTCCTCCTAGTTTCTTTTCACAGAGTCTTCAAGTTTGGCATACCAGATGGCCGCTATACCCGACAGGGTCCAGCCGAAGAGCGACAGCTTTTGTAGTCTGGTGAGACCCATGGGTCGTAGGATGTTAGAGAATAGCTGTAGATGGACCATAGGATCCCTAGAACCGTCAAACTGGTCTACATGCGGCATCTTGAATCTATCTGGCAACGTCACCGCTGAATCAGTATAGCCATCCTCAATATCAGGGATAGAATTCACGCCCTATGCCCGTTTAAAAAGCTTTTCCAGGTTGCTCACTTTCAGTGCAGTAGGGTTGACCTTGAATTCAAACGGCGCCTCTGTCTGGTAAACCGGTGCCTTGGAGATCTGAGGTGGGATAGGATCTGCCTGAATGCCCGCATTTTCCTGGACATTAATTGTGACCCCGGGCACTGGTATTCCCGTTGGGGGTGCATAGGATGCTGATGCTACTGCAGGTTGGGGCTGCTGTTGTTGAAGCCTGTCTATTACCTCTGCTTGATGGGCTATAACCTCGGCTTGGCGGGTTGTGGTCTCAGCTTGTCGGGCAACATCTAGCTGCATGTTCTCAATAGTTTGCTGCAGTTGGTGAAGCATGTCTTCCATGTTGACTAGAGGACTTCGAACTGCCGGAACCAGCGAATTCTCTCTGTCTGGAGTAGAAGTAGATGATTGGGCCTGACTGGGCACAGGCGAGGTAAATGGTGACTGCTGAATTGGCGAATTATGTCAAATCCTCCCCCGTCCATCTAGTAACCGGCGAGAGTGAAACAAACAATTATTGTCCCCTAACTAGATCCCTAGATCTGCAAATCCTTCTAACCCGTGTCCAGAGTGCTTGGGGGTACCAGACTCGTCTGAAGCAATGGTGAAAGACTACCTTGCAAAAAGAAAATAAAGCAAAAAGAAATAAAAATCAGAAACCACACAGCACCTCGACTCAAACAGAAACAACACACAATTACGATCATATGCTAGAGAACTATACTCAACATTGAATTTCTGCCTCCCAAAAACTGATACCCTTAAACTGATACCCAGACTTGCAACTAATACATACATTCCTATAGAGTTTAACTCTAAAAGCACATATCAAGCAAGTGAGAGCCAAAACACCCTTATGGTGGGATAGGATACCCTGTCCTAATTTTGTCAGGAGCTAGGGGTTCACTACGTAAAACAAGTTGTTTCATACAATTTCTGCATTCAGGCGAGCAACCTATCCTAGTTTTGAACAGTCTCTATGGCTTCTAATATGCAACTAGGTCGATTGGTCAAAAAATGGTACCTCAGCAAGACCACCTAATAGACCTCTCACACCTAACACCGAGATGTGAAAGGAGGATCAAATGGTACAGCGGTAGTCTAGATCTAAGGGTTGTGTTCCCATCGTGGCAGAGCCCGCAACCGGTCATCCTTTTGGCAAGCTTTTCCAAGCAAGCCTCCGACAAACCGTTTAGGAATAGTAGATGGCAAACACTATGACTTAGGTGCACCAATGCAAATGCAATGCAAAGAAACACATAAGTGTAGATAAAAACAACATATCATGAGTTCGAGTCAAGTTCTCTAAATCCCCAGCAGAGTCGCCAGAAACTGTGGAATCTCCATTTTCTTGCGCCCCACCTTTCGGAAAGGTTTAAAAAGAAAGGTCTCACAGTTCGGACTCCCGCGGTTCTGAATCTAGTCTCATAAGTGCAATGTGAAACTGATAATCACCAAAGAGTCTAATCTGGCAAACCTTTTTTGGAAAATCGATTTTAAATCAAATAATGCCAAAATTGGACAGCTTTGCCAGATACAGAGTCACCACCTAATTATTTTGTTTTTGGAAAAATTTAGGAAGCCCTGATTCATACCAAAGGTCACGTGTCCGTCATCACCAAAGTTGCCTCAGCTTAGGAACTTAGGTACAAAGGGGGAAGGTCATGAATTGAGCACCCCCACTCGCCCGATCAAAGATCGACCTTTACTAATCATGATATGTTCTTTTATAAACATTATGTGTTCTTATTCTGATTATTAAACTAGCTTTACTATGTGACGCACACAGGCAAGTATAGACTAGTCGCGAGACTTGGAACAATTCAACTCATGCTTGTTTGCGAAAATGATTTGAATTTGCCACCTCAAGTGGGCTTAAAAATGCAGATTTTCCATCGAACATAGTAAGCTTAAAACATGATTTTGCCACGACAAAGTGGGCTTAAAACGTACATTCGTTGAATTGTTCCAATTCAAACAACAAGCCTTCATCCACAAGCATTCAAGCAGTTTAGCATTTAACCACATAGCCTCATGGCAAACATGCGAAACATGGCAATATGGAAATCACATTCATGCAAGTATGCCAAAGTGTAAAAGCTTACCAAGTACTCCAAGCCAAAATAGAAACTAGTTAGAAAGATGCATGATCCTAACTATACAAGATGTCTAATGTAACACATGCAATAATGCAATTAATAGGCTCGGCTAGTAATATGTCATATGAATCGATTTGAACAACATACGATTAAACACGTATTCAAATAAGATATTGAAATGGCAATGCAATTTGAATGATGCGCCGAGCCTCGATGCATGCAAGACAAATGAATGGATAAAAACATGCAAGCATAAGGTATGCTAATTGAAAATGTCCCTAACCTAACCATCGAAAGCGATTAAATAAAAGGAGAAAGACGTGGGGTTGGAAGACATACACACACACACGCACACTTATTACAATATTTTGCCCTTGCGAAGGAGGGTCCAAATGAATAAGCTAACTAACTAGCTACGCTAATTAAGTTAACTAATTATTACAAAACCGAATTAATTAACTATTGTAGCTAATTAATTATTACAAACCGAAAATGAATAACTAGTTAAACTAACTAATTATTACAACACAAAACTTAACTAACTATTCTAAGTTAATTAAATATTACAAATCAAATTAATTAGCTAAACACTTAACTAATTGATTACAAAGCAATTATGCTAATTAATTACAACATAAAGTATTTAACTAACTACTTTTCTTAAATAATTACAACGTTTGCATGAATTAGCTACCACTAATTAACTAAGCAAAGCAACTAAAAGGCCTCGGGAAGTGAGGGATGCATGCATGCTAGGTTTCTCCACCCGAAAAAGCCACTGCCTTGCCACTGAACGCCTCTGTTTGCACATTTGAACACCAACAGTGCTGCTAACTCCTAGAATGCCTCTGCTCCACCTTACCAACATACTGTGCAAATTCCATTGATGACCGGTCAGCTACCAATCGTGGCTGTTGGCTACCATTGGTGGTTGGTCGGCTACTTCTAGTGGCCGTCTGCCACTACTGATGGCCGGTCGGCCACTGCTACCCTGAACTTCCTCTTGCTCTTGAAGCTAAGGCACAAAATAGGCAACAAATCAAGCTCAAACCTCATTCTAGAGCTTAAAGAAGGTCCCAAGTTATCTTAGCCCAATGGTGAGAGTATTTGGTTAAGGATTGGTATGTAAAGGTTAAAAGGAACTAGGCAAATGTATGCAAAATAATAAAAAAGAGAGAGAATTCTAGAGAGAGAGAGAGAGAGAGAGAGAGAGAGAGAGAGAGCTATTTTTGTTCTAAAAATACTAACCCTTAAAAATGGGGGAGGAACCCCCTTATATATAGAAAAACAAGTCTTGAGGTTAGAAATATCTCACCATACACGTGTATGGAGATGCAACTCAATGAACAACAGCTGGCACAGCTGGCAACAAATACCTAGAAAAAGATACCAATGGCCGTCGGCCACCACTGGTAGATGACAAGAACAAGCCATGGCCGACAGCCTCTGGGGCTGGCCAACAAGTCACCTACTCTTCTAGACTAGAGGCAACAAGCTCTAGGTCCAAAACATGCACAAAACAGATAAGGTTTAGAGGCTCAAAGACAAGGCGTTCTGCCGAGGAGTTAGGGCACTCAAAACGAACATAAACAAGCACAATCACTGAGTGCACAAAAGATGACGTCCAAGTCTTAAGGACGGTCAAAAATGGGGTGTCTACACAAAGCTACCTTTTTGATAAATCTTGACAAAGTATTAATACAAGGCCTACACGAGTTAACGAAATATAAGGATAGGTTACAAATGATATATATAACAATTACAAAATCATGTCTTAAATACAACAAGCGATTAATCACTTACAATCTCAAAATGTGTTTGCAAAACTAGTTCCTAACTCTCATAAGGTAGCCATACGTCTTCAAATACTTCATCTTTGCCTTTGATCGATCTAATAGTCTTCAATACCTGGCATGAAATGCCATAAGCTTTGAATGCCCAGTAAACGCACACACACCCTGTCCATTTTTCCCAATCCAATACACCATCACAATTATAACAAGCAAGTAATGAAGCATGATAATCATTCAACAATAAAGGATTACAAGGTTAGATGTTAGTATTCTAGAAATCCCCTAAAGAGATTTCTTCCTCACAACTGTAAGAATTGGACCCCGAACTATTTGGAACTCCCCTTTTGCTACTTTGCAGACCTTACCACGGATGCATGTAATGATTATATATCGTGCAGCGCCATCAATTGACCTCAAAAGAGACGGCAAAAAGAAAAAGGTTTATCATCCTGAATCCAACCTTATCCTTCCAAAAAAAGTTTTACCCTCCTAAATGTCCCATTGTAGACGTCCCCGAATGCCCCGGGAGGATGAGTCCCGTTTCGTTCATATGGGCTCACTACAGTTCGGACTCGATTTGTTGTCGGTTCTTAATCTGAAGCAAAGAGTCCAAGTCCGGCAAATCATTTTTGAGAAAATAGATTTTTAGAAAAGAAGTGCCAAACATGGACTGCTTTGCCAGATATAGAGTCGCCACCTAAATATTTTATTTTGGGGGAATTTAGGAAACCTTGACTCGGTGCCAAAGACCACATGTCCGTCATCACCAAAGTTGCCTCGGCTCGTGAACTTTGGTACGATTGGGGAAGGTTAGCTATGAGCACCTCCGCTCGCCCGATCAAAGATCGGCCTCTACTAACCATGATATTTTGTTTTGAAAACATTATATGCTCTTATTCCGGTTATTAGCCTAGAATTACTATGTTATGCGTACAGCAAACAAGTATAGACCAAATCGCCTAAATTGGAACAAAACATTTCATGTTTGTTTTGAAAATGGTTTGCTACCCGCAAGTAGGCTAAAATGCAGGTTTTGCCACCCTCAAGTGGGCTTAAAACTCACAGTTTTAGTGCATTATTCCAATTTAGGTAATTCAACCTCCATCCACATGCACTCAAGCAGTTATATCACTTAAGCAACTAGCCTCATGGTAATCATGCTGTTATGGCAACACTCATACGCATGCAAGAATGCTAAAGCAAAAGAACTTACAGAGTACTCCAAGCCAAAATAAAAGCTAGTTAGTAATGATATACATGATCCTAGTTCATGTTAAGATGGCTAATGCAACACATGCAAAATGCAACTAAGATGGGCTCGGCTATTCTAAAATGGCATGTGAAATGCTACAGCTAACACGTATTCAATTTGGGATTGAGATACAAATGCAATTAGAATGATGTGCCGAGCCCGGTGCATGCAAAACGAATGAATGAATGCAAACATGCTATCATACTGTCTGCTAATTGAAACATGCCCTAATCTAACCATCGAAAGCTAGTAAATAAAAGGGAAGAAAGACGTGGGTTTGGAAGACATACACACACTCACGCACACTTATTACACAATTGCCCTTGCTCAGAGGGTCCGAATAAATATTACAGTCCGAATAAATAATACTAAATTAATTATTACAGAATTTCTAATTAATTAACAAATTGAATACAGAAAGAAGGTGGCCACAGCCCCCTGTCTCGGGATGCGTGAATGATGCATGCTTGACTCGCCCGCTCGAAAACTCACTGCCATAGCACTGTTGCCTTTGTTTACACTGCCCTGCTCCTCTGAAAATTTGCACAAGTCCCAAGGATGCTTCTCTGAACACTGGGGAGCATTACCGACCAAGTAGGAACACCATCGGCCGAAAGGAAGGGTCACCGGCCACTGTTTAATCTATCGGCCATAAATTGTTGGTCGGTTGGCACTCCAGGTAGCCGATCGGCTATTTATTCCTGCAGAAATCTGCAGTTGACAGCGGCAGAGGGCAAGCGGTGTATGGCATAGAATTTTCAAGCAAATGTGAGCATAGACACACTCCCTATCATGCAAGGGACTCAAGGGAGCGTGACCCTCGACCCTCGGGCCATCAATTGCGCATTTCAATGCATGATGGCCTAAGAGGCCAAGTTTGCTATTCAATGTATGATGCATGGAACAAACAAATGAATGCCAACACCCTATCATATTGAGATCAAGGGTATTGGCGACCAAGGGTTGAGACGTGTTTCGTCACTTTGAGTACGAACACTTCTCAATCCTCATGCTTGGTTTGACACCCCAAACCAAGCAATGCAATGCATGTATACACACATGGCTCAATTATGCAACATGAGGCTAAGGCCCAAGTCATGACAAATGCAATGTATCCTAAGCATGCAAGCTGAGTTAATGCAATATAAACATGCCAAGTATGCAACAAGTATATGAGATGTAACTTGCTAAACACTATGCCAACATGCAAATATGATACAATGCAAGCATGAAACTAAAGCAATGCAACATGATCATGCAATGGTGGACCTAAACCACAAAGGGCAGACCTCGGCCCACCCCAAAAACAGTGGCCAAAAGTACCTAAAGTGACAGACAAGTGCTTATGCAAACATGCATACCAATGAGCCCAAGTCTAAGGCATAAAAGGGAGCATTCTACCACCACTATCATAACCACACATGGCGTGAATTAAACAACCAAAAACAGAGTTTCAATATGCAAAATGAACCCCCAAAACCCACTGATATGGTAGCCCCGAAGACTTAAACACTTAAGCATGCACAATGCTCATTTCAAGGCATAACAAAACAACTCTTCAAGGCGTAAAAGGGATGATAAATGCAATCATACAAGCATGATTTATGGACTGAAATAACATGGAAAACAACTCCAAATCACTGAAACAACCCAACTCAAGCATGCTCATGAATCACAACCTTAAGGCTCTCAAGCCAAAATGCAGAGAGGCTACCCTAAATATGGAAAACATGATCAAAACAGCACCCAACAGACCTCAAGCATGGTAAGACATGGCTAAAACCTTCATGAAGCTAGGCTATAACACACAAGAATCATGGCCTAAATGTATGGCACCTTTCTAGGCAAAATGAGGGAATACAAAGCAAGTGCATTATGCATGAGAGAGGCCATTAATCTGACCAAAAATAGAGACATATTATGATCAAACAACACCTAAAAAACCTCTGAAATGTAACCAAAAACAGCCAAGCACATATGCTACCCTTATGAGGCCAAAACATACACAAATGAGAGACCAAGGGAGAGAGGTGTCCCTCCCCTATGAAAGACTTCAAACCCCCTTCTTCACCACTAAAAATCCATTGGATTTCAGTGGTGATAAGGCCAATACACCAAAGTAACCAAAGCTTAACAATGGAAGCACAAAAAGGGCCAAACAAGGCCTAAGAGGGGGAGGTCGACCCCCAACACCAAAACAACTTTAATGAAGTATCTTATGCATGCAAATACAAGACTTTTTCTAGTTATACACAAAGTCTAAAACAGTAAGAAAGATAGGCTAAAGACTAGTGCAAGATTGGGGAAAATAAAGCAAAATTGTTACCCTTGAAGAACACTCCAAGAACAGCAAGCTCAGACCCCTTCTTATGATCAAAATCAGCTCAAACCTTCAAGACCTCCCAAGTTGAAGTATGGTGTAATGGTGTGTGTCTTAGTGCAAAACCAAGGTCAAAACACACTTTTAGGCTTCCAAACACACACAAAATGAAGAGAGAGAGGAAGATATAGAGAGAGAAAGTGTATATATCAGAGTATATGTGTAAGCTCTGGTTTTTTGCTCAACCCCATCAAAGGAGAGGAGAGCTCTCCTTATATAGACAAGGGAAGGCTTGAAGCTTCCAAGAGAAGCTAAAGAAGAAGGGTCAAAGGAGTCAAGGCTTCCAAGAGAAGCTAAGCTAAGGGTGCAAGCTTCTTGAGGAAGCCATGACAAAGGTTCAAGCTTCCTCAAGAAGCTTGATCAAAGGGTGCAACCTTCTAGAAGAAAAAGGGGTGCAAAGGCTCAAAACAACCACACCCGTGCACGGGGAGCAAGGTCTGTGCATCCCAGCTAGCACAGCTGGCATGCACCATGCCTGAAAGGTTCAAAAGGGTAATACCGGCCAAGAAAGGAGGTTATCGGCCAAACAAAGTGTCGGTCGACCATCTAAAGTGCAGACCGGCCATTGGTATCAAGAAACCAAGGCCGGTGGCATCAATGAATGGCCGGTGAGGTGTGGGGATGGCCAACAAGCCATTACCTGCCCTCCAAAGCAAAAACACAAGTGTTTGGTGCAAAACCAAACACAAAACAATCGAGTGGAGAGATCCTGAGGTAAGGCGTGGAGCCGAGACCTCCGAGAACTCAAAACAAACCCAAACATGGATGATCACCGAGTGTTCCAACGGTGACGTCTGAGTCTTGAGGATGGTAAAAAATGGGGTGTCTACACCCATATGTACCTAACCTTATCTCACAAAATCAAATCATCCTAAAGAATCCAAATATGTCTGTTCCATTCTAAGGTTTACACGATAACTGTTTGCGCAAGACTTAACTTTCAATTAGGGAGCACATCCCATCAATCCATACAAAACACATTATCATCTCTTCATTATTCAAGTGATCAAAAACCCATTACCACCCCAATTAAGATCTCTGTCAAGTTAGTTGTCTTAAAATAAAGTTAGAACAACTTAACAAGATAGTATTATCCACATAAGCATGAGCATCACCAAATGAAAAAGATAAGGAACATAATCACAATAACATAAAAAGACATGATCATATACTAATAAGCATATTCATGAAGACAAGAGCATAGAACACCACTGCAAAACTAAATTTCTAGATTCAGTACCATTTAAAGATTAAAACCAAAAGGACCATTTCAGATTTTTCCCAAGCCTGGCCATCCTATGGTTCGTAGAGAATTTTATCTAGTTTTCAGAACATGTTTTGGGAACATAATTGCTTTTCTAGATTTTTAGTTATTTAAGAGACATTCCAGCGCTGTCCAGATTCGTCGATCATTACGAAAATCGGATATTCCTACAAACCGCTCACTATTTTTCAATGAAACCAGTTTTCCTTGAAAGCTAACTCATTAAGGAAGTTTTTGACATAAAACTGAGATCTAGAAGAGTTTTCTACATATTTCTAGATTTTGTGAAAGTAAGAAGATTGGTTTTTCATGCACAATACTCAAAATAAGAAGATTGGTGAGGAAAGAGGCTAACTAAAGGAAATTTTTCACTGCTTTTGTGATGAGAATACTAAATTATGTATTAATATCTCATATTTTTAGAGAGATGGTGTGCCTTTGGAAATGATGTGAGATATGGGAAGAAAAAGGTAGTTTTGCATCTATTAAGAGGAAATATGAGTAGAAGAAGGATCAAAGCCCAATTCATCAACTTTGAATGCATGAACACCATTACAACACATCTGAAAATATGATTTTAAACTTCTAATAACATGTATTTGAAAAAAGAAAATAAAAGAGAGAGTTATGTTGTGGCCTACTTGTTGCCTAGTGGAAGAGTTTTCACAAAGGTTCTTCTCTTTTCTCTCTCTCTACCACCAAAGCTCTCTCTCTTTCTCTCTCTCTCTCTCTCTCTCTCTTCCTCTCCTCTCTTTCTCAGGCGAAATGTAAGTGTGTGACTGTGTTTTGTGCTCAAAAGTGTAGAGAGAATTGGTGTATTTATAAAAAGAAAAAAAAAAGAATGGTGAAAAGTCCAAAATGTCCTTGGTTCCAATTCAATTGAATAGGCTTGGATCTAGATAGGATGAAATGGAATGTATGATGATTAGAGCATTAATTACACCTTTAAATGTGATCTAGTTAAGGTTTTGATTAATCAAATTTGAATTGGTTACAAGTACAATATATATATATCAATATATATTCAAATTTGTACCTTGGGTCAATTTTTCTTCCCTAAATCAAGCAATTTAAAAGGGCATCACATATATCTATGCATAGCATGGCTGGCCATGTGCAAGGAATTTTGAGAAATTTTGTTTTGATTTTTTTTGTGTACAATTTGAAGATATTTTGTATACAAAATTATTTATTTAAGAAATGTACAAATATATATATGTACATGTAATGGTACTAGTTTGGGGTCAACATGTGATTCAAGAAAAATATGAGGGCCAAAATCTTAATTTATGAATTTGATCATTTAATTAAGTGTACTATTTAATTTATTTAAGGTCTGAAAATTTAATTCAGTTAAAGTTTCTTTATTTTGAATTAAACGGCGAATTGTATTAAGAACCGGTAGGGTTTCTTATATGGAAAATATACTTAGAAAATTAATTTAATTATTATTAGGGTTTTGGAAATGATTCATGAGCTTTGGGCTAAATTTAGGATTTTTGAGTTTTTGGTTGGCGCACATGTTCGACTCTATAACTAAAATTGAAGACAAATAAGGATTTAAGGGTTTTTATTAAAAGAATTCAAAAGTTAAGGACTTAATAAGTTTTACAAAGGTTTGAGGCCTCACAACCTACCCCCCTTACATAAGTTTTGTCGTCGAAATTTCAAACATTCTTCATGTCATGAAATGTTGTAGGTAATTGGTCCGCATTGCATCAATGCACTCCTAGGTAGATTCTGCCAACATATACTAATCAACCGAATTATCTCTTAAGTTCTTCTTCATTTTTTCCAAAGCCACTATTGGTCTTGTTCTAATAATAGCGTTTTGAATCAAATTTCTTCCCAATTAATGATGTAAGGAGATGAGTTAATCCTCCGTGTTATTAGAAAATTCTGAACTGATTGTTGCTGCTTCAGTGTGAGGGCTTGTATTGCCAAATTCCCGAGTTGGTGATCTATACTCTTGTTAAGAATTCATCCTTTGGTAATTTGCTGATGCCATTGCGTTTCTCGATGGAAACTAATCTATCCCTCCCCCCTCTTAAATAATAAAAGTGTTCTATTGGATGGGTGAGTCATCTCTTTGTTTCGGTAACTATCGATAATTACTAAAGTACGAGTAATTAATCAATTTCTAAGATGACGTCGGAGTCAGATATCTTCATGCCTCGGAAATTGCACAAATAATTCCTCTGACCTAACACATTTTGAAGATATAAAGGAATGCGACGAACAAAATGTGTACCCAAAAGTTCTAAGACTGAATTAAATAAAGGAATCTAACACCATCTACGTATAGGTTACAAAAAGTCACTCCAAAAGAATTCTAACTGCTTAGTTACATTTTTCTAGGTTAACCAAGGCTCGTACTACAGTTCCTCAGGTTCATATGTGTTGTATTTATCGCTTTCAGAGTACTTCCTAGTGAGGTCTACGTCTTCTTCTCCTTGTAGTGCAAATATTCTACCGGTTGGCCTTTGATTATTATTGAGCTCAGGCCTGTTGTTGCCTAATTCCCTCTGGTGTTGTTGATTGGTTGGTCTTGGCTTGTTCTTCCATGGCTTTTACTCGTTAATCCCTTGTGTGTTTGCTTTCGTACCTTCTCCTTGATTTTCTAACTGGACGAATTGGGAACACTCATTTTCTTGTGCCCTAGTTGCTGGCAATAGTAATAATGGATCGACCAAGCTGATCTTGCCTGAAAGTTTCTTCTGGTACTACTGTTGCGATTGTTGTTGTAGTTGTGGTGCCCTAGAGTACGATTTTTGTACTGCATGCCTTCAGCTGTTCCCTTCTAGTCCCATATAGGATTGGCTTTCTTTCTTCAAGCTTCAAATCCATCTGGTATCTACCACCTCCCGTTCTACTTTTAGTGTTATGTCCACCACATCCACAAAAGTGGGAAGTCGCAAGGGCAAAACCTTTTCTCTGATTATAGGGTCCAGACCCCACTCAAATTTTCATGCCTTCTCTTTATCATTGGCTACGTATCGAGTCGCATAACGAGCCAACTCGTCGAACTTCGCCACGTATTGGGTCACTGTCATCGTGCCTTGCTCTAGCAATTGAAACTCACGAATTCTCTCCTATCTAACAATGTTTGGGAAGTACTTCCTCAGAAACAATTCTTGAAATTGCACCTAAGTCATAGTTGTTCCTTGATTAAGGTCCACCAATGGTTTGCCTCACCTCCTAACTAGTAAACAGCCAGAGCGATCTTGTCTGTATGCTCAACTATTACCATTGTCTCTAGCATCTTCTTAATTTATTGAATCCAATTTTTAGTGATCTTAGGATTGGGCTCACTAGTAAAGATCGGCGGCCTCTATTTGCAAAACTCAGAGAATAGATGTGCCCTCTCATTCTGATGTGTTCTCCTCAGCCTTCTTAATTCTTCCAAATTTTGATTTCCGATATTGCCGGGTAAGTTGGCCGTGGGTGCAGGGATATGATCGTAATTGTGATTATTGACCCTGGGTGTCCCGTTCTTGTTGACGTCATCGTTGTGGGTGGTGTTGTCGCATTTACCAATGTAATTATTTGCTCTTGTATGGTTCACCATCTACCAACGTATAGTTAGGTACATGTTAGGGTTTTGCTAACGCGGTTAGACAAGGGAATTACTAAGGTGAAATGTTTCTAATTCAAGTAACTCCTAATACGCTTCCTAATGTAGTCCTACTAGACTACCGATTCTGTCACCATTCTCAGTCATGCTAGGACAAACTACATATCTTGATTCATTGATCAAGGATCTCCTTCTTCATTATGAAAGTCCGATTTTGTTGGTCTTATTTGAAATGATTTCTTCTGCACCCCGATTTCGATGTTGGAATTGCTAGCGCACCACTATGTAGCTTCACGAGCCAACATTGCCATGCCCAAAATCCGAAGAAACATCCTAAGGTTGGTGAAGCAAGTTTTGATTTTTAATGTCATTAGGTTGATAGAGCACATAGCTTTCTAATAATATAACGTAGTCGGAGCAAGGTAGTCTCTAACTGCAGTTCGAGACGTGTGGGTAAGGGCTAAACCTAGGCTCTGACACCAAGTTGTGACGGCTCAAAAATTGAGAACATCAGATAATATATTAACAAATAAGTACAGGGTTTATCTAAGGTTATAAGAGTAAGAAACATCACTAATGAGTCCTTTGGCTAATAACCAAGCAAGGTCCCAAGAAGGTCAAAGGAGTCAATGTAGCCTCCCTTATAAGTCCAACCACCTTATATAGCAAAGGTACTTTTTTTACAGATCTTGACAAAGTATTAATACAAGGCCTATATGAGTTAACGAAGTATAAGGATAGGTTACAAATAATATGTATAACAATTACAAAATTATGTCTTAAATACAACAAGCGATTAATCACTTACAATCTCAAAATGTGTTTATAAAACTAGTTCCTAACTCTCGTAGGGTAGCTATACATCTTCAAATACTTTAGCTTTTCCTTTCACCAGTCTAATAGTCTTCAATACCTGGCATGAAACGCTATAAGCTTTGAATGCCCAGTAAACGCACACACACCCCATCCCTTTTTCCCAGTCCAATACATCATCATAATTATAACAAGCAACTAATGAAGCATAATAATCATTTAATAATAAGCGATTACAAGATTAGATGTTAGTAATCTAGAAATGCCCTAAAGAGTTTCATCCTCACAACTGTAAGAATTGGACCCCAGACTATTTGAAACTCCGCTTTTTGCTAATTTGCAGACCTTACCACAGATGCCTGCAATGATTATATATCGCGCAGTGCCATTGGTGGACCTCAAAAGGGACAGCAAAAAGAAAAAGGTTTTATCATCCTGAATCCAACCTTATCCTTCCAAAAAAAGTTTTACCCTTCTGAATGTCCCATCTAGACCCAACCTTATCTCACCAAATCAAATCATCCCAAAGAGTCTGAATAGGTCTGTTCCATTGTAGGGTTTACCCGATAACTGCTTACGCAAGACTTAACCTTAAATTAGAGAGCACATCCCATCAATCCATACATAACACATTACCATCTCTTCATTATTCAAGTGATCAAAAACCCAATACCACCCAATTAAGGTTTCCGTTGAGTTAGATGTCTTAAAATAAAGTTAGAATAACTTAACAAAATAGTAATATCCACATAAGCATGAGCATCACTAAATGAAGAAGATAAGGAACATAACCACAATAACATACCAAGACATAATCATATACTAATAAGCATATTCATGAAGACAAGAGCGTATAACACCAATGCAAAACTAAATTTCTAGATTCAGTACCATTTAAAGATTAAAATTAGAAAGACTATCTCAAATTTTTCCTGAGCCTAGCCTTCCTATGGTTCGTCGAGAATTTTATGAAGTTTTCAGAACATATTTTGGAAAATGAGTAGAATTTCTAGATTTTTAGTTATTTAAGAAACACTCCAACACTATCCAGATTTGTTGACCGTTACGAAAATCGGACTTTCTTGCAAACCGCTCACTCTTTTTCAATGAAACCAATTTTCATTAAAAGCTAACTCTTTAAAGAAGTTTTTGACATAAAACTGTGGTCCAAGAGATTTTTCAATATTGTTCTAGAATTTTCGAAAGTTGGCTCTAAAACTGGTTTTTTATATACAATACTCAAAATAAGAAGATCGGTGAGAAAAAAGGCCAGCTAAGGAAAATTTTTCATTTCTTTTGTGGTGAAAACATACTAAATAATGTATCAATAACTCATATTTTTAGAGAGATGGGGTGCCTTTGGAAACGATGTGAGATATGGGAAGAAAAAGTTAGTTTTGCATCTATTAAACGGAAATATGAGTAGAAGAATGATCATAGCCCAATTCATCAACTTTAACACATGAACACCACTACAACACATCTAAAAATATGATTTTAAGCTTCTAATAACATGTATTTGTAAAAGGAAAATAAAAGAGAGAGTTGTGTTGTGGCTTACTTATTGCCTAGTGGAAGAGTTTTCACAAAGGTTCTTCTCTTTTCTCTCCTATGCCACCAAAGCGCTCTCTCTCTCTCTCTCTCTCTCTCACAGACGAAATGTAAGTGTGCGAGTGTGTTTTGTGCTCAAAAGTGTAGAGAGAATTGGTGTATTTATAGACGAAAAAAAAAGAACGGTGAAAAGTCCAAAATGTCCTTAGTCCAATTCAATTGAATAGGCTTGGAACTAGTTAGGATGAAGTGGAATGTATGATGATTAGAGCCTTAATTACACCTTTAAACATGATCTAGTTAAGGTTTTGATTAATCAAAGTTGAATTGGTTACATGTACAGTATATATATATCAATATATATTCAAAATTTTACCTTAGGTCAATTGTTCTTTCCTAAATCAAGCAATTTGTCCCCAAAAGGACATCACATATATCTATACATAGTATGGCCGGCCATGTGCAATGAATTTTGGGGGATTTGTTTTGATTTTTTTTTTTTTGTGTACAATTTGAAGATATTTTGTATACAAAATTATTTATTTAAGAAAGGTACAAGTATATATATATATATGTGTGTGTGTGTGTGTGTGTGTGCGCGTGTGTGTGTAACGGTACTAGTTTGGAGTCAACATGTGATTCAAGAAAAATATAAGGGCCAAAATCTTAATTTATGAATTCAAACATTTAATTAGGTGTAGTATTTAATTTATTTAAGGTCTAGAAATTTAATTCGGTTAAAGCTTCTTTGTTTTGAATTAAACAACGAATTGTAATGAGAACCGAAAAACTATGGTTTCTTGTATGGAAAATATACTTAGAAAATTAATCTAATTATTATTAGGGTTTTGGAAATGATCTGCTGAGCTTTGGGTTCAATTTAGGATTTTTGAGTTTTCGATTTACGTACATGTTAGACTCTAGAACTAAAATTGAAGACAAATGAGGATTTGAGGGTCATTACTGAAAGAATTCAAAAGTCAAAGACTTAGTAAGTTTTACAAAGGTTAGAGGCCTCACAGGCGACTAGACAAAACCCTTGGACTCTAGACTCCAATCCACAAGTCCTCTCAACAGTCCTGAGCTAGGTACCTAGGCCCTTCTCTCATCCTCTACAACACAAGCAACATATTTTAGTCTTGGAGGTCGAAGCATACTTGGTGGGGGCTACTGGTGAGCCAAGCAAACTGAAAGAGCTCACATCTAGGGTGAGTGAGGTTGTTAGTAATTTATTACTAAATGTCTAATTTTTTCATTAAAAATACATTTATGAGACTTTTGGCAACTAAAATATTTCATTCCTAAAAAGTGATTTTGTCCCTAAATTTTTGTTTCTAAAACATTAATTTGTTGTAATGATAGCATGCTACATTGCTACTATAGGGCCACTTCCCTTATCCTTTCATTTGGTACTAAGATTTGGGTGTTGAGCTATATTGTTGTAACGCCCCCAAATTCCTTAACCCTGTTCAACCTTAATTAAATCCACATTAACCACTTTTACAAAATATCCACCCTATACATGCATGCTTAAGACCATATAATCACTCAATAATTCTACTAGTCACATCATAAGGAAAACGACTCATTCTCCATTGTATTTCATCAATTGTATATATGAGAATTGTCTAAGTATTTCATATGCATTATACATTCAACATATCCTTATCCTAAATCAATAGCAAGTGAATTTCTATTATAGCAAAATAAATAGCAAATAAATGTCCAACGGCTTACATCATTCAAAGTTGAAGCCTTGTTACAAAAAGAAGGATTTCAACCCCAAAACATCTTAGTTCAAAAACTTCACAAAATAAACAACAAAACAAGAGCCTTCTTGCGCCAAATCACCCCATTCCTTCAACGAGGCGGAGGCATCTCATTGGCAACTGAAATTGTTTTTCCACCAAAGGATGAGCACAAACACCCAGTAAAGATAATATTACCAAAATATATGAGGTTAGCATGTATATGATCATGAATACAAGTGATGCCTTTCATGTCAAAATGTTTTTCCTTCACATAAATGCAACATGATCATTTTGAAATAAAGCAACCACCGCATAATTCATAAACCAATTTTTAAATGATAAATAACATCCTGGAAATCCCTAAGCAATGTGTCTGCAAGTAGTCTATGTAGAACTATTGAAAATCCACATTTACTAGCTATTAAGCTGTAACACCTCGAAAATAATAATCATAATTCATCCTGTGATATTAATTAAATAACAACATGTACCAAAATAATTATCTTCCATTCATATGATTCCATTGTACAAAAGGCAACACACGCAGTTATACATTTATAAATCCTAACCTTGAATCTATAGCATGTGCCACAATTTAAAGATATGAAATAAAAGTTAGACATACAAATAAATGCCCTAATGGCTACAATTTTCTAAGATAATACTTGGTTATAACAAAAGTGAGTTTTAACTTAATACAGATTAAGCCTTGGTATGTACAAAAATAATTACAACAATAACAAAAGGAAGCTCTTGGCTCCAAGTCCTCCTATGCTACGGCCTTGGCAGAGACATATCATCAGCACCTGAAAATGATTTTCCACATAAGTTGAGCCAAAGCCCAACAAAGATACTCTAACACAGTGTATGAATCATAAGAAGGTTCTAAGATAAATTCATATACAATGCTCGTGCCAAAACATTTTATATTCATTAACAAAACCATACAATGCTAGGTTTATATCACAATTCATGAAATCATTGCATTTACAATAGAACACAGGGCAGTGGATACAACACTGAGAATCTCCAAGTACGTGTCTGCCAATAGGCTATACAAGCACTACCAATTGTCATTTTTGCCGGTACTAACCAGCAAGCGAGGCACCTTTACGCACAGTTTTTTGGACTTTCACCAAGGACACATAGGCCAACAATAATACCATAGCCATACCCCCTACCCAGATTCACTAAGGTATTCACCCCTTTTCTCAAAACAATATACATTTTCACTATCTTAAGTATGCAACAATGCTAAATGCAAATGGATGATAAATTAATTTCAATTCTCCTAATTCTCATGCAATTTCTACAACAATCATAGCTATCCTCCAGTGATAGCCCAAAATAGATATCTCTAAACAGATAAATAATTTCCAACAAAGATAAACTTTCCAGAATTTCAAGATGGAAGTGACAATACATATCCAACTCTACCACCACCACCACCATCATCATCATCATCATTCCAATATCATTTCCATTTCCTCTTTACAAAATCAAATATTTATATTTTAGGACAAAATCCCCTTTTCTTTATAAATCAATTCCAAGGATAAAAATCCACCATTTTATCATAACTCAACCACATTTACAAAACCACAATCATATTCAAGAACCCATTTGAAAACCCCTCTTTTGATTTGTAAACCAAAACCCTAGATTTTGTTCAAAAATCTCCCAAATCACAATATTGTTTAGAAAAGCAAATAACCAAGCTAAAAACCATACAAAACTATGGAGAATCCTTACCTCAAAGCTAAACGACAAGAGAGAGAGAGTGAAGAAATCCCAACGAAGTCAAAAATTAACTTTGCTCCAATTAGAATGAAGCTCAGGTGAGCTCTACCTTTTTATCAAAAGGACTAGGGTATAGAGATCAATGGCTGGGAGTGTATTTGAGGGTAGAAAATGAGTTCTAGAGAGAGGGAGTAAATCTAGGTTTTTGGAGTGTATAGAGAGAGATGGGAAAATGACTCAAAAAGTGAATTTTATGAACTAATATACACACAAACAGCTTGAGCAACCAAAACACTACTCAAGCAACCAAACACAATAAGTGAGACTACTTTACCGAACAAAGTTACCGCTCGAATGCATAATGACACCCTTCCAGAAGTTTTGCAAAGAGAGGCTAATTGCTCAAGTGCAAGAAAGACCGCTCAAGCCAATACCACTCGAGCGTAAGAAACACTGCTCGAGTAAAAAACACTACCCTCCCAGTACTTTTGCAGACCTGCAATTATTCTGGAAGTTATCTGTAATGACCCCAAAATGCATGGAGGAAGTCATTCTTATTTAATAATGGGGCTAATGTGGTTTAATTCAATTGTATCTATTGGAATTGAAGAACTATCTGTTGAGTTATGAAGTGATGACGTTTGCTGTATCGATCTGAAATTTTTCCCTCCGCTCGAGCGGGGAAGTCGGCGCTCGAGCGGACTTTTGGGGTTCCCAGCAATTTTTGCAGACGGCCTGAGATTCTGGAAGTCATGATTTTCTGCTCGAGTGGGGGAGTCGACGCTCGAGCGGAAGGCTTTGTTGGTCTGCGCGCTCGAGCGCAAAGTTGGACGCTCGAGCGGGTCACCAGGTTGAGTTGAATTTATGGGGCTCATGGGCTCGTTTTTGATATTTTTATTGGTATGTTTAGAACCTCCTCATTTTATTTTGGGATGTTGCTTGAGGTGGTAATACGATGGTAAAGTAAGGTTGGACCCTAGAATGTAATTCGGATAGTTATTTTATGATCAGCCGTCACTCTTTTGCCCATATCTTTGTCCACAGTTTGAATTTGAATGTGGGGTTGGAACCATTGGAAAGCTTATTTCCGGGGCTTCAATTTGGACACAAGAACGACCTAAAACGAAGTCCGGATGGGAGAGTTATACCTGTTCAAAGTTTCGGAATCTGTGCTGAAAACAGGTACGCTCGAGCGGGAATTCCTCCAGTCGAGCGGGAATTACGGGAGAGCATCTTAAAACGAGATTTTTTGGATCATTTCTCACATTTTCCTTTTCCCCTCTTCATCCCCCTCCCCTAGGTCCGAAAACCCTAGGTCCTTAATCTCCAAAACCTTCTATTTCTCTTAGTTTTGATCAAGATCATCCATCAAAAAGTGAAGAAGCATGAAGATCATTATATTCTACCGATTGGAATTTCGAGATTTTGGAGGATTCTTCTCAACCTTTGCTCCTTTGTTTGATTCTTGAGGTAAGGGTCTTTATTCCCTTTCAATATTTGCATTCATGGATGGATTTGTGGTATTTTGTGTATATAAAAACATAATCTAAGGTTTTGAGCATTTTATGGCCCTGTTTGTCAGGGCTTAATTTCAGCTTTCAGCTTAATTTAAGCTGTTTTGATATGTTTGGTTTAGCTTATGCTTATAGCTTATAGCTTTGTGGAAGCTGGAAATCAGCTTATTCTGTGAGCTGGGCTGGATATGCTTTGAGAATAAGCTGGAAATCAGCTTAAGCTGAAAGTTATAAGCTATAAGCTGTTTGGGTATAAGCTATAAGCAGTCTCCCACAGCTCTGCCAAACAGGGCCTATGTCAACTTGAGATTTGGGGTTTTATGGTTGGTGATGTTGGGAGTTAAATTGATGGGTTTAAATGATGGATTATGAATCCTAGGTGTAGAATTATTGGAAAAATTGGAATTAAAAGTGGTGATTTAAGAAGTTTGAATTTTTGCTAAAAATCCTCATTTTCCTTGAAACCCTAGGTTGATTAATGATGATAACCAATGATTTAGCCCTAATTGAAAGTAGAATAATGAAATTGAGGTATTGAATTATATGTGTTCAAGTTTAATTGGAATTTGGAAATGTTTGAAAAATTATGTTTAAAATTTGTGAATAACTTTGTTATGGATGTTGTAATTCATGCTTTAAAGTGAAGGGAAAATTGGGAAAATAATCTATTAATGATATGGAAGATATGAACTCGGTTTTGGAATGTTGAAATAAGATTCAAGGGTTTATTTTGAACGATGTTGGATTGCAAATAGTGTTAATGTTGACTAATATTGAATTAAATAGACTATGATGAATTATGGTTGAATTACGTGAATTGTGTAGGGTCAGCTACAGGGGCGGACCAAACACCTGAACACTGTGAGTAGTAGTACAAAAATGTACATTTTATTTATTGTTGATAATTATTGTCACTAATGCTCCGTTCTTTGTAAGTGTTCTACGAATATTATGAAAATTGGAAAGCAATGTGAACTTGCATGAACGCTGAAAGATTCACGTATGTCGGTATGGTTTTGGAATCCTTTGTTCTGTTAATGACGAATATTATCCCTTTGTTATTTGTAAGCATCTTATGTTAATTCTTAAAGAATAAGTGGAACTTATGTTCATCTTCGAAGAAGTAGAATAATTGGAAAGTTATGTGACTCCATGTGAATTGGAAGTTATTTTGTTGTGTTACAAGTTTACATATGTTATAAGTCAAGTATGTTATAAGCTCAAGAATGTTACAAGTTTATATATGTGGCAAGTTCAAGTATATACAAGTTTAAATAAATTTACAAGTTCAAGTATATACAAGTTCAAGTATGATATGAGTTTTACGTATGTTACAAGTCCATGTATGATACAAGTTCATGTACGTTATAAATTCAAGTATGTTACAAGTTTAAGTACGATACATGCTTAAATATGTTACAAGTTTATATATGATACAAGTTCATGTATGTTCTAAGTTATGCATGTTGCATGTTTCACGTATGGTTTCAAGTATATTTCAAGGATAGTTCAAGTATAGTTTCAAGTATATTTCAAACATGTTTCAAGTATGGTTTCCAGAATATTACATGTTCAAGTATGTTTCAGGTATGCTTCAAGTAAGTTACGAGCTCAAGTATGTTTTAGGTATATTTTAAATATATGTTACAAGTTTAAGTATGCTACAAAGTTAAATACATTTTTAAGGGCTTTAATGCCAACATGTTTACAAGGGCTTCATGCCATTTTCAAGGGTTTTAATGCCAACATGTTTACAAGGGCTTCATGCCATTTTCCAGGGCTTTAATGCCAACATGTTTACAAGGGCTTCATGCCATTTTTCAAGGGCCTTAGTGCCATATGTTACAAGGGCTTTAATGCCAACAAGTTTCAAGGGCCTTAGTGCCATATGTTACAAGGGCTTTATGCCACAAGTTTCAAGGGCCTCGTGCCACCACGTTTTAAAGGCTTATAGCTATTATGTTTATGATGTTTATGTTGCAGGATCAGAGGCTTATAGCTATTATGTTTATGATGTTAATGTTGCAGGATTGGGTCTAAGGCCGTCATGTACTTAGCATAGATTCAGACTAACTATATGAACTCTACATTCTTATATGCATTGATATGTATTATGTTTCAAGTTAAGCGTCATTTTATTTATGTATTACTATTCACTGAGCTCGGCTCACTCTCTGTTATGTCTGTTTCTGTAGGTCACCAATCAGGTGGTCAGACCTAGCCAAGATGCCCGCTTTCTTGTGTCAACCTTCATATGTCCAGGCACTGTATAAGCCATTTATTTTGTTAAGTTATAAAGATGTCAATTGCTTATGAATGTCCATCTAAGATTGATGTATATAACTTTCATGTTCTCTTTGTATACACCCAAGTTTAGGGCTGAGATTGTAAATGTGTATGTATGTAACCGATGCCCAGGGATATAGTTTAAACTGTAACTGCCTTGAATGATGTATGTGATGTATGAGATCCTGGCATGTAGAAATAGCTCAATGGAGTTTGTATTTATTTAATTTTTTTTTATGTTAGTATTTATGCTTCCGAAGGCCCCATATGTTATATATACCAGGTTATATGTCCGTTTTTGCATAGGTCATGCCCAACCTTTAGGGGCGGGTTTGGGATGTGACATTATCAAAGACTGCTCAAGAAACCAAAGGACCGGTCGAGCGAACTGACCAAAATCTGGGCAAAGACTCCCTTGAAAAATGGACTCCCAACCTATTCCAAACGCAACAATGACATCCAAATAACCAAACTCAATCAAGAATAGGATGTATAAGGGGATGAACAACCATTTAAGACAATGAATACCAAATCGAAAACAAGAAACAGGTCGGGTCTAAACCAGAATCATTATAACCTCCCCCACCTAAAGAATTTCATCCCCAAAATTTTTACCAAAGAACAACACCGTGTTAAATCAATTACAGTAATAATAACAAGTCCAACTCATAACCATGACCCATCCACCAGTCATTCATTCTCATAACAATGATAAACAAGTTTTTAATGCTAAACATACAATTCACTTTTTCAAAAATATACAATGTTTGCATTTAATCAACATAACATGATTTTCATTACAAGTTTCAAACATCAACAAAAAGGTCCGGATACTTCTCATGGACTTCTGCCTCATGCTCCCATGTCACCTCCTCAACTCTGTGGTGTCTCCATAACATCTTTACCGATGGAATTATCTCGTCTCGCAAGACTTGGTCCCCGTGTATCTAAGACTCTAACTGGTCTTTCCTCATATGAGGCATCCTCATCTACCTCTAACTCGGTCCAATCCAACACATGTAACGGGTCCGGTTCATACTTCTAGAGCATACATATATGAAACATGTCATGAACTCCAGAAAGCTATGGCGGCAAGGCCAAATGATAAGCTACCTCCCCAATGCGCTCTAGGATCTCAAAAGGCCCAATAAATCTAGGAGACAATTTTCCGCTCTTCCAAAACCTCATCAATCCCCGTCTAGGTGATATTTTCAAGAAGACGTGATCTCCTACCTCAAAGAATAACGATCTCCTCCTACCTCAAAGAATAACGATCTCCTCCTACGATCAACGTAACTCTTCTGACGACTCTAAGTTAAAACCAACCTCTTACGGATAAGTGCAACCTTCTCTATTGTTTCCCAAACTAACTCAGGACCTAACATAGGTGTGTCACCCACCTCGGTCCAACACAGTGAAGATCTACATGGTCGGCTATACAAGGCCTCAAACGGTGCCATGCCAATACTCGCCTAAAAGCTATTGTTGTAGGCAAACTCGACCAAAGGTAAGTGTCTTCCTCACGAACCCTTAAAGTCAAGAACACAACCCTAAAGCATATCATCTAGGATCTGAATGGTACGCTCTGACTACCCGTCAGTCTAAGGATGATAAGCGATGTTAAATGTTAGCCTAGTGCCCAAAGCATTTTGTAGGCTCTGCCATAACCGAGTTATAAAACGTGAATCTCTATTAGAAACAATAGTCACAAGGACCCCATGAAGTCGAACTATATCTCTAACATAAAGATCGGCAAGGTAATCTACCGAGTCACTCATGCGCATAGGTACCAAGTGCGTTGATTTAGTTGACTAATTGACTATCACCTACACGGCATCATTACCCCATTGAGTCCTCAGAAGACCCACAACAAAATCCATCGTGACATGCTCTCACTTCCACTCAGCTCTAGGCAAGGGTTGTAACAAACTCGCTGGCATCTGATGCTCAGCCTTCACTTGTAGACAAGTAAGGCACCTAGATACAAACAAGGCTACGTCTTTCTTCATTTCCCTCCACCAAAACTGGCGAATAAGGTCATGATACATCTTCTTGCCTCTCTGAGGTACTACAAGGCATGAATGGTAAAACTCTAGGAGTACCTCCTCTCTACAAGACTCCCACATGAAAAGATAGTCAAGATATATAACACGCAAGTCATAATACACGTTCAAGCCCTTCTTTACCTTTCCACTAGATATCTTCTCTCGGATGGTCTCTACCTCATGATCACCCCGCCGTGCTTCTATAACTCGGCTCACAAGTGTAGATTATGAAACCATAGTAAACAAGACTACCTACTCAACATACTTGCCAAGATACAAGCCAAACTCGCCAATAACGCCCAACATCTCCCATTCCCAGATGGCAATACTAGTTATACTGCTAATAGATTTCCTACTCAAGGCATTAACCACTACATTGGCCTTCCCCGGATGATAATATAGCTTAAAGTTATATTCCTCCATAAACTCTATCCACCTTCTCTGTCTCAGATTCAAATCTGTCTATGAAAATAGATACTTTAAACTCTGGCGATTGGAGAATACCTTAATCCTCTTACCATACAGATAATGTCTCCAAATTTTCAAAGCAAAAATTACTACTGCTAGTTCTAAGTCGTGAGTAGGATAGTTTCTCTCATGCGTTTTCAACTAACGTGAGCCATGAGCTACTACTTTCCCCCCTTGCATGAAGACACAACCCAAACCTTCCCGGGATACATCACAATACACTGAATAGCCCAAGTCCTTCTCCAGAATAATCAACACTAGAGCAGTGGTATGTCTAACGTTAAGCTCTTGAAATGACTTCTCACAAGTCTCACTCTACACAAATTTTGTTCCTTTCCTCGTCAGTCTAGTAAAAAATGAGGCTAGTCTAGAGAAATCCTTCACAAAACGTCGGTAATATCCAGCTAAGCCCACGAAACTCCAGATCTCAAAGGCATTCTTAGGTTGTTCCCAATCCTGTATTGCCTTTATCTTAGAATAGTCAACCATCACCTAATCTCTAGGTACCACATGGCCTAAGAACTTCACCTCCTTTAACTAGAACTCACACTTCCCGAACTTAGCATACAATTTGTGGGCTCTAAGTAACTCGAGTACAATCTGCAAGTGTTCCTCATGTTCCTTGTCAGATGGTGAGTAGATCAAAATGTCATCAACAAAGACAACCACAAAATGGTCTAAGAATTCCCAGAAGATTTGATTCATCAAATCCATAAACAAAGTCGGTGCATTGGTTAGCCCATAAGGCATTACTAGGAACTCATAATGGCCATACTGTGTATGGAATGCCGTTTTTTGGATATCCTCATTCTTTATTCTCAACTGGTGATAACCCGATCTCAAGTCTATCTTAGAAAAGCAACAAGACCCCTTCAACTGGTCAAACAAATCATTTATATGAGATAGTGGGTACTTGTTCTTAACAGTCACCTTGTTCAACTTCCGGTAATCAATACAAAGTTGCAAAGTGCCATATTTCTTCTTGGCAAGGAGAGTTGGTGCTACCCAAAGCAAAGTACTAGGGCGGATAAAGCCCTTATCATATAATTCTAGGAGTTGAATCTTCAAGTCACTCAACTCAACGGGTGCAAATCTATACGGTGCCATGAAAATCAGTGTTGTGCCAGGCACTAAATCAATAGAGAACTCAATCGTACAGTAAGGTAGTAAACTAGTGAGATCCTCGGGAAAGACATCCAGGTATTCAGAAACTACCCTTGGCAACTCTACTTGGACCATATCACTCTCAACACCCAAGAATGTGACAAGAAGAAGACTAAGCTCGCCTCGACCACGGAGATCATACACTGGCAGCAAGGCTCTATCAACACAGTCCCCCAAGAAAGAAGAAAAATCACCACTCGAGATGCACACTGTAACTCTCTGGCGGTAACAATCTATAATGGCTTGATAGGTTGACAACCAATCCAGACCCAAAATAACATCAAAACTCAATATATCAATCAACACAAAAGCAAAAGGAAGTTAGCAACCAGCAACCTCTATCTCACAACCCCAACATCCCTGGTCCTACATAACCTCACCACCAACAGGTGACTCTACCCTAAGTGGAGATGCTAATTGAGCTACTACTAACCCTAACGCTGATGAGAATGTAGATGTCACATCCCAAATTTTATTACCTAGAAACATCACCAAAACCTTTAATTTAAGTCCCTTTTACTCAATGCATTTATCTATATATATAAGTGACCATTACACTTGAGTATAAGGAAGATGTTCTCTCTCAAATGAGTACAATAATACATGCCAAGATTTTACATTGAAACACTCTAAATAATTAATTACGTATGGAGACACTCAATAATCACAAGTCCTAATACACATTTCATTTACACACTGATTAACAAATACACAAAAAAGAAAATAAACTTATGGAAATCTTCAATTGGTGTTGGTGAATCTTTCTCCCTAAAAATGGTAAAAAAATATGTGGGATGAACAAATATGTCCAGTAGGAATTTTCAAAGTTTTGTTACAATAAGATCTCTAGATACATGTGATCATGATTGCTAAAGAATGATATATATATAATTAATGTGCTCATTTCATACACAAAATACAATACATATAGGTAGTACCTTTCTTATTAAGAGATCGATGAAGAGTTTTCTTTTGTTTCCGTATCATTCAATTATAGTTTTTCAAAAGTTTTGTCAAGAATCCCTTGTTAACATCACTTAAAGGTCAAGAATATAGAAACCAATCATTCTACTATGATTCACACCAAGCCATCACTCCATCATATCCCACATAAAATGAATCAACTCAATTTCATTTGTTAAACTTTACCTAATTAAATTATTAATTTCACATTATCACAATCACACTTATAAATCTAATTATAATCAATTCACATAAATCCAAATAAAAATCAGCTCCCTTACCAAGCCATATCATCACACCATACACTTTTCCAGGCACTACTCTGGAAGGAATATGGAACCTCTGTTAAGCACCACGCTTTACCGGTTACGAGCCGAAAGGAATACGAAACCTCACGCTTTACCGGTCACAAGCCGAAAGGAAAACGGAACCTCAACAGATCTCAACAGACCACACACTTTGTCAAGCGCTACCCTAGAAGGAAGGCGGAACGTCTATTAATCACCACACTTTACCGGTCACAAGCCAGAAGGAAACAGACCATTATTCCAACATCACCATCCATCACGTTACTTATTATTACAATTCCGACAAGGCCAGCAACACCATTCATTATTTTCCCTCACACAACAACGCATCCACCATAAGCATAAACTTTGTCTTTAGAAATAATCACAATTCTTGTGTTCCATTTCCCTCATTACTTTTCCACATTAACATTAAATTTTAATATTCAATTATGCAACACAATTATTTTCATATACTTCTCAAATTTTATTAATTAAATCTCCAGATGTAATTTTCCAACCGCAGCCTTCATATCCTATTATTATTCAAGAAACAAATTTAGTCTCATTACAAGTACTAAATTATTCTAATCATACTCTCAATTTCATGAATTTAAAGTTAATTAAGGCCATTTCTCATATTTAAAGTAAATCCATAACTAGGGTTAAACCAAATTTTAGAGCTTTTAACCTTAAAACACAATTTCATATTTTAACTACTCAACACTTCCATCATCCTTCTCAATTTAATATTTAATCTCCACAAATTGGAAACCTGTAGCTGGTTTTTCACGCTTCTCGGAGGAGTATAGTCTCCTCAAATGCAATTCCCTACAGTTCGGACTTCTGTGGTTCTGAATCTGGCTTCACAAGTGTAATGTGAAACAAAAAAATGAATGAGAATCCAGATCACATCTAGCAAATCTTAGAAAAATACATTAATCATCAGAGATGCCAAAAATGGACTGCTTTGCCAGATTTCAAACTCGCCACCTAATATTTTTAGGAGAATTAGGAAACCCATGACTCATGCCAAAGGCTACTTGTCCGTCATAACCAAAGTTGTCTCGGTTCGAGAACTTTGGTATGAGAGGGGAAGGTCATGAATTGAGCACCCCACTCACCCAATCAAAGATCAGCCTCTACTATTAATATGCTAACATTACTATGTGAGGCAAATGAGTATAGACCACATCACTTACTTTGGAATGCTTTGATTTCATCCTTTCTTGAAAGAGTTTTGAATGTGTACAACTCAAAGGAAAAATAAGCTCATATATACAACAACCAAAATCAATGAGTATGAAAATGGTTAACCTACAAATGGTTAACCTACTCATTCTTTCAAAAATCATTCAAAGAAATGGTTGGAACGTACTACATCTCATAGTGAATAAGAGTAAACGCGTACTCAAATTTGGAGAGAATAGGTTAGAGAAAACCATCTTTGAAAGTGAAGCTTGTAAACAAGAGGTTACATCGTTGAAGAAAGAACTTAGAGACTCTTCTTCCTACTCATGGAACATGAATTGATATCCATTTCCATGCTTCCAAATGGAATTAGAAGAGAGTTTCTAGTTCTTCCGATGAAAGAGCTCTCATTTGGTTTCGAAGTAAAACAAAAGCAAGACTAAGTGAATGAATGAAAGCTATAAAAAGTTGTTGGATGCTCATCTTCCTACTCATGGAATAAGGATGAGACATCCATTTCCATGCTTCAAAACTGAAACTAGAAGAGATCTACAACACCTTAAATAAAAAAATTGAGAAAATAAAAAATCAAGCTAACTATTTAAAGCTTTAAACACAAAACTCGTCAAAAATTGTTGATAACTTCTCTTTTATTCATGGAACAAGGATGAGACATCCATTTCCATGTTTCGAAAATGATGAGAAGAGAGTTTCTCAACACTTTTGACACGGAAGCTACTACCTAGCTTCAAGGTGAACAACAATAGTATGAAAGCAAGAAACTTATAGCTAGTTAATCAAACTTGTGGTGGGGTGGCTAAGCTCTAAACCTCCCATGACCACAAGGTTCCAATATACATAAGGAAAGCTATAAGAATCCAAGTAAAATTATCAACTCAAACGGATTGGTAGCTATATCCCAAACATGCCAAATCCATGAGGACTATTATGCTATTACAACAATGCAAATATAGTATTCAAAGCATATAAACTAAGAATTCATGTATTAGGGAGAATGAGGAACCTTTTATAAGCCCATATTTAATTCATACCACACAAAAACAACCTAAAATAGTGCTGAAATTGACCAAAAGAAACGAAGAAAAAGAGAAAAATAATGAAAGAAAACAAAGGGAATACAACTTATGAATAAGCCTATGGAAGGGTGGCTAACCCTTCCACTTTTAACAAAGTTTTTGAGCCTAAAATAACTCTGAAAATCAGTATGTATTGACCAGAAATGAAGAGCAAATGAGTAAAAGAAAAGGTGATGAAAAGAGTTCTAAGGTTAACCTCTTTGAAAGAAAAAGAGCTTCTTAGTTAGCAAACTTCAATCCAAATACCCTTAAGTATCTTAAATAAGGTTCAAAACTTCAGCAAAAAACTTCAAGTTTGAGCTTCAATGGTGTATCTATAGTGTATCTATATTCAAGAGGGTAGAGAAATGCTTTGGGCAATCTTCTAAGCCTTTGGGAAAATTTTCCAACCCTAAACTCTAAGGGGAGGTGGTCTATTTATAAAATTTCAGCTACTCATGTTGGGAATATCTTCAGAAAAAGATAGATGGCCAAATCCCGTGCATGGGAGTAGCTTGTGCTACAAATACAAAATCTGATGCTAAACATGACCAGCCGGCCAACCAACCAATTATACAGTCGGACCAAAGGAAATGGCATGCCGGCCAATCAATTGGCCTGCTACTCTCTGAGTAGTCAGGCTAAAAAAAAAATTTAGCCAAAAAGGGGTGCAAGGTTTGGGTTTGAAGCTTAAAACTAAATTCCTTTGTTGAAGATTTGAACAGCGTAACGTTTCATTATCGAATTTCGGAATAAAGCGCCCAAGTCTTAAGGATGGTCAAAATGGGGTGTCCACAAAACCCTAGCTTCCTTTACATGTATTTAGAAAAATCTCCCCAAAAATGAGGTTTTTATGCAATAGAAATTTACCACCCATCTATCTATGAGAGTATATTAATGAGAAGAAAAGAAAATCCCTACCTTAAGCAAGAAGAGGAAGAACCCGACATTTCAACTTCAACGAAATCCCTCGACATGCTCTTCATTTTTATATAAGGAACATGGGGTAAAAAATGAAAGAAAATAGATGAAACCCACAACAATGGTGGAAAAAAAGAAAAAGAGAGAGAAGGGGCAAGAGAGAATAAAGAAAAAGTGGACCAAAAGTGACTTTAAATGTGCTGAATTCGAACACTTCACTTAGCGACCAATCATTCACTCGAGCGAATAGTATGAACTCCCAAAAGTTTAGACCATATAAGCCAGACTGCTTAAGCGACCAATCCTACGCTCGAGCGAACATCGACTACTCTCAAAATCTCAGACCTGCAAAAGTACTGGGAGCTTCACAAGACTGCTCGAGCGATCATTCCATCGCTCGAGCGATGAGAAGAGAGAAAAAAAATTTGGAGTACTACACAAACGAAATGAAAAAATTCGATGCACCAGTATTAATCGACACATTAGCAATAGAATTACACAACAGGGAGTTACCTCTCACTACCGAAGGTGCTGGCAACAAATCTAGCATAGTAACAGCATACACATGCCACGTAGGTCTTTGCTGCACCAACTCACCCCTCAAAGCATACATTTGAAACACTGATTAAGCTAAAGAGGCTCCCTGATTAGCCCTCGAGGCCTAATCTGACGGTATAAGCTAATGGCTCTATGTCTGCCTCGAACTAGACGCACCAGATGTGCCACCCAACTGAGGGCAAAACCTCTTCAAGTGCCCTGACTGCCCACACTGATAACAGGTAGGCGGTTGCCCTCTCCAATGACTCTACCTCTGATGACGAGCTAAAGATTGCGTAAACTATTGTCATCTTTCCCTTTGCGGGCAAACTAAAGACTTGTGCCAACTGACCACACTTGAAACAAGTGATCCCTCTCTAACCACTTCTTTGAGAACCTAAACTCGGTATCGAAAAAGTGGATCGAGGCTGTGCTCCTTAGGACTTCTGTGGGGTAGAACCCCTCTGCCTCTTACTGTCCCGAGTCTCCCCCTAAAGCTCCTGACTCCTCTACTTGGAGCCCCTCATCTGTTTCTCCTTACCGGTGCCAAACCAACAACACCAGTTCAAGATCCCACCAACACCTCATTGTCATCAAGAACTTTCATCTCAAGGAATGGCAAATGCACCAAGGAAACAAATCTATTTTCAAGGATGTAGTAGCAATATCTTTTCATCTCAGGGAATGGCAAATGCACCGGGTAGTCTAATGCTTCCTAGGGTTAATTTAAGCCCGACCACTATTCAAGTTAGTTAAAACAAAGTCTTTGAATTTAAGCAATTGGTTCCACCAAATCTGCAAGGATAATACTAAGTACCCAAAAAAAAAGGTCAAGAATACTACCTAGAATCAAGACATATGGTTGAGATTCAATTTGTGTATTAATCTAGACCACACATCGATATTTCTAGGTAACAATTCTGGGAGTAATATTACTCTTTTTTCCGTAGAAATCTTTTGATATTAAATGTTTGAGTTCCATAATAAATTCTACTTACATGCATATCAATTTCAACATATGCTTGTTTTATACACAGCTGTATTATCTTTGTTGGTATGATCATTTTTATTTTTTATTGTTGTCGCTACTACTATTGTTGTCATTTTATTTATTTTTGGTTGACCCAATCATCATTGTTATTGTATTGCCACATTGACAGCATGCCTCTAATTATATAGCATTTTAATTTTAATTTTTTTTTTTTGAGGCCATGATGTAAGACACAATCTAATCATGTTGCCTTGTGTTCTAGTTGTACTTCATACAATTTTTTAACAAAGAATAAAAAAATCTCAAAGTTTCATGTACGCTCTAATTTCATTCCATTGAAAGAATAGATTAAATAATACCACACTCCCTGTCCTTGTAAACTGCAAGGAAACTTTTTTTTTTTCCATCTTTTTTAATGGCTATATTTAAAGAACAGAGTTCATATTTTCAAGTCTGTCTTTCACTTCAGCACATTATCTTATTTATAACAATATAAAATAACTAAATTAGTGTTCAAGCTCATATTGGCGCACAAACCTTTTTAGTACTTTGATTAGCTCATTGTTTTTTAATTATTTTTAGATAGATTTCAAGTTTAAGAAACAAAAGCTACCAAAAAAACTTTTTTTTTAAGCACATATATGACTTTCCTATGATTTGTCCAATAAAATCAATCATTTATTAAAACACATTTATCCATAGGTTAAATAGAGAAAGCGTAAATGGCAATACTTCTGAATCTGGTTTTTAAGTTGTTTTTCAAATGAATTGATTTCAAATAATGGCATATCTCGATCTAGGATTTGCTATGTAATTAAAGGAAGGTTATATTCAATGTTGGTTGTGCTAATCAATTCAATGTTGTTCTTCACATCATCTTTTGAAGTTTTTGTGCTTTATATGAAGTACCCACTAGCTATGTTGATTTCTTCAACTGTTTTCCCAAAAAAAAACTTACTCTTTTATTGTGCTTACGTTCTGTATTGAAAATTTTGTGTCTTTTATGCATACTCTTTTGATGTGCTAATTTATTCGATTGTTTTCCACATAATAAACTTACTTTTGTATTATGCTTCAGTTTCTTCCAAAATATTTGTTCAAACAACTATTTTTCTCAACTTTTAATATGCATGAATTTTGTCCATTTAGGAGATGACGATTTCACATTGAATGCACAAAGAGCATATTAACCTCTTCACTTTTTCCTTGGAATAAACAATCTTTCAAGAATTCATAGAAACTCATGCATACACACATTTGTTGTATGTATATCCACCAATTTGTGTGAATAATTTTTACTAGTGCGACTATTTGTTTTCTGTGAATAAATTTGGGAATAATCCTTGGAATGAATAATTTTTACCGTGTATATAACTCTTCAAATACACACATTTGTTAGGAGAAAATCTTTTGTGCAATTTTGTTTTTATGTTATTATGATCTCACAAAAATAAGAGAAACTGTCATTCAGTTTGGAAAAAGATCGATCATGAGTTTTTGCTTTCAAATTATGTGAATTCAAAGGTTTACTTTTTAACTTTTTAATGGATTTGAAGATGCTTATTTGTAATCAGACATTTCCTTGCTTCAAAGCTCAAACATATCTGCAAAATGAATTAATTTTCTTTTAGATGTGGTGAAAATTTTGAGGTTGTCCTGCTGTAGAGGTGACATGATCTTCTCTTTAGGATCGTTTGGCAATAATTATCAAAATTCTGAAGATTGTTTGACCTTCTGGAACATCTAACACTTTTTTCTACTATGAGTTCTAGAATGTTCATAATTAATGTATTTTGAATCTCTTCTAATAAGCCTTGTAGTTATATAATAGTTTTTTTCATAGGCATCGTGATTGAAGGAAATTTTTTCATTCTTTTATTTTTGCTTTTCTTCTTTGAAAATTTCAACATCTTCTTCTTCTTTGCATGCATACTCTCTTGTTGGGATTTATTTATTAAATTGTTTTACCCAAATAAACTTACTCTCGTATTATGCTTCAGTTTCTTCCAAAATGTATGATCAAACAAATATTTTTCTCGACTTTGAATGCGCATGAATTTTATTCAATTAAGAGATTGATAATTTCACAGTGTATGCACAAAGAGTAGATTAACCTCTTCACCTATTCCTTGTAACGAATAATCTTTCTAGACTTCACACAAACTTGGTCATGCCTATATTTGTATAGCAGTTCATTTTTTTTTTTTTAGGTCATGATATAAGGCACAATCTAATCATGTTGCCTTGTGTTCTAGTTGCACTTCATTCAAGCTTTTTAATATAGAAGCAAAAAAAACCTTAGACTTTCATGTATGCTCTAATGTCATTCCATAGAAAGAAGAAGAAAACAAAAGATCAAAATAATACCGCGCTTCCACTCCTTGTAAACTATAAGAAAAATATATACCTTTCGTTTTTTTAATGTCTATTTTTAAAGAATAAAGTTCATATTTTTAAGTCTGCCTTTCACTTCAATACATTTGTCTTATTTATAACAATATAAAATGACTAAAATTAGTGTTTAACCTTGTATTGGCACACAAACCTTTCTATTACTTTGATTATCTTATTGTTTTTGGATAGATTTCAAGTTTAAGAAACAAAAGTTATTATATTTCTTTGTTTTTTTTTAAAGCACAAATAAGATTTTCCTATGATTTGTCCTATATTTTTTATCACTTATTAAAACACATTTATCCATAGATTTAATAGAGAGCACAAGAGTGGCGAGCTTCTTAATTTGATCTTTTTAGCTGGTTTTCAAATGAGTTGATTGCAAGTAATGAAATTTGTCAATGTTAGTCATGCTAATCACTTCAATACTATTCTTCATATACTCTTTCGAATTTTATGTGCTTTTTATGCATTACTCGCTTGCTATACTTATTTCTTCAATTGTTTTCCCTAAAACAAACTTACTCTTTTGTTATGCTTACATCCTCTCATGAAGTCTTTGTGCTTTTTATGCATGCTCTCATTGTGCTAATTTATTCAATAGCATTCCCCTAAAAAAACTTACTCTCATATTATGCTTTAACTTCTTCCTAAATACTTGTTCGAACAACTACTCTTCCCTACTTTGAATATGCGTGATTGTTCAATTAGGAGATTGATAATTTCACAATATGCACAAAGAGCAGATTGTTCACCTATTCCTTGTAATGAATAATCTTGAAGATTTCACAAAAACTCGGGCATACACACATTTATATCCACCAATTTGTGTGAATAATTTTTACTAGTATGCACTATTGTTTTTTTGTGAATAAACTCGAGAATACTCCTTGGAATGAATAATTTTTACTGTGTGTATAACTCTTTGGATATGCACACATTTGTCACAAGAAAATCTTTTATGCAGCTATGTTTCGATGTTATTATGCTTTCACAAAAATAAGAGAAAATGTAATTCTGCTTTCAAGTTTGCTGGCATTCATTTGATCTTTTCATGTTGCCTTTTAATTTCTTTTGAAAAATGTTCATCTGTCTTTCCAACTTTTCGCTTTTACTAATGAACAAATGATAGATTATGACTCAGAGGTTGCTTCCCAGAAGACAAGCATCACTGGAAAAAATGATGATGCCTATGAAAAAAGCTATTGAACAACAAGTGATTGTTCTTGAGAAATAAACAGCAGGCAAGAAAATAATGATGGCGCCACTAACTAAACAAATTGTAGATGAACAACTGAAGGATCAAGTGATGCAACAGCAAATGAATGAGGTTGGTTGGGATTTACAAATGCCAAATTAAGTCATTCTTCTATTTGGTTTGGTTTGGTTTGGTTTTCAAAATTTTCTTTATGATTTCTTGCTCTTTGCTTGTTTTATTATTATATTTTTTTAGTGAATGTTTTCATATTTTTGTAATTCAGATGCACGTTATCTAGATACTCCTAAAACAAATAAAGTGTATGTGAAGAAATTTGAAAAAAAGTTCACTAAAAAAAATGAAAACATGTTTTTTTTTTTTATAATATTTTTTATTTTTTGTGCATTCTTTTCTCTTTGTGGACTTTTTTTTTATAAAAAAATTAGTCTTCTTTTTAGACACATCTAGAATACGTGCATCTAAGAAGTAAAAAAATTTGTCTAAAATACAAAAAAGTTGACCAAAGATAGAAAACACAAAATGCAAGAAGTCTGAACATAGTTTTTGAAAAATCGAACCAAATGTCCATCTTTTCCTCTTGGTGGATTCTGCCAGTGGTACTCATACTAATTTGCTCATATTTTCCGTTGTATTCCTCTTTTGGATCAAAATAATAAAAAGAGGAAGAGCATATCAAGTTCACAAGCTGAGGAGAAAAATACTTCGGTAGGTTATAAATCTCAAAAGAAAGAAAAAATGAGATTTCTTTTGCTTTGTTGCATGACTATTTTGTTAATGAGATTTTTCAAAAATTGTATAGTTATTTTCTTTGGTCTTATTTCACACCAAAATATACTACTTCAGTGTACATGTCAATTTTGTTGGTTTTCCATGCCGTTGTCATTTCTTCTATTATTTGAGCTATGGGATGGTAAGAATGTGGTGGTGGAGAAACCCTAAAATGACGATATTGATGGTTTTCATCCAATTGTGTTGATGATGTGGACATTTGCAACGATGCTCTACAGGCATAACATATAAAGGCAAGAATGTTATGTGAATACTACTAAACTTGTAGCCTTTTGAAAATGTATTTAATTTCATTAAGTTGTTTGGGGTATTTGAGTTATTAGATCATTGTATCGGAGGAGTGAAATCCTATGTAAATGAGTCGGGATTGTTCTTTTACACTTAGTTTTGTCTAAATAAACATTTTGAAACCTCATAGTACTTGCAAGGGTGTCGACATTGGCTTCCTAGGTCGACACTTGCCTTTCTCTTTTTTCTTCTTTTTGTTTCTGTTTTTGTCGACACTACCACTTATTGGTGTTGACACTACATGGACTAAGTGATGCTCAGTTTGGTTCTATTTTTGGGGGTCAACACCATTTATTCTTGTTGTGTTATTGCTTTCTAATGTCGACACCAACACTTCTGGTTGTTGGCACCTAGTCTAGTGCAAAATTGAACATGGCACACTGCTTCTTGGGGGCAGCATCCCTTCTTTGGGTGTCAACACCTACCAGAAACTCAAAATTTTATTTTCTGCAGGTTGGACCCTTTTGTTTTGAACTTTTTGACTTTTCCTTGGTTAACTTTAGGGCATATAGCCCGCTTTTGACCTAAGACTATAAATAGACCCTCCACCCACTCTCTTTCCTCACTTTACTTTCTCTTTTCTCTTCCATTTTCTCCTCTACACAGTACATCACCATATCACTATCTAAACTTTAACTTTTTACACTCAAATCTTCAAATGTACCCACTTGGAGGCATCGTCTCTCTTTGATCCTTTGAGATAAAATGTGGAGCTTGTCAAGGGCTTTGTTTCACTACCATTGACTTTTGGGGGTTTTCCTTCTTCCTTCCTTCTTGCTTTGAGGTAGGGGTTTTCTTGATGACTTGTATGTTATTTAACTTCGTTATGTGTTATTTTGATAACATGGGCTTTGAGAAAGCTAGGGTATTGGTTAATATATGTATTAGTGCATAAAAAATGGGATCTTTCATGAGATTTGCTTGTTGTTCAACTTAAACCTCACTTGTTGCTTTGTGAGATGCTTTTGGGGAAGGAAATTGAGTTTGCAAATAAAGTCCTATTCATTTTATAAAAGCATTGAGATGTGGTGATTTTGGAAAACCATGATGATTTTGAAAATATTGATATTGTGTTGGATTAAATTATTATTCTTATCTTTTAATTATGTATTAAAGATAACTATTTTGGCTATCGGTGGAAGATAAAAAGTACATGTGATTTAGGCAATTAAATTATTTGCAAATCATGCATCTCATTTATCATATCTTGGATTTGTGAACCTAATGCTTTGTACTTTGGTTATGTTTTGTGTTAAGAACACTCACATTGTTTTTAAGAAAAAGGGATAAATGCAGTGGTGAATCTATATAGGGGGTGCGGTTTTGGACAATTAATTTGGTTATAGGCCCATGGTGAAAGTTCAAAAACCCATGCAGTCAGGTGCCAATTCCTTCTAGTTAGGAGCTGATAAAGTGGCTTTTGGTAGTGCTTTTATAGCCTACTTATAGACACTAGTCCTGGGGATTTACAGGGTTGTATTTACTATCCTATTTTATGATTCAAAAGAAATGTGTCAGGAATATGGTTTTGAAACTCTTGCATGGAATTGTTTCAAAAAGGATTAAAACTCATGTTTTGGCGTATCATTTCATATGCATTGCACCATATGGCATTGTTAAATATCATGCATTTTATTAAGTTATCTTTACTAACTTTTTTGCTCACCCTATGTGGAAACAACTTTCAGGTGTTGATGTCGTGCCTCCGCCAACATGATAGCTTGGGAGGATTGTAGCTCGGCTTTCCTTTCGAAAGCTCAAAAAGATAGCCCTACAGTTCGGACTCCCGTGGTTCTAAATCTAATCTCACAAGTGCAATGTGAAACTGATAAACACTAAAAGAGTCCAAATCCAGCAAATCTTTTGGAAAATCGATTCTGAATCAAAAAATGACAAAATTGGGAACTTAGGTACAAGAGGGGAAGGTCATGAATTGAGCACCCCTGCTGGCCCGATCAAAGATCGGCCTTTACTAATCATGATATGATTTTTTATAAACATTATGTGTTCTTGTTCCGGTTATTAAACTAGCTTTACTATGTGATGCACACAAGCAAGTATATACTAAAATTGCAAGAATTTGAGCAATTCAATTTCATGTTTGTTTTGTGAAAAGGTTTGAATTTGCCACCTCAAGTGGGCTTAAAGCTTGCGGATTTGCCACCAAATATAGTGGGCTTAAAAACTGATTTGCCACTCGACAAAGTGGGCTTAAAACATACATTCGTTGAATCGTTCTAATTCAAACAACAAGCCTTCATCCACAGGCATTCAAGTAGTTTATCAAGTAAGCATTTAGCCTCATGGCAAGCATGCTAGACATGGCAACATTCACATTCATGCAAACATGCTAAAGCATAAAAACTCACCTAGTACTCCAAGCTAAGAAAACATGAGTTAGAAAAATATGTATGATTCCTAACTATACAAAGTGTCTAATGCAACGCATGCAAAGAATGCAATTAATAGCCTCAGCTACTAATATGGCATATGGATCGATTTGATAACATGTGGTTAAACACGTATTCGAATAAGATATTGAAATAACAATGCAGTATGAATAATGCGCCAAGCCTCAGTGCATGCAAGACAAGATGAATGTATGCAAGCATGAGGTATGCTAATTGAGATATGTCCCTAATCTAAACATCAAAAGCGATTAAGTAAAAGGAAGAAAGGTTGGGTTCGAAGACATGCACATTATTACATATTGCTCTCACGAAGGAGAGTCCGAATGAATAAAGCTAAGCCAACTAGCAACTAATTAGGGCTAAGCTAATTAAGTTAATTAGACTAATTATTACAAACCAAATGAATAACTAACTAAACTAATTAACTAATTATTACAACACTTTTAACTAACTAGTAAGCTAACTAATTAAATTATAACACAAATGTAAACAACCTAAGCAATTAACATTCCTAACTATGCTACCCCTACTCCGCCTTAGGAAGTGGGAGATGCACATGCTTGGTTTCCCCTGAAAAGGCCTCCATTTTGCTCTTGAAAGCCTCTGTTTGCAAAGTTGAACATTTCCAGAACCTTTTTGCTCCACCTCACCAAAATTCTGCTGAAGTTTACATCAGTGGCCTGCCGGCCATGGATGAAAGTTGTCGGCCATTTGCCGGCCAAAAAAGGTGGTCTGCCGGCCATCTATGGTGCACTACCGGCCATGGATGGTGGTCTGCTAGCCACTAATGCACTGGATCACCATGCTACAACAGAGTACAAACAGAGCAAAAAGAGGGTTTTTCCAAGGATTGTCTGCACAATTCACCCATCCTCTTCATGGACAAATCCGAGGAGTTGTGAACTTAAACCACAAGCCACCAATCAAAGCAATTTCATTGCATGATAGCCTGTGCTTCAAGGTGTGCAAGCTCAATAAATGAAAAACAAGACACACAAAAGCTATCACCCTACCATGCATGATCAAGGGCAATGGAGACCTAGGAAACTTGAGACATTTCATCACTTTGAGTATGAAATGTCTCAATTTTCCTTGTGTTCAATTAACGTCCGATTGAACACACAACACACAAGTCATTATCTTGCTCAATTTTAGTCCCAAGTTGTTAGTTACTCATTTTAACTTACCAACCATTACTTAGTCAATTAAGTCCAAAAGGTGAGTTAGAGTCCTCTAATGGAAAGAAGGCTCAAAACACAAATTGCTTGCAGTATGAAAGAAGCCTCATACCATTGGTAATGAACCCCCAAAGGGATTAAACCATTAAGTATGAAACCTCAACTCCACACTTAGGCAAACAAATGACTTGAAACAACTTCCAAAGCAAAAGAAAAAACCAAGAAAGGAGGGAGGTTGCAGAGGTGATTAGTGCTGAAATAAAGTGCAAAACAACACCAAAGCATGCAATCAACTCAAACAAGAGGTGCTTAATAGCCTAAAACACCATTCTTGTGAGAATTATTACACTACAACCATGCAAAAAAAGACTCAACTGACCCAAACAGGCCAAAACAGAGCTAAAGTAGTTTAAAATAGAGGCAAACACATGGTGGAACAAAGCTACCAAAAGCTAGAAAATCATGCTAACATATGGAGTTAACTAGGCCAACAAACAAGACACAAGGAGGAGAGGCTAGCTCCTCCAATTTTGGACTTCAAAACATGTTTTTTGCCACTGAAAACACTCTGAAATTCAGTGGTTAAAAGCCTAGAAAAAGATGGTTTAAAGATGGGAAACAAAGGTGCAAAAGCCTTAGAAGCAAAGAATAAAGAAGGGTGAGACACCCCCTAACCTTAGATAGCTAAAAACACCAATTTCATCCCACAAAACAAAGAATTTTACAGCTCAAAAATGGCCCAAAAATAGTGGGAAGAAATAGAGAAAGAAGTGTATTAAAACAAGTTAAAAGACAAGTGTTATACCTCTTGAAGCCAAGCACCACTTTAGGCATAAATGCAAGCCAAAACCACCTTCAAAAGCTCAATCAAGACCTCATGGGACCTCAGCTCAAAGGTGATCACTTTTGGTTGATGGTTGATATGCAAAAGTATAGTGTATCTAGAAACTTAAGCACAAAATTTCAAGAGAGAGAGAGAGAGAGAGAGAGAGAGAGAGATTTTTAGTTTTAAATCTTCCAACCTCAAAACATGAGAGAGGGACTCCCTATATATAGAAAATATGAAATCTATACAAGGAGATCCAGCCCTCCACGTGTGGACAAATGCAAGCATCTGTGCAAACAGCTGGCACAAAATATCTGCAGAAAACACTGATGGCCGGCAAGGCATCATTGATGACCGGCAAGGCACATCAATGGCTGGTAGACTAGAAGCTCTAGCCGATAGCCTTCATAGATGGCCGGCAGGCCACCAGAGACTGCAAGGGAGAAAGACCAAGACATGGTCCAAAAAGGATACAAAATGGATGCAGGGTTTAAAAGGCTCAAAGCTGTGGCATTCCGCTGAGGACTTCAAGTGCTTGGCGAGCAAACAGACTCAGCACCAGATGTACCTGCAAGGATACCCAAGTCTTGAAGGGCCGTCAAAAATGGGGTTTCTACAAGGATCTTGGAGCTTAAGGCTCGTTTTGTCTTCTTTTCTTTTGTTTAGCTTTGGGCTTTGTTGTATTGGGCTTTTGACCCACCTTTGTTGTAACCAAGCAATGCCTTGGAGACTTGTAGCCTTTAAGGCATGAACTTATATTTGTTAATGTTGTTCATTATAGCTCACATGCTATAGATTCATGTTCTAGGATCAATGAATGTACAATTGCATGTGATGCTATTTTGTATGACTCAAAGGACAATTATGAATGAAATATAGTCTTGGAGATGTTTCTAGCATATTAATGATTGAGATTCATTAAGCTTCTGCATGTTTGTTGAGGAATATTATGTGTAGTTCGATAACTACATATATTTTTTTTAGGCGTTACAACTTGGTATCAGAGTGTAATGGGTTCGAATACTATGCACTCATGGGATGTTGTTAGTACCAGATTGGGTTCGTCTCGCTATGTAAAAGTGATTGTATACCTGGTATGCTATGTGATAACATGTTTATGTGACTAGGTGAGTACGGAATTAAGTTTCTAGAATATTGATTGCGTCTACAAAGCCCCTAGAAGTCTCATTAGAAGAGCACTTGATCAATGCTTATTCTAATAAGAACTCTTGGAATGTTTGTGGAACAATTTCTATCTTGGGAAAGTAATTTGTATGTGGTTATGTGATTAAGTGCTTACTTGGAGTGAATTGTCATGCTACCTATTGTTTTAAGACATGTGAGGTTTCATTGCGGGCATATTTATGAATGTGCTAAATAGCTTATGCTTTCCTTTAAATAGGATGTCAAGACGTCGATGTGGAGGATGTAGGGGTAGAAGGCATGGTAGGCCTTGTCGAGGTAGCCAAGAAGTGCCAATAAAATAATTTTTGAATTTAATAACAAAACAAAAACAATATAGATTTATATCTATCTCCTGCTTTAAAACTATAATAATTATTTATCCTTGTGTTTGTGCTTTTCTGGTGGAAATTATTTTTCATATTATGATATTTGTTTACTCTACAAACCATAATTCATTGAAGCATTTGTCTCTAAATGTGTAGACATTCATCATTTTAGGCTCATATTTTATGTTTATCTATACCTTCTCATAAAATTACCCGAGGGAGCTCTAGATAAGTTCGATTCTAGCCTCGCATTGGGAATGTTTTGGCTACTGGTTCAGGGAATAAAATCAACCTGATTGATGTCAAGACTAACAGCCTCCAGTGTTGTGCATTGTCTTTCATACTTCAATGTGATATCAAATTCTTTGTATGATAACAACCCAAGTAAATTTTTGTACATATTCTTTTGATTTTCTAGGGACAAGAAAAAAAGTCTATTCAATCTGTTGGGACATGAGTAGGAAGTACATGGTATATGTTAGTGGAGACAGTGCACGGATTTGGTCTGTTGTGTCAGGTGGAAAATGCATACACGTGTTTCATTCTAGTGACAATAAGTTTGAATCATATGCATTCCATCCTGGATATTCTCAACTCATGGCTATTGGCTCTTACCAGGTAATGAAGTGTTCTTTACATCATTGTGTAGACATCCCTGAACGTCCCGGGAGAAATCCCGTTTTGTTCATTTGGGCTCACTACAGTTCGGACTCAATGTCACGGATCTGAATATAATCTCACAAAGTGCAATGCAAGATCGATAAATCACCAAAGAGTCCAAATTCGGCAAATCATTTTGAAAAACTGATTTTTAGAAAGAAGTGCCAAACATGGACTGCTTTGCCAAATACAGAGTCGCCAGCTAAATATTTTATTTTTGGAAAATTTAGGAAATCCTGACTCGTGCCGAAGGCCACGTGTCCGTCATCACCAAAGTTTCCTCGGCTCGAGAACTTGGGTACGATTGGGGAAGGTCAGCTATGAGCACCCCCGCTCGCCCGATCAAAAATTGGTCACTACTAAACATGATATTTTGTTTTGAAACATATGCGCTCTTATTCCGGTTATTAGCCTAAAATTACTATATGATGCGCACAGCATACAAGTATAGACTGGATCGCCCAAGTTGGAACAAAACATTTCATGTTTGTTTTTGAAAGCGGTTTGCTACTCGCAAATAGGCTAAAGTGCGGATTTTGCCACCCTCAAGTGGGATTAGAAAAACATGGTGATTTGCCACTCTCAAGTGGGCTTAAAACTCGCAATCAATGAATTATTCCAATTCAAGTAATCCAACCTTCTGTAGACGTCCCCGAACGCCCCGGGAGGATGACTCCCGTTCCGTTCGTTTGTGGGTCTACTACAGTTCGGACTCAAATTGTCACGGTTCTTAATCTGAACCAAAGAGTCCAACTCTGGCAAATCGTTTTGAGAAAACCGATTTTTGAAAGAAGTGCCAAACATGGACTGCTTTGCCAGACACAGAGTCGCCACCTAAATATTTTTTAATGGGGAAATTTAAGAAACCCTGACTCGGTGCCAAAGGCCACGTGTCCGTCATTACCAAAGTTGTCTTGGCTCGGGAGCTTGGGTACGATTGGGGAAGGTTAGCTATGAGCACCCCCTCTCGCCCGATCCGAAGATCGGCCTCTACTAATCGTGATATCCGTTTTTGAAAACGTTATGTGTTCTTATTCCAGTTATTAGCCTAGAATTACTATGTTATGCGCGCAGCAAACAAGTATAGACTAGATTGCCTAATTTGGAAATAAGCATTGCATATCCGTTTGTCTTGAAAATGTTTTGGAATTTGCTACTCGCAAGTAGGCTAAAACACGGATTTCAATGAGTTTTTCCAACTTAAACAATCCAACCTTCACCCACGGGCAATCAAACAGTTTATCTCATATAAGCACTTAGCCGCATGGTAAGGATACTGTCAGGTTAACACTCACACGCATGCGATATGCTAAAGCATTAAAATACTTACATCGTACTCCATGCCAAAACAATAAACTAGTTAGCAAACATGCATGTTCCTAGTTCATGTTAAGTGGCTAATGCAACACATGCAGGATGCAATTAGAGTAGGCTCGGCTAACCCTAAAGTGGCATGTGAAATGCAATCAATTGATGCACGTATTCAAGTTAGATTTGAAATACCAATGCAGTTAGCATGATGTACGGAGCCCGGTGCATGCCAGACAAATGTATGGATGCACACATACGTAGCATACTGTAGGCTAATTTAAACGTGCCCTAATCTACCATCATAAGCGGGTAAATAAAAGGAAAGAAAGAAGTGGGGGTTGGAAGACATACACACACTCACCCACACTTATTACAGATTCGCCCTCACTCGGAGGGACCCAAAAGAATATACAGATAATTAACCTACAAGCTAATTAAATATTACAGGCCATCTAATTAGTTAAGCAAATTAACTAAGCCAGAAGAAACAGTAAATCGCCTCGGGAAGAGAGCCCAATGCAATGCATGCTTGGCCTTGCTCGGAATCGCACTACCATGCGCAAGCTGCCTCTATTTTCCCTGCCATACTCCTCTGAAGACTGCCAAAGTCCCAGAATATTCTTACTGGATGTTGGGGAGTGCCACCGGCTGAATGGAATGGCCACCGGCCATAGGAGATGTTCATCGGCTGAGAATGAATCCATCGGCCACCAATTGTTTGCCGGTCGGCACTCTGTGCAGTCGATCGGCAAAAAGTCCCTGCAGAACCTGTTTGACAACAGCAGAGGACAGAGCTTTGCATGGCAATGCAATTCAAGCAATGTATGCACCAACCATGTCCCTTATCATGTTAGTGACTCAAAGGGACATGCTCCTTGGTTCTTGGACCATCAATCGCGCATTTCCATGCGTGATGGCCCAAGAAACCAAGTTATGCATGTTGATTTCAAATGCAATGCAAACCAACAAACAAAGGCCCAATTCCTATCACTAAATCAAGGAACAAGGCATGCATGCAAGATGGAGTGCAACCTAAGCATAGGAACCAGCATGCAAGTATGCAAATGAACATGCAAGGTAAGCATGTAAACAAGCAAAGGATGGACTTAAACATGATTTGGGCAGCCCTAATTAGGCCCAAAATAGTGGCCAAAATGCTAAGTAATGAGGACTAAAACACACACACACATGCATGTAAACATGGTCCAACACTTAAGCATGTAATAAGCAACTTTCAAGCACACTCGAAAGAGACCAAACATGGACTAATGGCATACAAATGAAGCTTTGAAATCATGCTATAGGAAGTGCCAAACTGACTAAACAAAGTAAACATATCATGCTATTAAGCCCACGGACTTAAACTAGGATCAAATGACTCATGAAGCAAATGACCAAAGCAAGTTGAAACAGTCCCACAACATGCCAAAACAAAGACAAAAGCACACTTAGATGGCATCTAAATGGTCTAAGTACAAAGGCATGCACAAATGCTTAACATGAAGCATACAACACTAACTCTTGAAGCATCAAAGAAGGATTGAAAGGCAAGCATGTGAGCATGTTAAAGGGATTGAAATGACATGGCAAATGATCCCAACCCACTGAAATGAGGCAAGGATGCATGCTATACATTCACACACTTAAGGCCAACAAGCCAAAAATGCAAAGGAGCTATGCAATGCATGTTATGGTCGACCAAAATGACTAAGGACAGACCTTAAACATGGCAAAAGAAACACAAAAGCTTCACAAGACCAAACCTAAAACATGCTAGAACAATGGTTTACAACCTAAGGCATGTTAAGGCATCAAAGTGGCATTACATGGCATGTACGTTAAACTAACATGGTGTACCAAAACCAACATACAACAATGCTATTTCATGGCATAATAAGCATAAATAACAGTTAGAACATGGTCAACACACACTTGAACATGGTACTCATTAAAGAGGCAAAAATGGCCCTTTTCAAGGACAACAAGGAGAGGGGGTGGCCCTCTCCTTCTTGGGACTTCAAGGCACCATCCTTTCCACTGAAATCCCTCAAGATTTCAGTGGTGAGGAGGCCCAAACACCAAAGTCTCGGAGCTCACTCAAAATAGCACAAAATGAAGCCTCTCAAGGCTTAGGAGGGGTCAAACACCTCCAAACCACAAAACACTCTTAACAAACTATCAAGAGGGTTTAAAAACAAAACTTTTTTATGTTATACACTAAACACAAAAACAGTTGCGAGGTAGTCAAAAAGCAATGCAAGAAAGGGGTAAAAAGGACTAGTTTCTTACCCTTGTAGCCTTTCTTCAACAATGGTGGTCCAACTCCTTCTTTGAACTCAAAACCAGTCCTAAAGCTTCAAGATCAGACCTCTGGCCCTTCAAGAACTAAGAAAAGGTGCAATGCTATGTGTTTATGTGCAATACTAAGGCTTAAACACACACAATATAAGAAAATGAGAGATATAGATATAGGATAGACACAAAACCCTAAACCTAGAACCAGAGCTCTCTCTAAACTTTCTCTAACCGTTTTTGTCTAACCCTAATGCCAAGAGAGGAGCCCTTCTCTTATAGGCAACCAATCTTGTAAAGCTTATTCAAGAAGCTAACAAGAAGGCCATCCCTCCATACATGTGTATGGAGGGGAACAAAATGCCACCCAGCTGTCTTAAAATATCTGCAAAAGCAGATGAACAGTAGTCGTCTGCTCAAAATTGCCATTTTGACAAAATGGACTACCGACCGGCAACAAAGAATGCCGACCGGCAATATACATTGCCGATGGCAACAAAACACCAACCGGTGGCCTCTAGCCACGGCCGGTGATGTGTGGGGATACCTCACAAGGCATTCCCTGCCCCTCCAAGGCAACAAACAAGTGTTTGGTGCAAAACCAGACACTAAACAGTCGAGTTCGGAGATCCTGAGGCAAGGCGCATAGCCGAGGCCTCCGAGAACTCCAAACGAACACAAACATGGATGATCACCAGGTGTTCAAACGGTGACGTCCAAGTCTTGAGGACGGTCAAAAATGGGGTGTCTACACCTTCACCCACAGGCATTCAGCCAGGTATATCAGTTAAGCAATTAGCCTCATGGCAAGCATGCTATCATGGCAGTCACTCACACACATGCAAAGATGCTAAAGCATAAACACTCACCGAGTACTCCAAGCCAAAACAGAAACTAGTTAGTAATCAATGCGTGATCCTAGTTCATGTTAAGATGGATAATGCAACACACACAAGGATGCAACTAAGATAGGCTCGGCTAATCTAAGAATGGCACGTGAAATGCGACAACTCGATACACGTATTCAAGTTGGAAGTGAAGTACAATGCAGTTAGCATGATGCGCCGAGCCCGGTGCATGCAAGACAAATGAATGAATGCAAACATGCGAGCATAAGGATGCTAATTGAAACGTGCCCTAAAACTAACCATCGTAAGCTAGTAAATAAAAGAGAGAAAGACGTGGGGTTGGAAGACATGCATCACACACACGCACACTTATTACAACATTGCCCTCTCGACGGAGGGTCCGAATAAATAATATAGAACCAAAATGAATAACAGGCTACAACTAATTATTACATAATACTAACTAATTAACAAATTAGCTAAGTAAGCAATTAAACTAGCATGCCAACTACATGAATGTGGGCTGCCTCAGCTCTGCTCTGAATGACAAAGGACGCATGCATGCTTGAATCACCTTGTTCGGAAATCCCTCGCGACACTCCGACTCGCCTTTGTTTGCAATTGATATCAGAAACTTACACGAAGCTCCAAGAGGCTGAAACTCCACCCTCGGAGTCCATGGGAAGGCTGCCGACCAGCTCATGGCCTTGGAGACCACCCACCGACCACCTTTTGTGGGAGAAACCCAAAAGGGTGGTCAGCCTGCCAGAAAAGCTAGTCGGCCGACCAGTTTCTACCCCTGGTTTCTGGTTTTCTGGAACAAGAAGCAAGAGAGAGGCAAGGCAAGGTATTTTCAACATATGTGTGCATGACCACTCCCCTCCCATCATTGCGTAAGCTCTAGGGAGTGTAGTCCTCGACCCTCGGGCCACCAACCACGCATCGCGATGCATGATGGCCGAGGAGTCGAATTGCACGACTCAATGTGAAATGAAGGCACATATAAACACCTAAAGCCAACAACTCCATCATGGGTAGTCAAGAATGTCAGCGACCGGGAATCGAGGCACATTTCATCACTTGGAGTATGCAACGTCCCTCATTTTCCGTGTTTGGACTAACTCCTATTTCAAACACAATGCAACGAGTAGAATGGCATGCACAATGTGACCTCAAACATGCAACCTAAATGCGATGCAACTAAATGATGCAAGCATGCAAAGGATGACATGCAAACATGCAACTATCATACACAATGCTACGCACTAACAATGGCATACTCAATGCACATGACACTATATGGCATACACAATGCACATGTGAAGATTATCATACACAACGAAGTGAACAAGGCATGTGCAATGCAATGATCAATCATGTGATAACGCGGCATACTCAATGCCATGAGCTACATGATATACTTAATGCAAAATGGACTTAAACTGAAATGGATGGGCCTCAACTACACCCAAATTAGTGGCCAAACATGATGAAAACAAGGCAACAACACACACACAAATATGCACAATGCAAAGGCTCTAAGCCAAAGGCACAAGATAAAACTCTACGAGAGCATTGAAAGGATGAAATATGGCATACAATGACACATGTTCCAGCTCTAAAATGATATTCAAAATGGCTTCGAATCATGCAAGCAACTCCCACAATGCATGTTGAAAGGCTCAAGTACCGAAACTAGTGAAGCACATTACACTAGAGACATGCAAGGCGATGCTCAAATGACAAAACCAACTTCGAAAAGACCTTAATCAGGGCCAAAACAGTAGCAAAATGAGCCAAGATGGTGGCTTGAAAGGCACAAGAATGAAGCTCATGCAATGGCTAATAAATGGGGTATAATGATGCAACTCTCAAACACATTGAAGGAGTGATAAACATGAGCATATGGCCAAGAAATAAGCTCTGAAATATAATGGACAATGATGCTAAAACATGCAAACACCTCAGTTTAAGAATGCAAGGGGCTTCAAAACTCAAAGCTAGGCAAAGCTATTACACTACAAGCATGCATGGCAAGCATCATTCAACCAAGGGACCTTAAAACAAAGTTAAGGCAGCCCAAAATATGAACAAAATCAGTTTGGAGCATGGCCAAAATATGCTAGAATGGAGGGCCAAAACAACATGCATTATAAGCTAGTGAACATGATTTACACTACAAGCATGTGAAGCATATGAGAGTCTACCAAACCAGCCAAAAAAAGAATCATGGCATGCCAAATGATGGCCAAAAACCCACTAAAACATGACCAATGCATGCAAGAAAGACATGCTCCTTTGATAAGCCATAAAAGGGATTACTCTACACATGCAAGAGGCAAGTTCAAGGTGACCAAACCAGCAATGGTCAGAGCCTAGGCAGGTCCTAGAAGTCACTAAAAAGTGCCTGAACAAGGCCTCTAAATGGTATAAACATATGCTCCTTTGATAGGCCAAAAATGCTAGCAAATAAGACCAAAAGAGAGAGGGTCTTCCCTCTCTAATTTAGGCCCTCAAAACTACATGCCAACCACTGAAAATCCGTTGGATTTCAGTGGCTAAAAGGCCAAGCAAAGATCAACACAAAGGTCTCATGGCATGGCACAAAACAAGGCTAAAAGAAGCATGCAAGAGGGTAGATGACCCTTAACACCAAAAGAGCCTTAAACAAACATGAAAAGGACCTTAAAACAAGACTTTTTCAGTTAACAACAAAGCTCAAATAAGCATGCAAATGAGGCTAAGAGAAGGATCAAATGATGCTTAAAAGAGGGAAACGTGATTACCCTTGAAGCTCAGCAAAACCAGCAAACTTTGGGACCAAAAACCAGCTCTTTGAGACCTCTCAAGACCCTCCAAGAACTCAGTAACAACGGCGGAGGTGTTAGGCTATGAGGTGTGGTGTAAAGGGTTAGGAATAACACACTCTTTAGGGCCAAAATGTAGAGATATAGAGAGAGATATGTCTTTTTGCCTGAGACAAAATCTGAACCAAGTATAAGGAAATGGAGGGCCTCCCTTATAGAGAAACAAGGCCAAAGCTTCTTCAAGAACCTAAAAACAAGGCTCAAGATCCTCCATACATGTGTATAGAGGATATAGTCTGTGCCTTCCAGCTGGCCGACCAGAAAAGGTGGTCGGTCGACCACTTTCCCTGGTCAGCCGACCAGGGCAAGTGGTCTCCCACAACAAAAGGTGGTCGGCAGCCCCATTTGGTGGTCTCCACACTGAAAGCAAGCTAGTGGTGTGGTGGGAGACCAGTAAATGTCGCCCAAAGATCAAGGAGACCAACTTCCTGAGCAGAAAATCGGCTGGCGGAGAGAGAAGTGGTCTCCAAGGGAAATGCTGGTCTCCCACCCCTGTACCACCTTCCAAACAAGGAAAACAAGGTCCATGCCAAAAATAAACCAACACAGATGCAAAACGGGAGTTCGGGGGTGCAAAACGCGGTCTGGTGCCTCGAAAATAGGCTGTTGAGCACCAAAAGTGTCGTACGACCACAAAAGTGGTCTCCCGGACCACAGTGTAACTCTAGACAGAGGGAACAAAGTGTGTTCCAAAAAACCGTGCCAAACGGAGAATGTTAAGTGGTCCCAAGCTGAGGCGCGTGGCCGATGGCTCCGAAAATCGGAAACTAGTCTCCAAACAGGAACAGTGGCCTACGACCATGAAAAAGTAGTCTACGACCACTGAGAGATGGTCTACAAGACCTCTCCCTCCCTCCGGGATGAGAAAACAAGACCTGGACCGCAAATCGAGTCAAAGCACAAAAAGTTCTCTCAGCCCGGAGGCAAGGCTCTCAGCCGAAACCTCGAAACGAGCACAACATGCGTCATCATCGAGCGCTCAATCGATGATGTCTGAGTCTGAAGGTCGGTCAAAATGAGGTGTCTACAGTTGCCCCTCTTTGACAGAACTCGAAAGTCATAACAATGACAGGAGTGAATGTTAAAGCCTAGAGACGACCCATTTTTGACAAGGCCGACGACTTAGACAAACATGAAAGATAACAAAGAAATGTGCCCGCAAGTAGGGGCAAAATGCAAGAGACATGCACGAGGCTGAACATAACTTATGATCATGCAAAGAAAGCTGTAATGAAGCATATCATGCAATAGTTTTAAGCAAGCATATACAAATCTAACTATATTTCATGCAGAAATGATGTAAGAGAATTATTCAATTCTCGCTACGTCTCACATGGAGAATATACAATACATGTCCGGTTCGTCTGGTTGTGCCAGCCTCAAATGAACCGTACATACAATATCATGCCTGAAAGAGGAAAAACTTAATAGGTACAATACTGTTAGAAATATGCATAGCAATGCAAGTGAAAAGTGCATGACAACGCAAGTGGAGAGGTGCATGACAATGCAGCCTAAGTGTGACGCATGACAATGCGAGCGAAACGATCATGACAATGCAAGTAAAACATGTGCGACAACGCAGGTGAGGAGTGCGCAACAATGCAGTTGAAACAAGCATGACAATGCAAGTAAAACATGCGCGACAATGCAGGTGAGGAGTGCATAACAATGCAGCTTAAGTGTGACGCATGACAATGCGGTTGAAACGAGCATGACAATGCAAGTAAAACATGCACGACAACGCAGGTGAGGAGTGCATAACAATGCAAGGAGGACACAAACACATGTAGGTAAAGTACACGCGACAACGCGTACAATGTGTGAAGCAGGAATTGAACACATGTAAGTAAAGCATACACGACAACGCATACAATGTGTGAAGTAGGAATTGAACACATGTAAGTAAAGCATACGCGACAATGCATACAATGTGTGAAGTAAGAATTGAACACATGTAAGTAAAGCATGCGCGACAACGAATACAATGTGTGAAACAAGAATTGAACACATGTAAGTAAAGCATATGTGACAACGCATACAGTGTGTGAAATAAGAGAAATTTGAATGCATGTAAGTAAAGCACATGCGACAACGTGTACAATGTGTGAAATAAGAGAAACATGAACACATGTAAGTAAAGCACACGCGACAACGTGCACAATGTGGAAATAAGAGAAACTTGAACACATGCAAGTAAAGCACACGCGGCAACGTGTACAATGTGTGAAGTAAGAATTGAACACATGTAAGTAAAGCACACGCGACAACGTGTACAATGTGTGAAATAGGAATTGAACACATGTAAGTAAAGTATACGCGACAACGCATACAATGTGTGAAACGGGAATTGAACACATGTAAGTAAAGCACACGCGACAACGTGTACAATATTTGAAGTAAGAATTGAACACATGTAAGTAAAGCACACGCAACAATGTGTACAATGTATGAAATAGGAATTGAACACATATAAGTAAAGCATACGTGACAATGCATACATTGTGTGAAACGGGAATTGAACACATGTAAGCAAAGCAAATGCGACAACGTGTACAATGTGTGAAATAAGACAAACTTGAACACATGTAAGTAAAGCACATGCGACAACGTGTACAATGTGTGAAGTAAGAATTGAACACATGTAAGTAAAGCACACGCGACAACGTGTACAATGTGTGAAATAAGAATTGAACACAGGTAAGTAAAGCACACGCGACAATGTGTACAATGTGTGAAATAAGAATTGAACACATGTAAGTAAAGCATACGCGACAACGCATACAATGTGTGAAGTAAGAATTGAACACATGTAAGTAAAGCACACGCGACAACATGTACAATGTGTGAAATAGGAATTGAACACATGTAAGTAAAGTATGCACGACAACGGATACAATGTATGAAACAGGAAAGACATGCGTGACAACGCAGGCGAAGAAAGTGCATAACAATGCAGGAAACATGCATAACAATGTAAACAAAGCGTGCATGACAATGCAAGAGAGGTGTGACTTTAATAGCATGCTTGAAACAAAACGCTAAGTAAAGAAGTGCAAGCCTCAAAGAGGGCAACTCAAACGCGACTTCCGATTTACCTCTCAGAGGGGTTACAACGTACTCAAAAGGATACACCTTGCTCTTGGTGAATAACGACGAGCCATGCATTGAAGACTTGATTTGAAGTTCCCACGGAGGCATTTCACGTCGAAAAGTGCACTTTCCTTGTACTTTCTCGAGAGTCGGGGACTCCAATCATCACCAAAATTCACTGGGAGAACAAAGGGACCTGGGAGACCACCCCTGAGGGCCACCGACCACCTATTAAAGCCACCAACCAGTTTTTGCTCACATGGTGGTCGGCCAGCCAGAAAACCTGGTCAGCCAACCAGTTTACTAAACTTGGGGCAGTTTGGTCCTTTTATGCTCGATTCTTTAAATACACACATCCCAATCACTTTTGCTCACACCCCTTAGGCCGAAATCATCCCCCCTTCCTTCCTAGACCATTTTCTCCCTCAGATCTGCACTTTATACGCGTTTTTCAATGCTCCACGCGAAGTTGTTTCGCGAAAACTTTCAGTCCTCTTCACTTTGAACCGATTAAAATTTGATTTCGGAGCTTCTTTCTCCATTTTCAACACTTGCGGTATGTTTGTCTCGAAGTTTGGCACATTTTCTTGGGAGTTGACTTTGTTGACTTTTTCTTTTCCCGAGGGTTGACTTTTGTTGACTTTTTGCAATTTTGGTTCATTTTGCTCATTTTTGCTCATTTTTGCAGATTTCTTCGGATGGCAGATCCCTTTCACCACGGCGGAGGTCCTCCACAGGCCGGGGGAGAGCCAGATATCATGTCATTGCCTCCGAGGATTCGCCCTTTTGACCTGGAGAGGTACGACCCTCAGGAGCACGTCCTATCTCCTGTCACCTTTTATCATTTCACCGACTTCGAGCGCCGAGCACCTCCAGATTTGCTGCTTCAGGAGCCAGAGTCTCATCTGTCTCACTAAGCGCGATAGGTATGTAGTTCACTTTTACATTCTCTGCAATGTACTTTGCATTTCCTGTACATTTCATGCTTTCGCTATGTGTTTTATCTGTTCGTTCTGAACACATTCACACACCATCCGGTCCATTTGGCACACAACTCATTTCTCGGGCACACAACTCATTTACTTCATTTATACGCAACTTATACATCTCTGAACACGCAGCTCATAGATTCCATTTCTGAACACACAGCTCATTCACTTTATTTGCACGCAGCTCATACATTTCATTCTGAAATTAAATACATCTGTTCATTCTGAATGCATGTATCTTCCCGTTCCACACGAGGCTATGGATCAATCCTTGCTAGGGAGTGGTATACGGAGCTCCCAGATACTGTTCGCCATATTGTCGATGAGGCAAGATTCGGACCTTTTTGCACGGGGCTATCACGTTACCCGGTGAGTAGGACCCTAATGGGGGCTCTTGTGCAGAGATAGTGGGACACCACCAACTCGTTCCACTTTTCAGCCACTGGGGACATGACGATGACTCCATACGACTTCTCTATGCTGACTGGCCTTGATGTGGCCAGCCGACCGGTCCCCTATGATCCAGACATGGGCGAGTGGGAGGCAGCTTGGATTTATTTGCTGGGAGTTCGCCCGCCGATCGACAGATCATCCGGTAGAGTCAGGTACACCTGGTTCCCCGTGCAGTACAGGGGGACTTCGCCCGAGACTATCGAGGAGATAGAGCAGTATGCTCGAGGGTTTTTGATGTTCCTTGCTGGGACCACTTTGTTCACCGACAGGGGAAACACTGTTGGGCTTTATCTGCTTAGTGCTTTGGTAGACCTATCACAGGTCAACTAGTATGATTGGGGTGGCGTCGCCCTTGCTACCCTTTACTGCTATGAGCGCGACCTCCCGCGGGTGGGGGAACATAGTCGGTGGCTATTTGAGAGGTTGGGAGGTACATTCTGCCCTCTTGATTTACATTTCTGTTTTTCATTACCTGTATACTGCACACGGCACACATTACTTCCTGTATTCTACATTCTGCACTCAGCATTCTGTATTTTCTGCATTCCCATTATCTGTACACTACACACGACATTCTGTACTTTATGCACTCTGTATTCTGACAGTCACTACCTCGTCTTTCATAGCTATAGGTTTATGCATACTTTTTCACACTGGCCCCAGAGCTCGAGGTGGAGGTACCTCTCGAGATCCCTTACTCTCACAGATTCAAGGGTCAGTGCCAGCCTCAGCCTCGGGAGACTTGCCATATCTCCGGTAGTACTTCGACACCATTCGGCCGACGAAGGTAATCTAGAACTCTCAGTCTTTCATGCTTTCAGCTTTGATTTACCTTGAATATTTATGACATATGATCAGTTTATGTACTTGCCATCCGCAGATTACTTGGTAGCCATGGGCACCTTTGCCAGGAGATACCCAGTTTCGGTTCCCTGGGGGATGGGCCGTTTCTCGATACAGGGTTTTGTTTGAGGGACCAGTTGGCAGGGCCTAGTTTCTGGGGGATCGCTTCTTGCGTCAAACGCTGGGCCACCCATATCAGGATATCTCCTCAGCACCTCCAGAGGACATGCGATCCACTGAGAGTCTCACTCTACAGGAGGTTGTGGTCACGATATTGGGTAATGATGCTATTATGTTCCTGGAGGAGGGGGAGTATGAGACTTACCGCCATACATACTTGATGCCTCCACTGACAGATGTCAGTACTCCCATGAGGAGGGCTGCTGCTGCATCATCATCGAGCCGAGTCTGGGCTGCGGATACCCCTTTGACTAGCAGGGCCGGCACATCGAGAGGTGGGGCTGGACAGATTCCCCCGACTTATCCGTATGCTGGGTGGCCAGATCTCCCGACCGAGTTGACAGGATGGCGATATGGGACATCTTACCCGATTCCATTGGAGCCTCCATTGGCCGACCACCGATATGTCAGTGACCCTGACTCACCACCAATATGTTCCACAGTTTTCATTATCACTCAGATATTTAGACATTCATTCATTCACTGATGACTTGGACTTGCATCTGCAGCCTCCCAGAGATTATTGTGACAGATTACTCGGGGTGGTGGCCTCACTCAAGGACATGGTGCTACGGAGGGAGACGCAGCTGTTCATTGCCGGTGTTTCGGTACTTTTCAATTTTCTTGCATTTATCATACTTCTGATGACATGCTAAATTTGACCATTTCACTGCATTGGTTGACTGCATGTGTAGAGCACATCTGACACACACCACATACATATACCGTATTTGCATACACCCACTCTGTAGCTTTCTTGTCTCTGCATCTGGTATACATATTGGCTAATGTATTCAAATTGCCCTCTTTTTCAGATGCCACCGCTATAGGCTGGGCCATCCAGGCCTTCCCGAGGAGCTGGGAGAGGGGATTCGACTCGCAGCCGAGGCAGGCGTAGAGCACCTATTAGAGATGATCTGGAGTCCAACGAGAAGGAGAAGTCTGCGCATCCTTAGTCGGAGACATCCGCGGGTAGAGAGGATGACTATGGGTCCGATTCCGAGGGTGGAGGTGGCGCCGAGGAGGATTCCAAGGGTGGCGGCTCCAATTCGGATGATGGTGCTGGTGGAGGTGGTACAGAGGCTGCTCGGCCGAAGAGGATGAAAAGAGCCTCCCGCTCTTGAGCCTGACGACACTGATGCAGATGTTCCTGCTTTATTTTCTTTTTACTAGTAGTTGTAGCACATCATCTTTAGAAAGTTTTATTTTCTTTAAAACTTGTACCTTGTTGTAAAATGTTGTAACAAAGAAGCATGATGGAATGAAACAACTTTTTGTTCAAAAAGTGTTGTATTTTGTATTCTTAGCATTGCATCGCATCATTTGTCATTGAATGGAAATTGAACACTATGTATTGCCAAGTCAGGTAGTGAACCAACACAACAAACTAAACAACTTAATTTCCTAAGAAACAACAAAACCTTAGCAAGTTTACAACTCGATAAGCAAAGCACGACAATGTTGATAAACAAAGAGTAACAACTCGATGTACCAAACTCAACAACTCGATAAGCAAACTTAACAACTTGACAAACATGACTCAACAACTCGATAAGCAAAACTTAACAACAACTCAATAAGCAAATACATTTCTGACAAACCGGGTGACGGAATGCATCCGAAACAGAGGTAAACGCAGACCTTCAACACTCCCAACACATGGAAAGGCTAGGAGCTCTCCTCTAGAGACTAGGAACAGACCAAAAACCAGCTTTTCTTCCTGGCCGACCACTTTTTGTGGCTGGTCGACCAATTTCTTGCCCTAGAGACCAGTTGTGTGTTCGGCCGACCAGAAAAACTGGCTGGCCGACCAGTTGGCCCGGCGACCTCCAGATTTTTGACACGTGTCCTCCAAACAGTGCCTTATCCTCCATAAAAGTTCCAGCTTCGTGGCTCTCTCATTCCATCTCAGTTTTACATCGAAATGGAGGCGTTTCTCATCCAAAATCTCACAGCTTGGATTGTTACTGCAGACGGCTCAGAAAAGTTGAACTTCCGGGGCTTTGGCATAAATGCACTATTCACTTTGAGTCGTACTCCGCTACACTTTCCTTTTCTCCATGCCACGACAAGGTTTTGGAATTCAATAACTCATGTCTTTAGCTTCAGCGGGCAAGAGGTGTGTCCTACCTTTGAAGATTTCCAAGCTTTGATGGAGTCCGAGCGCAACGAAGAAATCTTGCCCCAGCTTCGCTTTGGCCACGCCCAAGCCTTAGGACGAATGTGTGGGCTCACTATGCACGACGCTCGGTCTTTGATTTGTGACGGAATGCTGGATATTCTGAGTTTGATTCGTCAATTTTCCGATGTCGGTGACCGCGGTGACCATCATTGGCAAGGCTTTCGGTGACATACGCTTTGCCTTTGCATGCTATCTCATTTCTTGCTTGCCTCAGGCTCCGAAGGATCTAGTGTCCGGTTGATCGAGGTTACCCAAGGCTTAAAAGAGGGCAAGAGCTGCATTGCCATGACACTGGCTGAAACATTGAATGGCTTGGATGTTTTTCATCGCCGAGAGATGACCAGATTTGCGGGGAGTCCACTACTATTGCAGGTAATGTTTCCCACCCTGTCTCACATATATATTGCTCACATCACTCGGCCCTCAGGCTCAGTTTTTCTCATAGAACCCTTTTCTCACTTTTCTCTCAACGTACATCTCTCTATTCTTTAATCTCTCATTTTTCATCCCTCCCTAGGTGTGGTTGATGGACAAGTTATAGATTGTGGACTTGTGCCCAGCATACTCAGCTCGCGGCTATTTCTTCTGACAACATCTGGTCGATGCCCTTGATGAGGGATGGTGGTTCAATTGGATGTGCAGTTTGTCCGCAGATCACATTGCTTGGTGATGTCCTTGGCTCAATCTACCGGCAATGAGCTACAGCATGTCCCAGCAGCCTGAGATTCAACTGATTGGCCTGACGCACTACGTGTTCTACTTTTCTTTCCGGTTCCAGTGCCAGTTCGGCCATGATCAGATTTGCCCGGCAGAGGGGATAGAGTACCCAGCTACATTTCTGGTCCGAGGCGCACAGCTTGCCCGGTATGCCACAGCATGGAGGACTAGAGAGCTTCTGGCTCCCGCTCCCAGTTTCAGTTGCACCTTGTCTGATGAGTGCATAGATTGGCTCATCGAAGAGGCACAGATTGGGCCCAGCTTAGCATCAGAGGCTTCGACCAGCTCTGGGAGGGGAGGTAGGAACACTTGACTATGCCTCGGATCTATTTGCTTTTAATCAGAACTTTCAAGTTTTCTTATGAATGTAATAAAAAGCAACTTCAATTTGTATTCAAGAGTAGGAGAACTCTGTATTGAAATCAATATAATTGAAGGTTGTGGGTACTTAAAATTTTCTGTTTGGTCCAAAAATGATCTAAGTTGTAAAAAGATTAATTTGAGCAAAATCAACTTTTATTAAAACTTTTCAAAGCCATTTTCGATATGGATCAGAACTGGACACGCCTAAGATTTGTCACTGAGACGCACAACCCCGGATCCCAGCAACTGGAAAGTTGCCCCTAGTCTAATAGCACTGTACCGGAGATTACAACTGAACTCTTGGATGCAGAATAGACGAAGATGACCGAAATGATCAAATGGACAAAGTTGATCGAGGAAGAGTTTATGGTTAAACTTCAGGATGAAGTTGCCTACGTATCCCAAAGATGGGAATCAAGCCTTACATAGTTCAGCTCAGGTTCACTCGTGTATTAACCCTCACCTTTTACGCTCTAACTTTTGCCAAGGCCGCCCTTCGCGGGTTTTCAACCTTGCGAGCTCAGTTTTTATAATTTCCAATTTTCTGTGCTCTAACTTTTGCCTAGGTCACCCTTTCAAGTTTTCGGCCTAGCGAGCCTCTCAGGGGTAATATTTCTTCAACTTGTCCATGTTGATCAGCTGTGAGAACTCTAGGCCATCTAGGTCCATCAAAACGATAGCAACACCCAACCAAATAGACTTGATGATGTAAGGACCAGTCCAATTAGGTCTGAACTTGTCCCTAGGGTCATGGATGGGAGCTCGGTTGTCTTTGAGCACCAAATCTCCTTCTTTCAAATTCATGGACTTAACTTTCTTGTTGAAAGCCCTGGCAATTCTGCGTTGATAACCCTAAACATGGTACAGTGCTTTCAGTCTCCTTTCATCAAAGAGCATGAGTTCTTCAAATCTACTATGCTGCCAATCTGCCTCGGCTATCTGACACTCAGCCAGTACTCGCAATGACGGAACCTCAATTTCAATAGGTAGAACGACTTCCATCCCATAAACTAATGAATATGGAGTTGCCCCAGTAGAAGTTCTAATTGACGTCCGGTAGCCCCACAAAGCAAATGGCAGCTTATCTGGCCAGTCCCGGTAGGTTTCCACCATCTTCTACAAAATGTGTTTGATGTTCTTGTTGGCGGCCTCAACTGCTCCGTTGGTCTGTGGCCAATATATAGACGACTTATGAAAAGCCACATTGTATTTTTTCAACAAGCCAATCACTTCCTTCTTGAAGTGGGAACCATTATCTGAAATGATCTCGTTCGGGACCCCATAACGACAGATGATGTTGTTCCTGATGAACTTCGCGACATGTGAAGCCTTCAACACCGCATAAGATTGGGCCTCGACCCACTTTGTAAAATAGTCTATCGTGACCAGGATGAACTCATGCCCATTCGACCCTTTCGGAGTGACAGCCCCGATCACATCAATTCCCCAAACTAAAAATGGCCATGGTGAATTCATATTGTACAGTTTTGATGGCGGGATGTTCATGCAGTTTGCATGGATCTGACATTTGTGGCATCGCCAAACAAAGTCGATACAATCCTCCTCCATGGTGGACCAGTAGTAACCCTGTCTGAGGATTTTCTGAGCTAACATCACCCCGTTCATTTGCGCTCCACACTCTCCTCCATAGATGGCCTCCATTAGGCGCTTCGATTTTTCGACATCAACACATAGCTCGTGCATCCCCAGATGACCCCTCTTATACAATTTTCCCTTGCAGACGATGAACTGAGCAACCATTTTTCTAATTGCCCTTTTATCTTTTGCATTTGCCCATGGTGGATACGTCTCTTTTCCCAAGAAGTTCCAAACATCATAATACCAGGGGTTCTCATCTGGAACCTCATCTATGGCAGCAATCAACTCATAGGCTGGCACAAATTTCTGATCAATGATGATTGGACGCATCCAGACTCCAAAAGGGATATCTATCATGGAAGATAGAGTTGCTAGTGAATCTGCGAACCTGCTGTTCTCTCTTAACAGATGAGCGAAGTTCAACTTCTCAAACTGAGGAATCAGTAAATCCATGGTCTGATGGTAGATTCTCATCTTTTCTTCTTTGACTTTCCAAATCTTCTTTTGCTTGAGACACAACAAGGTTCGAGTCCCCGATGACGTCCAACCGTTTTGCCCCTAGTTCTAGGGCGGCTTTTAAACTAGCAATGCATACCTCATACTCTGCTTCGTTGTTCGAGACTTTGAACAGGAGTTTAAATGTTAGAGGGATACAGGAATTGTTGGGTGCTATCAGCAACACCCTTATCCCATACCCGTATTGGTTTGACGCTCCATCAAAGTACATCGTCCAGGTTTCGTCTTCGACATGCACAATGGCCTCGTCTGGGAATAAGTACTCAACTACTTCATCCCCTTCCACTGGGTGATCACCTAGGAACTCCACTACCACTCTCCCCTTTACTGACTTGCGAGTCACATACTTCAGATCGAATTCGGAAAGCAAAAGCAACCAACGAGCTAGCCTACCTATAAGTGCCGATTTCTCGAAGAGATATTTGATGGGATCTAATCTTGAAACCAACATTATAGAGTGAGCCAACAGGTAGTGCCACAGCTTCCTGGTAGCCCATACCAAGGCCAAACAAGCCTTCTCGAGTGGAGTGTAGCGAGTCTCGTAATCCAACATCTTCTTGCTCAGGTAGTAGATAGCTCTCTCCACCTTGTCTTCGGACTCCTGTGCAAGCATGCAGCCCATTGTAGTTTTAGTTATTGAAAGGTACAAAATCAACGGTTTCCCCGACTCAGGCGGCGACAACACGGGCGGGTTCTGTAAGTATTCCTTGATCTGTTCAAAAGCAGCTTGGCATCGGCCGTTTCATTGGAACTTCTTTCCTTTCTTCAGGAGACCAAAGAGTGGTTCACAAGTCAAGGTTAATTTTGAGATAAACCGTCTTATGAATTGCACTTTACCCAGAAAGCCTTGCACCTCCTTTTCAGTCCTTGGTGGTGGCATTCCTAAGATGGCCTTGATTTTGGAAGGGTCGGCTTCGATACCTCTCTGTGTAGTCAAGAACCCCAGCATTTTCCCCGCTGTAACACCAAACGTACACTTCTGAGGATTCAGCCACAATCGGGATTCTCTGATCCTTTGGAAGAACTTTTGCAAGGCGGTGCAGTGGCCCTCTCTTTCCATGGACTTGAAGATCATGTCGTCCATGTACACCTCAACCTCTTTGGGGATCATGTCATGCAATATCGTGGTCGTGGCCTGTTGATATGCAGCTCCAGCATTCTTCAACCCAAATGGCATTACTCTGTAACAGTAGGTCCCCCACGGGGTGGTGAAAGCAGTCTTTTCCCAATCTTCGGGTGCCATTACAATCTGATTGTAGCCTGAGAAGCCATCCATGAATGAGAGCAACGCATGCCCTACTGTGAAGTCCACCAACTCGTCGATATGCGACAAAGGAAAGTCGTCCTTCGGACTAGCTTTATTCAAATCCTTGAAATCCACGCATACCCGGATCCTGACGTCCTTCTTCAACACCAGAACTATGTTGGCCAACCAAGTTGGGCACTCAGATACCAGCAGGAAACCTACGTCAATTTGCTTGGTGACCTCTTCCTTAATCTTGAGAGCCCAGTCCGGGCAGATCCTTTCGAGTTTCTATTTAACGGGCCAGGCGTCTGGGTCAAGAGGGATCCGGTGCTATACAATCTCAGCATCGATTCCAGGAATGTCTTCGTAGGACCACGCGAAAACATCTTTGAAATCTTTTAATAAAGCGACTAAGCGCTCGTGCTCCTCCGAAGACAACGTGGACCCGATCTGGACCAGCCGCGGGTCCTCCTCAGTACCAACATTAACTGTAGTGATTTCATCAACCAGGGGTTTAACAAATCTCTCCTGGTCTTGATCAATTAAGTGTTGTAAAATCAGAGGAATTTCTTCCTCGTCGTTTTCATCAAAATTTTGAAAATCCTAATTAATACAGTAAATCAAAGGTACAGAAAAGTACTCAGAAGCCACAACCATTGCATTCTCATTAAGCACTTCCAAATCGGCAGATTCGTCTGTTACAACAGACTCAAAAGAGAAAGAAAAAAATGACCTAGACAGGACTGTGGCATCTGGGTTGTCACCCCCAGGAATACCGAACTTAGACTCAGATGAGCTGGAACCTGATTCTGACTCCACAGGCTCAGTGGAATCAGATTCTGGCTCACTACATGACCCGGTGCTGCTTGATAAAAATTTCTCCTCGTATTGCCAGATGAGGGAGGGTGCGATGGATGCATCCAAAATGCTTACAGGTAGGCTCGTATCCGTTTCATTCCCAATCATGGACACCAAGAAGTTATCCCCCAAACACTTATGTACGATCAGAGGATCTGAGAGTAGACAAGCCAGTGCTACCCCCATTTCAAATTTGGTGTTCTCGAAATCCACTTCCTTATTCTGCTCAACCTCAGCTGATGGGTCTGTCTGCTCTTCGGCAACATCATCCCCAGATAACTGTAGGTCGAAGAAGATCTCAAACCCCGATAGGCGCCTCTTCTCCGCATTCAAACATGGCTCTGGGAAGCCACAAAATGGAAAGTCCTCCCCCTCCCGGACAAAGCGTCCATTTAGGGTACCCTGGATGGGTTGGTGTATTAACTCATAAGGCTTCCCCGCCTACTTTGCTCTAGCTCTCCCAACCATCTCCTTGCCTTTCCTTACCCAGTCCTCTTTGGTGGGCAGATAACCCAAGCCAAAGGTAGGCGGGTTGTGCGGCACTTCGGCCGATACAGTAATGCCTTTCCAGCCACTCTTCCCTAATCCCATCCCGATGATATGTTGGAGCTTGTTCATGAGGTACACTAACTGCGCGCTGACATACATCCCCTCATCAACAGCTAAGATGTTCTGAATGACCCGGGCCTCGGCCAGGGTGAATCCTAATAAGAAGACATCCTCTGTACCATGCTCGATTTCCAAAACCGGCGTAGACATCTCTGGTGGCGGATGGATTGACGAATTCCCAAAAACAATGGCTACCCCCTTCTTGTGAGGGCATTTCAACATCTGGTGCAATGTGGAAGAGACCGCCTTCACCTGGTGCAGCCACGGCCGCCCTAAGAGTAAATTAAAGGTTGCGGGAACTTCTAAGACATGAAAGTCAATCTCAAGTTGTCCTAGACCAGCCTTAGTTTGAATTTGCACGGTCCCTTTCACCTCTCTGCTTATATTGTCATATGCCCTTATCACCTGAGTGGTTGGCGCAAAGTCTGCGGGCTTCAACCCAATTGCGTATGTTGTCCTCGCCGGGCACACATTGATGGCGGATCCGGTATCGACAAGAACCACCGGTATCCATTTGTTTCTACACTCCATAGAGATGTAGAGTGGTTTGTTGTGATTTGTACCCTCAGGCGGCAGTTCCGTGTCAGAAAAGGTCAACATCGGGGAACCTCCTCCCAGAAAAACCAGTCCCACCAGCTGTTCAGGCGTGGTGTCTATTGAGAGTTTGGCTTTATTCATCGCAGAGAGGACAGCCTGTCTATGTACCCTTGAAGCCATAAGCAATCCCAGATGGAGATGTCTGCTTGTATCTTTTTCAACTACTTGAGCACGGCCTCTTCTTCAAGTAGCTTCTCTTTCTGCTTTTCCGCCTCCTTGTCCTTCCCAGACACTTTTGGTTGATCCAGGTGCGGGGGTTTGAAATACCACCCGCTCCTAGTCATATGGTCAACTTCACCAATATACCAGGTATCGTTCAGCTGGTTATTCCCCCAGTCCTCATCTGTGTGGGCAAGACATAGATCATCATCTTCCCACCACTTGTCATCAGCAGCTGATAGACACCTGTCCGACTCTGTTGCAACTATTTTTCTGCCCACAGTACCTTCTGTCCATATGTTCGTAGCACGCTCTGTCCTTATGCACACAGCACTTTCAGTCCCCACAGGGGCTTTGGCCTTTCTGGCTCTCTCAAAATCTTCGATTCCTTTCCGTTCAAACTGCGTCAGTGCTGCCTGCTGTTCAACATTCCCCATATTCAAAATGCCCAAATCCCGAGCGAAATTCTTAGCACCGGCGCTCTCCAACGATGCATTCTGACTTCCGGCCCTTTCAGCCACATTGATGTCCTTGTCCCTGACATGCCCTGTTCTGGCTGAGTTTGTTCCATAACATCCGATTGATCATCAAGCCACCATGTAACCTCTGTTGACCCCTCAAAATCAAACCAATTGACTGTCATGTCTGCTAGATCTTGTTCGTTGAAAAACTGAAGGTTAGCAATGCCCTCTTCCAGATTCGCTAAGTCATCTAGCCTCTGATCAAGTCAATCCCCCTGTACTACACAAATCTCTACCCCCACTGGCAACCCCACTTTTGGCCTATTCTGACCTGCTGATGTAATGTAATCACTCGGATTGTATGCCTCCTTAGCAAAGCTCCCAAATTCCTCAGACCCTGAATCCACAGCCCTACTTTCCTCCGAAGTCATCCCTGTTTTGTCTTTGACAGCCACCACCTTTGGTTCGGGTTGGGTTCGGGAGATGTCCAACATGCACAAGTCAGTGCTGTCAGGAATGAACACCTCCGGCTTGGGTAGGTGGGACGGGGTGATATATATGCTAGGGTCGTATGACATGACCCCAGTCTGGATAAAATTGATGTGTTTGGGAGGTGGAGCTTGGTTGTGTGGTGGGAGAGGGTTGGTTGTGACATTGGGTTTCTTTGGAGGTACAATCACCCTGTTGCCAACGAGATCCTGAATCTCGTGATGCAATCTAAAGCAATGGTCGGTATCATGACCATGTTGTTAGTGAAAGGCGCAATATTTGGCTGGGTTATGGGAAGGGGGAAGTTTTTCTGGCAATGGTCGCGGCTCCAGGGGCTTCAAGTGCCCTTTTCTGATTAACACCCCCAGAGCTTTGGACAGGGACATATATAGTGGAGTGAAGGTTCTTTGGCCTTTGAGTGTGTATCTGGCTGTTTGTGAGTTACTTCTAGACGCACCAGTGAATGGGGTAGCTACAAGGGTTCTTGGGGGATTAGTGGTGACCATGCTCACTTCTAAGGCTCTGGCAGTTGCGGCACTGCTTGTGCCTGTATTGGTGTTGCAGTTGAAAGTTCTCCTGGGCTGCTCTCTATCATTGTCAATCAGGCCCTGCTTCAAAGTATCTTAGATCTGTACCCCCATCTCATGCAAATCTGAAAAGGTGGGGAAGGGGAGAACGATCATCTTGTGCATGAGATTGGGTTGGAGGTTGCGCACAACCATCCGAATCTTATCTTTGTTAGTGGGCCTAATGGTCATCATTGAGGCCTTGGCCCTCCACCGGGTCACAAAGTCAGAAAAGCTCTCCTTAGGCTCCTGCCTAGTCATCTCAAGATCACGGGTTGTAATCTCGATCTGTGTATTGTATGAGCATTATGCGACAAAAGCCTCGGCCATCTCATCCCAATTCCTCTTAACATCGTTTTCCAATTTTGCATACCAGATAGCCGCTACACCCGACAGGGTCCGGCCGAACAAAGAAAGCTTCTATAATCTGGTCAGGCCCATTGGCCTTTGTATGTCTGAAAACAGCCGTAGGTGCACCATGGGATCCCCGGATCCGTCAAAGCGGTCAATTTGTGGCATCTTAAACCTGTCCGGCAGCGTCACAGCTGCATCGGTATACCCATCCTCAATGTCCGGAATGGACTTCACACCCTGAGATTTCTTGAACAGCTTTTCAAGCTTGCTCAATTTTAATGTCGTGGGGTCCATTTCGAACTCGAAGGGAGAATCCAGTAGATTGATAGGCGTGGGTGCTTTGGATAGTTGAGGTAGAATCGGGGATGGAGATGGCCCTGTTGGGATGTCCGTATCCTCCTGGACATTCTGGGCATTCGCCGTCTCCCCGGGTATTGGGACTGCTGGTGGAGGAGGAGCTCGGTATGAAGCAGATGCCCCAGCTTGCTACTGTAGTCTGGTAATTAACTCTGTCTGTTGGGCCATGATCTTGGCCTTTTTCTTGGCAAATTCCGCTTGACGAGCAGCGTCTTGCTGCATGGTTTTCATGCTCTCCTAGAGTTGACGCATCATTTCCTCCATTCCTACTATACTGCCCTAATCTAGCTGAACTACCGATATATCTGTTCATGTAGTAAAAATCAAGACCTCAGCCTGACCGTCCACTGATAGGATAGACCACTGATCTGGCAACCGCTGCACGGATACACTGCGTCTTATCGACCTCCGTCTGACAACCGGGGGTAAAGAATAGAACACTGGTTGTCCGTCTACCAGATCCTCAGATCGATGGAATCGGTGACCTCTAGTCCAGAGTGCTTGGGGAATATCTGCTGGGTCAGAAGAAATTGTGCTAAACTACCCTAGCAAAAAGATAAATAAAGCATAATAAAGAAATAAACAACCAGAAAAACAGATAGCATAACGGCTTAAATGAACACAACACACAATCGGTATGACAACACGCAGTTGGCATTTGTAAGCTGAATACACTGTTCTCAAATCCTGATCATTGTTCCCGAATCACTGCCCCAAAATCTGAATCTGATACCCACAGGTAAAACTGATTCCCAAACACTGATACTGATGCCCGTAGGCCTGATGCCCAAACTTGCAAACTGATACATGCATTCCTGTTGAGGCCAACTATAAAGCACATAACAAACAAGTGAGAGCCAAAACACCCCTATGGAGGGATAGGGTTTCCATGTCCTAGTTTCACCAAGAACTAGGGTTTCACTACACACACAGCGGTTTCAAACAACCTATAATCGGGTAAGCAATATGTCCTAGCTTGGAATAGTCACTACGGATTCCGAATATGCACTAGGTCGAATGGTCAAAAAGGGTGCCCTGGTAACAACCGGGGTTTGTGTTCCCATCGTGGCAGAGCCCGTAACTGGTCAGCCTTATGGCACGCAGCCTCCGGGAAACCGTTCAGGAATAGCAGATGGCAAACACTGTGACTTAGGCGCACCAATGCAAATGCAATGCAAAGAAACACATAAGTGTAGTCAAAACAAGATATCATGAGTTCGAGTCAAGTTCTCTAAATCCACAGCAGAGTCGCCAGAAACTGTAGACGTCCCCGAACGTCCCGGGAGAAATCCCATTTTGTTCATTTGGGCTCACTACAATTCGGACTCGACGTCACGGATCTGAATCTAATCTCACAAAGTGCAATGCAAGATCGATAAATCACCAAAGAGTCCAAATTCGGTAAATCATTTTGAAAAACTGATTTTTAGAAAGAAGTGCCAAACATGGACTGCTTTGCCAGATACAGAGTCGCCACCTAAATATTTTATTTTTAGGAAATTTAGGAAACCCTGACTCGTGCCTAAGGCCACGTGTCCGTCATCACCAAAGTTTCCTCGGCTCGGGAACTTGGGTACGATTGGGGAAGGTCAGCTATGAGCACCCCCGCTCGCCCGATCAAAGATCGGCCACTACTAAACATGATATTTTGTTTTGAAAACATATGCGCTCTTATTCCGGTTATTAGCCTAAAATTACTATGTGATGCGCACAGCATACAAGTATAGACTGAATCACCCAAGTTGGAACAAAACATTTCATGTTTGTTTTTTAAAGCGGTTTGCTACTCGCAAGTAGGCTAAAGTGCAGATTTTGCCACCCTCAAGTGGGCTTAGAAAAACATGGTGATCTGACACTCTCGAGTGGGCTTAAAACTCGCAATCAATGAATTGTTCCAATTCAAGCAATCCAACCTTCACCCACAGGCATTCAGGCAGGTATATCAGTTAAGCAATTAGACTCATGGCAAGCATGCTATCATGGCAGTCACTCACACACATGCAAACCGAGTACTCCGAGTCAAAACAGAAACTAGTTAGTAATTAATGCATGATCCTAGTTCATGTTAAGATGGCTAATGCAACACACACAAGGATGCAACTAAAATAGGCTCGGCTAATCTAAGAATGGCACGTGAAATGCGACAACACGCTACACGTATTCAAGTTGGAAGTGAAGTACAATGCAGCTAGCATGATGCGCCGAGCCCAGTGCATGCAAGACAAATGAATGAATGCAAACATGCGAGCATAAGGATGCTAATTGAAATGTGCCCTAAAACTAACCATCGTAAACTGGTAAATAAAAGGGAGAAAGACGTGGGGTTGAAAGACATGCATCACACACACGCACACTTATTACAACATTGCCCTCTCGACGGAGGGTCCAAATAAATAATACAGAACCAAAATGAATAATAGGCTACAGCTAATTATTACATAATACTAACTAATTAACAAATTAGCTAAGTAAGCAATTAAACTAGCATGCCAACTACATGAATGTGGGCTGCCTTAGCTCTGCTCTGAATGACAAAGGACGCATGCATGCTTGAATCGCCTTGTTCGGAAATCCCTTGCGACGCTCCGACTCGCCTTTGTTTGCAATTGATCTCAGAAACTTGCACGAAGCTCCAAGAGGCTGAAACTCCACCCTGGGAGTCCATGGGAAGGCTGCCGACCAGCTTATGGCCTTGGAGACCACACACCAACCACCTTTTGCGAGAGAAACACAAAAGGGTGGTCGGCCTGCCAGAAAAGTTGGTCGGCTGACCAGTTTCTGCCCCTGGTTTTTGGTTTTCTGGAACAAGAAGCAAGAGAGAGGCAAGGCAAGGTATTTTCAACATATGTGTGCACGACCACTCCCCCCCATCATTGCATAAGCTTTAGGGAGTGTAGTCCTCGACCCTCAGGCCACCAATCACGCATCTCGATGCATGATGGCCGAAGAGTTGAATTGCATGACTCAATGTGAAATGAATGCACATATAAACACCTAAAGCCAACAACTCCATCATGGGTAGTCAAGAACGTCGGTGACCAGGAATCGAGGCACATTTCATCACTTGGAGTATGAAACGTCCCTCGTTTCCCGTGTTTGGACTAACTCCTATTCCAAACACAATTCAAGGAGTAGAATGGCATGCACAATGTGACCTCAAACATGCAACCTAAATGCGATGCAACTAAGTGATGCAAGCATGCAAAAGACAACATGCAAACATGCAACTATCATACACAATGCCATAAACTAACAATGGCATACTCAATGCATGTGACACTAAATGACATACACAACGAAGTGAACAAGGCATGCGCAATGTAATGATCAATCATGTGATAATGCGGCATACTCAATGCCATGAGCTACATGATATACTTCATGCAAAATGGACTTAAACTGAAATGGATGGGCCTTAGCCACACCCAAATCAGTGGCCAAACATGATGAAAACAAGGCAAAAACACACACACAAATATGCATAATGCAAGGGCTCTAAGCCAAAGGCATAAGATACAACTCTACGAGAACATTGAAAGGATGAAATATGGCATACAATGACACATGTTCCAGCTCTTAAATGACATACAAAATGGCTCTGAATCATGCAAGCAACTCCTACAATGCATGTTGAAAGGCTCAAGTACCGAAACTAGTGAAGCACATTACACTAGAGGCATGCAAGGTGATGCTCAAATGACAAAACCAACTCCAAAAAAACCTTAAGAAGGCCCAAAACAGTAGCAAAATGAGCCAAGATGGTGGCTTGAAAGGCACAAGAATGAAGCTCATGTAATGGCTCACAAATGGGGTATAATGATGCAACTCTCAAACACATTGAAGGAGTGATAAACATGAGCATATGGCCAAGAAATAAGCTCTGAAATATCATGCACAATGATGCTAAAACATGCAAACACCTCAGTTTAAGAATGCAAGGGGCTTCGAAACTCAAAGCTAGGCAAAGCTATTACACTACAAGCATGCATGGCAAGCATCATTCAACCAAGGGACCTTAAAACAAAGTTAAGGCAGCCCAAAATATGAACAAAATCAGTTTGGAGCATGGCCAAAATATGCTAGAATGGAGGGCCAAAACAACATGCATTATAAGCTAGTGAACATGATTTACACTACAAGCATGTGAAGCATATGAGAGGCTACGAAACAAGCCAAAAAAAGAATCATGGCATGCCAAATGATGGCCAAAAACCCACTGAAACATGACCAATGCATGCAACAAAGACATGCTCCTTTGATAAGCCGTAAAAGGGATTACTCTACACATGCAAGAGGCAAGTTCAAGGTGACCAAACCAGCCACGGTCAGAGCCTAGGCAGGTCCTAGAAGTCACTAAAAAGTGCCTGAACAAGGCCTCTAAATGGTATAAACATATGCTCCTTTGATAGGCCAAAAATGCTAGCAAACAAGACCAAAAGAGAGAGGGTCTCCCCTCTCTAATTTAGGCCCTCAAAACCACATGCCAACCACTGAAAATCCGCTGGATTTCAGTGGCTAAAAGGCCAAGCAAAGATCAACACAAAGGTCTCATGGCATGGCACAGAACAAGGCTAAAAGGAGTATGCAAGAGGGTAGATGACCCTTAACACCAAAAGAGCCTTAAACAAACATAAAAAGGAGCTTAAAACAAGACTTTTTTTTTAGTTAACAACAAAGCTCAAATAAGCATGCAAATGAGGCTAAGAGAAGGATCAAAATAATGCTTAAAAGAGGGAAAAGTGATTACCCTTGAAGCTCAGCAAAACCAGCAAACTTTGGGACCAAAAACCAGCTCTTTAGGACCTCTCAAGACCCTCCAAGAACTCAATAACAATGGTTGTGGTGTTGCAAGTGGTTAGGAATAAAATGTAGAGATATAGAGAGATATGTCTTTTTGCCTTAGACAAAATCTGAACCTGGTATAAGGAGAGGGAGGGCCTCTCTTATAGAGAAAGAAGGCCAAAGCTTCTTCAAGAAGCTAAAAACAAGGCTCAAAATCCTCCATACACGTGCATGGAGGATACAGTCTGTGCCTTCCAGCTGGCACAGCTGGCACCCACTCAAACAGACAAAACAGGAGGAAGCTGGTCGACCAGAAAGGGTGGTCGGCCGACCACTTTCCCTGGTCGGCTGACTAGGGCAAGTGGTCTCCCACAACAAAAGGTGGTCGGCAGCCCCATTTGGTGGTCTCCACACTGAAAGCAAGCTAGTGGTGTGATGAGAGACCAATAAATGTGGCCCAAAGACCAAGGAGACCAGCTTCCTGAGCAGAAAACTGACTGGCGGAGAGAGAAGTGGTCTCCAAGGGAAATACTGGTCTCCCACCCTTGTACCACCTTCCAAACAAGGAAAACAAGGTCCATGCCAAAAATGAACCAACACGGATGCAAAACGAGAGTTCGGGGGGGGGGGGCAAAACGCGCTGCCGGGTGCCCCGAAAATAGGCTGTTGAGCACCGAAAGTGGCGTACGACCGCAAAAGTGGTCTCTCGGACCACAGTGTCCCTCTAGATAGAGGAAACAAAGTGTGTTCCAAAAGACCGTGCCAAACGGAGAATGTTAAGCGGTCCCGAGCCGAGGCGCGCGGCCGACAGCTCTGAAAATCAGAAACTAGTCTCCAAACGGGAATAGTGGCCTACGACCACGAAAAGTAGTCTACAACCACTGAGAGATGGTCTACAAGACCTCTCCCTCCCTTTGGGAAGAGAAAACAAGACCTGGTCCGCAAATCGAATCAAAGCACAAAAAGTTCCGAAGCCCGGAGGCAAGGCTCTCAGCCGAAACTCCGAAACCTCGAAACGAGCACAACATGCGTCATCACCGAGCGCTCAAACGATGACGTCTGAGTCTTAAGGTCCGTCAAAATAGGGTGTCTACACATTGTGTTTGCTAATTTTATACAATTGTCATAAAAAGTAGCTCACGTTTACTAGTAAATAAAATTTCTTGCCTTTTTACATAAATGAGAGACAAAAATTTCATATTATTCCTAAATTTCATGTTACGTCTTGTTGTCTTTTTACCTCTTAAGTTGTCGTGCCTCATCACCTCATCTTATTATGTGTATTTTTTTCAGGCAATTAACGTCTAGAATCCTACTGAGAGCAACAAGACTATGATAGTTGGTAAAGTGCATGATGGCATTGTCGCTTCATTGGCAGATTGTTCTCAAACTGAAATAGTTGCTTTAGTGAGTTATGACTGAATTGTGAAGATATGGAAATGAGGAAGAACAGGGGTACATATTGATGATTTGGCATTTCAATGATTTTGGCTACAATAGAAGAATATGACATGGATTCTGGAAGTCATATCATCGGAAATAAAGCCATAGGTGAATTATAGTTGGCTATAGCTTATAGAAGAAACAATTATATTTGCTAGAAGTTTGGTGATCAAAACTTGCAGTACTAGACAATTTTATGTTTATGTTATTGTCTTTTTTGTTGTTGTTTAGTGTGGTTTTTGAGATAATTTGTTTGGATGTTGGGGATTTTCTCAAATTTGGAAATGTTTTATTACATTAGCAATGTAAGGAGTGTTTGGAGACTCCAAAAAAATGACATTATCTCATTCTAGTTTATGATATTATGATTGTTGTTAGTTGAGGGTCTGTCACAAAGCACGAATACGACACTTATCGACCACTTTTCGTCGCCTAGGTGGCACAAGTACATATTTTGCACGTTGTTCCCACGTGTGTCTCATCTATATTTTAAAACAAATTGTATCGATGTGTTCGTATCAGTGCTACTTAGACATACAAGTCTAAGGAGTAGAAGTCATAAAAACAGAGACTTGAGCTGCCCAGTGGATGTTGTTTAATTAGAATATTGTTCACTGATCCAAATGCTGCTATTGAGTTTCAAATTGATGCTCCCTTTTGGTAAGTGTCACGACCCAACCCCGAGGTTAGGTTTCGCAACCAATCAACTACTAAGGTTACCAAAGGTCAAATCTAAATTTAACAAATTAATAATGCAAATTGAGACAAAATAAAAGGGTACGTAAATATTTTATACAAGAAGAAAACATGCATCGGAATTTTTATTTATTTATAAAAGGTCATTAGGTGTTAAAGCCATTTGATTTACAGAATACGTGGAGCTGGACTATATTGACAAAGTGTACTGTGTCTACTCCAAGCCCTGGCCTTGTTGCTCCCTTAAACTTATGAGCATGGGGTTAAAAACCCCTCTCTAAGTCTCATCACACTACTAAAAACTGGACATTTTGCAACGGTCTCAAACATCGCAAAAGGTGCACATGTTGTTGTAAAAGACTTTTTGCGACAGAGTAGCGATAAGAAATGGGGGGTGGTAGAAGGGGGCATGACGAACGGTATTTGTGATGGTTACAAACCATTGCTTTCTTGTAGCGACAACAAATCAATGGTTTTTGCGGACGGTTTAACCTATCACAAAAAAGTGGGAAAAACGTCACTTTTAGTGATGGTTTAGGATGCTTTCATTCAAAACTTTTTTAAAGATGGTAGTTGATGTCGCTAAAAGTATTATTGGCAATAATCGAAAATGTCACACAACAATATAATCAAATTAATAACATATTCACGACAGTTTAAACCGTCGCTAAAGAATTGAACTAATATGTATATGTAACAAGTTAACCCGTCGCCAATAAAATATAAAGAACTAATGATTACATTAGCGACGGTTTATTACTGTTGCAAAAATTATTTTCATAAAAATAAATATATATTTTATTAATTCATTCTCTGTACAAATTATTAATATTTTTTAAAATAAAATAAATCCATATCTACACACATCCACATTCACATTCACAAAATCATATATACGAATAATAATATATATGCCTTGTAACAATACCATGTCAACCAAACATTCATCACAAAAATATATCAAACATCCTCCAACAATACTAATAATTTTTTATAATTCAAAAACTCAAATTTAACTTGTTTTAGTATGAATAGTAAGCTCCAATATCGATATTTGAAGATATCATTACGTACTCAAAAGGATTGCATATGCAAAAAGAAACAAAAAAATAATAATTATTATTTACAATATAATTAATTTCAAGCTCACAAAAAATGTAAAATATTTGATATTTATTTTAAAAAATAAATAAATAAATAAGATTGGAACATATAAATGAATCGAGCACCACACAATGTATCTTCCAACAGTTTCTCCAACTATTTTTAGACCTCGGGATGGTGTTTCCAAAAGAGCATTCAGATTTTTCACCATTACGACAAAGACTTTGCAATATTCAGGCCCAATTGGAACTCCATCAATTTCACACAACAGAACGTCACGAATAAGAAGTCCCTCCGCCAATTGTACTATTGGTATAGATGAACTATCAAAAGAAACTTTAATTATGTCATACAATGATGATAACACTATTAATCTAAAAATAATCGAATAAACACAAAACAAGAAATCTAGCCAAATAATTGTACTTAAACACAGCCCCTAGTAGTTCATCTTAGTAGACATGGAACAAATGTGAAATTAACAACAACAAAAAGGTAATATAGGTGACACAAAATAAAGAACAAATAATCAATGTCTAGAGACCGAGTCCCGTCTTTTTCGACAAGTCATTTGTGTCTAGTTAGTCATATGTGTCAAGTTTCGTTGACATCTGACTCCATTTGACCAGTTTAGTGTGTCAACCAACAAGTCATAAATGAGTTGTTCATGATTTATCAAAAAAATAAAAATAAATGAGTTTTTCAAGCACAACTGGAGCTTGACTACGTTAAGGGTTCACTAAGCTCAAACATTATACCCACCAAAAGAAGGGAGGATGGACTAACAAACCACGCTCAAGCCACATGTTCAAAGCTTGTTCGACAAACAAATTGGAGACTAAATATACGCCGGATCAGCTAATCTAGTGAACAAGGGGTTTTCTCTCTTTAGTTAGTTTTGTTCATATGCCAAGCAGTAATTCTGATTCTTTTAAGCTCTCTCTCTCTCTCCCCCCCCCGGCCTCATAGTATTCTCTTTATGTTCTCTTTATTCTCCTATGTTTCTCTCTTACCTTTATTTCATCACCTCTATATCTTCTCCTTATTTCAGCCATCACATGTTTGAAGGAATTCCTATGAAGTCTGAGCTACTTCACAACTAGTTGAGTGAACCAACCTCTAGCCCAAAGTCAACTTTAGTCATCAATTGAACCAATCTTGAACATGCTACATTGAGCTTGGAAAAGCGGTCAAACCAAGCTTGAGAGCTCTAAATTTTACCAAGTCCAAAAAGTTAACTACTTGGCCCAGCTCAATAATTTTTTGTCCATGAGAAGAACAATCATAGGATCGCAAAATCAAAGAATATTAATAAAAAAGACAACAAATACGAATCCTTACTGCAAATAATGCCTGAACATAGTGTTTATCTAGGATACATCAGTCATGACCCAAACTCGGCTCCTACGGATTAAGGTCATAACTGGCCAGTAATCATGAGATTACCTATGGCCTTAAACCTGATTAGGCATGTTTTAGTAGAAATAAAGGGGCCAAAATGGAAGCAGACTTAAAAATTTTGTCCAAAGAGCTGTGCTTACATGGCATAGTACAATTATTCGAAAAACATTCCATAATAACTCACACATATAAGCAGAATTAACATCTTGTACATCCAGGAACTTCAAACATCTAGTCAGCCAAACAAAAGCTTATATACATGGGTGGTCCAATGTCTTCACCAAGGTAGTAAAAAGAGTAAACAAAATAACAAAAACAAAGTCTCATGTGTGAGACGTTAGGGCTGACTCCACAAAACTTGACTTCCTCTCACATTCTTCATTGAGGCTGGGTTTGGACATTTCTTTGCTCACCTACATACATATAAATGAGAGTGAGCAAAAGCCCAGTGAATAATATCAAAATAAAGAAGTTACATGAATGAAATTCGTAACAAAAATATCAAATGGCCTTAGGTCCATTCATGTTTCTATCTAATACATCAAACGGCCTTAAGCCCAAACATATCAAATGGCCTCGAGCCCAATTCATTCTTATCACACGGCCTTAGGCCCAAATTCATTCATGTCAAATGGCCTTTGGCCCAATCATTCATGTCAAACGGCATTTGGCCTAATCATTCATGTCAAAAGGCCTTTGGCCCAATCATTCATGTCACACGGCCTTTGGCCCAACCATTCATGTCACACGGCCTTTGGCCCAACCATTCATGTCAAACGACCTTTGGCCCAATCATTCATGTCGAACGACCTTTGGCCCAATCATTCATATCAAATGGCCTTTGGCCCAACCATTCATGTCAAACGGCCTTTGGCCCAACCATTCATGTCAAACGGCCTTTGGCCCAATCATTCATGTTTACGTGCATTTCATACTAGAAATCATAATCATATCATAATCATATCATAATCACAATTGTAATTCAACAGCCTTATTCAATCATATGGCATAACAAATATTCGTCCACAAATCAGATTAACAAATCCGTGAAACTTATACATAAGTAAGTATTTGGAAAGTAACATACTTCAAAATATCTTTACTAAGATACTACTCACAGTGTTCTACCGACGGATTTGTCCTTGCGCTTGACCCTACATATTTCATAACAAATTGGGTCATAAGCAATTCAATCCGTTCTTAATTTACTTATTTCTCTTAGGCCTCTTTCTTATCCTTTTAGTTCGTTTACAATGCCCAATGTATGCCTAAGAGTGCTTAGAAATGAAAGAGAATGGAAAATGAACATGAAACAACTTTTCAAAATTTCTAAAACAGGGCTCTCTGCTCAAGTGCAACTTTGGTCACTCAAGCGACCTGTAAAGCTCTGCAAAAGTACTGGTTCCATGAATTTTACACACGAGCGAGATTCTCGACACTTGAGCAAGGAGTTTACAAAACAGGGTTTGCTCGAGTGTAAAGTCCGTCACTCAAGCCACTGTGCAAATCTCTGCAAAACTTTTGGGAACTAAATTTTTACACTCGAGCAAGACTTTCCTCGCTCGAGCGGACTGGTCGAATTCCGGGTTTTCCAGCAAGTTGCTTGAGCTTCAAAACACAACCCCAAAGGCTTCAAGGTTTGCAAATTAATGCCAAAACATAGAAAAACATTGAGTAACATAAAAACTTAAATAATTTGAAACCAATTGTCCGAAATCATGGTCCATTTCCAAAATCATCCCAAATTCTTCTTGCCAATTTCAAAATTCATGCAATCAAGTTTCATACCTTCATGACTCATGCATGCATGTAAATCATTGACTCTAATTCCATTTCAAATGGTACAAATGATGCTCAAAATCATGAAGCTCAACAAAATCATGCATGCATGTGTGATTTGGTACTCAATTCTTCTTGATTATGCACATTCATGGTAGTTCTTTACATGCATGGAGATATTAACTTCAATTTCATCAAACACTACTCAGATTGTGTTCTTGATCACAAATCCTCTTGGAATTCACACAATTACAAGTTTAAACTCAAGAATTAAGGGTTGGTTACTCACCTAAGGCTCCAATTCTTCCAAAAATAGCTAAGCCTTGACCTAATCCACCTAGTTCTTGAATTCCTTTGCAAAATTTTCAATGATGAGCCCTCTGTCTCTCTAAATTCAGCTCACTCTCTCTCTCTCTCTCTCTCTCTCTCTCTCTCTCGAGTGTATATCTCAGATTTTGAGCTCCAAAATGGTGAGCTTAAGTATAAATAGGTCCATATATATATGCTTGCCTAATCAACCTTGATTACGGCTAATTAATTGTGCTTATTTCAATCAGTTAAATCTAATTAGTTTGGTCCGAATCAATTTTTAATTAAATTTTACCGTAGCCTCTAAAAGTCATGCTAAGCGCAAAAATACAGTCAATTTCAATTTATGTCGCCTCTACGGCCTTTAATTAAATTTTTATAGCAGGAAATCAAACAGATTTTCATACGGTGAATAGATAGAAATTCAAAAAGACATATAATCAGATAAATGGCACTCAAAATCATATCAAGAACATAATCACGATCATAAGTAAGATTAATTAACATAACACAGGACAAGGTTATCACAATCTTCCACCCTTTAGGAAGTTTGTTCCTCCAAACTTATTTTACCTCCGTCCGGAAACAAATATGGATAGCGTAGTCGCATCTCATCCTCTTTTTCGCATGTAGCATCCTTCACATAGTGTTCTTTCCATTCTACCTTCACCATTGGGATGGACTTATTTCTCAACTGTTTCACTTGCTGGTCAATGATTTGCTCTGGCCATTCTTCGTATTCCATATTTTCATCAAGAGCTATCCGATGGCAATCAATCACATGAAACGGATCTTGAAGATAACCCCTCAACATCGATACATGAAATACACTGTGCATTTGTTCAAATCTTGGTGGCAAAGCGACTCGATAAGCAACTGGGCCAAGTCTTTCTAGAATTTGACATGGCCCAATGTAACGAGGTGACAATTTACCCTTTTTACCAAATGTCAATTGGCCCTTCACTGGAATCACACGAATAAATACATGATCGCCAACCTCATACTCAAGAGGTCTTCTTCGAACATCCACATAGTTCTTTTGCCGGCTCTGTGCTATCTTGAGCCTTTGTTGGATGATTTTAATCTTCTCCGAAGTGTCCTTCACAATTTTGGCCCCAAGTAAAGCTCTATCTCTGACCTCTGTCCAACAAATTGGCGATCTACACTTCCTTCCATACAACGCTTCATATGGCACCATACCGATGCTGGAATGGAAACTGTTATTGTATGCAAATTCAGCTAGTGGCAAATAATCTTCCCAGCTCCCTTGAAAATCTAAAGTACACGTTCTGAGCATGTCTTCCAAGGTTTGTATGGTTCATTCTGATTGCCCATCTGTTTGTAGATAGAACGCAGTACTGAACCTCAGTTCTATTCTCATTGCCCTCTGCAAGCTTTTCCACAATTTAGATACAAATTTTGGGTCTCTATCCGATACAATAGATACCGGAACTCCATGCAAATGAACAATCTCATCAACATATATAGTGGCTAATCGATAAGCATCAAATGTAGTTCTAACAGGCAGAAAATGAGCAGATTTAGTCAATCTATCAACTACAACCCAAATAGATCCATACCTCTAGGAGTTTGAGATAAACCAACAACGAAGTCCATGGTCACATGCTCTCACTTCCATTCTGGAATAGGGAGAGGTTGAAGTAGACTGCCTAGCTTCTAATGTTCAGCTTTAACCTGCTGACATTGAAGGCACTTGGATACATACTCTGCGATTTCCTTCTATATTTTGGGCCAGCAATAGCTTTGTTTCAAGTCCTGATACATTTTGTTGTTACCCGGATGCATGGCAAACATTGACTTGTGAGCTTCATCTAGGATTCTCTTTTTTAGTTCAGGAATGTTTGGGACACACATTTGGTTTTTACATCTCAACACTTTACCATCAATGTTGAATTCTGATTTCGGATTTGCCTCAAACTCATCAATTAATTTTGTGAGGAACTTATCCTCTTTTTGCCTTTGCTTAACTTCATTAACTATTGCTGGCTCAACTAAAATGGAAACTATCAACCCAGCTTGTCCGTGCAACACAACTTCAATCTCGATTCTCCCAAAATCTAGCAAGATTTTCTTCTGTTCAGTAAGTAAGAAAGCTAAACTCCCCATCAATTTTTTGCTCAAGGCATCAACAACTGTATTGGCTTTCCCGAGTGATACTGAATCTGAAGATCATAATCGTTTATTTGTTCAAGCCATCTTCTTTACTGCATATTCAACTCTTTCTAAGTAAAGAAGTACTTTAAACTTTTGTGATCTATGTAGACTTTGCATTTTTCCCCATACAAGTAATGCCGCTAGATTTTCAAAGCAAACACAACTGCAGCCAATTCCAGGTCATGTGTTAGGTAGTTCTTCTTATGTGGCCTCAACTGTAGAGAGGCGTAAGCAGTCATCCTTCCATTCTGCATTAATAAGCAACCCAAACCTTTATAAGAAGCATCACTATATATCTCTAAGTTTTCCATACCTGAGGGCAATGTCAAAGCTGGTGTAGTGGTTAGTCTCATCTTCAATTCTTGAAAGGCAAACTCCCTTTCATCAGTCCATTCAAATGGTTGTCCTTTGCGTGTGAGTTGAGTTAGTGGTATGACTATTTTCAAAAAATCTTTCACAAATCTTTTATAGTACTCAGCTAAGCCCATGAAACTACGAACCTCTGTTACATTTGTTGGTGTAGGCCAACTTACAATTTCCTCTATCTTTTGTGGGTCTACCGAAATCCCATTTCTGTTGATGACATACCCTAAGAAAATAACTTCATCCAACCAAAACTCACATTTCTTTAATTTAGCAAATAATTTCTTCTCTCTAAGTGTTCACAAGACGGTCCTCAAATGTTGTTCATGTTCAAGTCTACTCTTTGAATATATCAGAATATCATCAATGAAAACTACAACAAATTCATCGAGGTAAGGCTTAAAAATTCGGTTCATAAGATCCATAAATACTATAGGGGTATTGTAGACGTCCCCAAACGTCCCGAGAGGGAATCCCATTATGTTCATTTGGGCTCACTACAGTTCGGACTCAATTTGTCACGGTTCTTAATCTGATCTCACAATGTGCAATGTGAGATTGATAAATCACCAAAGAGTCCAAATCCGGCAAATCGTTTTTAAAAATAGATTTTTTTTTCAAAGAAGTGCCAAACATGGACTGCTTTGTCAGATACAGAGTCGTCACCTAAATATTTTATTTTGGGAGAATTTAGGAAACCTTGACTCGTTTGCCTAAGGCCACGTGTCCGTCATCACCAAAGTTGCCTCGGCTTGGGAACTTGGGTATGATTGGGGAAGGTCACTTCGTGAGCACCCCCGCTCGCCCGATCAAAGATCGGCCTCTACTAACCATGATATCTAGTTTTGAAAACATTAGGCATTCTTATTCCGGTTATTAGCCTAGATTTACTATGTGATGCACATAGCATACAAGTATAGACTGAGTCGCCTAAATTGGAACAAAACATTTCATGCTTGTTTTTTAAAGCGGCTTACTACTCGTAAGTAGGCTTAAAATGAAGATTTTTCCACCCTCGGGTGGGCTTTAGAAAACATGATTTTGCCACTATCTAGTGGGCTTAAAACTCACGGTCAATGCATTATTCCGATTTAGATAATCCAACCTTCACCCACAGGTATTCAGGCAGGTATATCACATAAGCAAATAGCCTCATGGTAAGCATGCTATCATGGCAGTCACTCACACACATGCAAGGATGCTAAAGCATAAACACTTACCGGGTACTCCAAGCCAAAGAAAGAAGCTAATTAGAAATTATGCATGAATCCTAACTATGCTGAAATGCCTAATGCAACACATGCAAAAATGCAACTACAATAGGCTCGACTATTCTAAGATGGCATATGATGATGCTACAGCTAACACGTATTCAACTTAGAATTGAAGTACAATGCAGTTAGTGTGATGCGCCGAGCCCGATGCATGCAATACAAATGAATGAATGCAGACATGCGGAGCATCAGGATGCTAATTGAAACATGCCCTAATCTAACCACTGAAAGCTGGCAAATAAAAGGGAGAAAGACGTGGGGTTAGAAAATATACACACACTCACGCACACTTATTACACAATTGCCCTCGCTTGGAGGGTCCAAAAGAATAATACAAACCGAATACTTAATTAACTATCCTAGCTAATTAAATATTACAAAACCTTTAATTAATTAACAAATTAACTAGTCTACTAAAGCAGTAAAGAGGCCACCGTAGCTCCGCCTCGGAATGCTTGGATGATGCATGCTCGATTCGCCTCGCTCGAAAACCCGTCGCCATGCCACTGTTGCCTCTGTTTGCACTGTTCTGCACCTCTAAAAACTGTGAAAATACTTGTGATGCTTTTGAAACACTCCCTGCACACTTTGGGATGCCACCGGGCAAGATAGGACATTACCGGCCATGAAAATGTGGCCATCGGCCAAAAATTGGATCACCGGCTGGACACTGATTGTCCGTCGGCACTAAAAGTGGCCGGCCGGCCATTTCTTCCTCCAGAATACTGGTTTTGCTGTAATAAAGGACAGACAGTGCATGGCATGGAATTTTCAAGACAGTGTGTGCATAGCCACTCTTCCTATCATGCGATGAACTCAAGGGAGCATGGCCCTCAGTACTCAGGCCACCAATCACGCATTTCGATGCATGATGGCCAAAGGTACCAAGTTTGCAAATCAATGTAAATGAATGCAACAAAATAAATTAATGCTACACGCCCTATCATGTTGAGATCAAGAGCGTCGGCGACCAAGGATTGAGACGTGTTTCGTCACTTTAAGTACGAACACACCTCATTCCTCATGTTTGGTTTGACACCCCAAACCAAACACAATGCAATGCATGTATGCAATATGGCTCAAATATGTAAAATGGCTCAAGTATGCAATATGAGGCTAAGTTAGCAAAGCATGCCAAATGCAATGCAAACTAAACATGCAAATGTGCAATATGCCAAGCATGCAAAATGCAATGTAGCAAACATAGAAAAATATGCAATGGAACTAGCATGTGACAACACATAATGAACCAAATATGCAACAAACATGCGACAGACATGCAATGGTGGACTTAAACCGCAAAGGACAGACCTTAGCCTTGCCATAAATAGTAGCCAAAAGTGATGGAAATGATGGGTAAATGCTCATCCAAACATGCACACCAATAGGCCTATCACCTAAGCATGGAAGGGGAAGCTTTCAAAGACACTTAAAAGATGACATGCATGGACATTAGACCAACATGTTAAGCTCTGAAGAAAAAAAAAAAACTTGCAAGAGGATGATGCCAAGTCAAATAAAACATGCAAGCAAGGCATGCAATAGGGTCCAAAACTTGAGGCCAACAAAGGGGATCAAACCATAGCTATGTCAACCAAACCCCGAATGACCAAAATGACTTAAAACAATCCTAGGGCACTCCAAAACAAGACTAAAGCATGCATGGAACAAAGCCAAAACATGTTAAGAAATGGGCATGAAACAAGGGGCATTCAAGGCTACAAAACGGAGCATTCCACTACAACTATCATGACCACACATGGCATGGATTATGCAACCAAAAACAGAGTTTCAATGCGTCAAAATACACTCCAAAACCCACTGACATGGCAGCCCAAGGACTTAAACAAAAAGGCATGCACTATGACCCATTTTAAGGCACAAAACTACAACACTTCAAAGCATTGAAAGAGAGCCAAATGCAAGTGTACAAGCATGAAATATGGACTGAAATAGCATGATAAGTGATTCCAAATCACTGAAATAACCCAAGTAAAGCATGCTCATGACCCACACACCCAAAGCTAACAAGCTAGGCTACATTGTGGCTATACAAAACATGGAAAGCATGACCAAATCAATACCAAATAGAGCTTAAACATGTCACAACATGAATAAAATCTTCTTAAAGTGAAGTCAAAACATGCAAGCATGAGGGCCTAAATGCATGATTCATGTTATGACAATAAAGGGGATTACAAAGCAAGTGTATGATGCATGTAATAAGCTATCAATCTGACCAAAAAAAGAGGTATAAGATGATGAACTAACACCAAATATCCACTGAAATGAGGCTAAAAACAACTAAGCAAGCATGCTACCCTTATGAGCCAAAAACACAAGCAAATGAGACAAAAGGGGAGAGGGGTGTCCCTCCCCTATGCAAGACCTCAAAACCCCTTCACCACCACTGAAAATCCTCTGGATTTCAGTGGTGAGAAGGCCAATACATGAAAATTCCCAAAGCTCAACAAAGAAGGCACAAAAAGGGGGCCAAACAAGGCCTAAGAGGGAGAGGACAACCCCAAATACAAAAGTCACCTTAATGAAACATTTTAAACATGAAAAATCAGAACTTTTATCAGTTATACATAAAGCTCAAAACAGCATGCAAGATAGGTTAAAAGCTAGTGCAAGAATGGGGAATATAAAGCAATAGTGCTCACCCTTGAAGAACACTTCAAGAACAGCAACTCCAGCCCCCTCCTTCTGATCAAAACTAACTCAAAACTCCAAGAACAACCTCTCAACACCTCAACAACCCAAGTATGGTGTAACACTAGGTGTCTTAGTGCAAAACTAAGAACAAAACTCACTTTAAAGCACTCTAACACACACAAATGTAGAGAGAGAGGGAGATATAGAGAGAGTGATATATATGACATATATATCTCTGATTTGCTGAACCTCTCTAAAGGAGAAGGGAGGTTTTCTTTTATAGAGCAAAACAAGGGTCTAAGCTTCTTGGAGAAGCTAAGACAAAGGGGTCAAGGGGGTCAAGCTTCTTGAGAAAGCTAAGGCAAAAGGTTCAAGCTTCTTGAGGAAGCTAAGACAAAGGTCCAAGCTTCTTAAGGAAGCTAGAGCAAAGGGGTCAAGCTTCCTCAAGAAGCTAGAGCAAAAAGGGGCAAAGGGTGCAAATCCTCCATACACGTGTATGGAGGACAGGTCTGTGTGCTCCAGCTGGCACAGCTGGCATGCACAATGCCTAAAAAAGGCAAAAAAGAAGTCCCGGCCAGAAAATATGACCGATTGACCAAATTAAAGGCCGTCCAACCATCAAAGGTGCCGACCGGCCACCACCAATGGCCGGTGGCAAGAGAACACGGCCGGTGACATCATGCCTTGGCCGGTGGGATCCGGGGATGGCTGACAAGCCATTCTCTGCCCTCATAAGTAAAAACAAACAAGTTCTTGGTCCAAAACCAAGCACAAAACAGTCCAGTTAAGAGATCATGAGGCAAGGCGCGCGGCCGAGACCTTCGGGAACTCAAAACGAACACGAACATGAATGATCATCGAGTGTTCAAACGATGACGTCCAAGTCTTGAGGACAGTCAAAAATGGGGTGTCTACAGGTATTAGTCACTCCAAACGGCATAACAAGGAATTCATAATGACCATACCTCATTCTGAATACAGTCTTCTCATCATCTTCTGCCTTTAGCATCAATTGGTGGTACCCGGATCTCAAATCAATTTTAGAAAAACTTGTGAATCCTATAACTGATCAAACAAGTTGTCAATATGGGATAAAGGGTATTTACTCTTTATCGTTACCTTGTTCAATTCACGGTAGTCAATACACAGGCATAAGGTTCCATATTTCTTTTTCATAAAAAATACTGGTGCACCCCATGGTGAAGTGCTTGGTTGAATAAACCCTTTGTCAAGTAAGTCTTGTAATTGTTCTTTCAGTTCTTTCATTTCAGCAGCAGCCATTCTGTAGGGGGTTTTTGAGATAGGCTGGGTGTTTGGCACAATATCAATAGTAAACTCTATCTCCCTGTCAACCAATTCTCCTGGCAATTCATCTGGGAATACATCTGGAAACTCGCTAACAATAGGGATACTGTTCAATTCAGCATTTATAGATTGTTTAGACAATATGCAACATAAGTAACCTTGGCACCCCTTCCTAATTAATTTACATGCATTTATTGCAAATATCAAATAAGGTGGAGGCATTACCTTGTTACCCACAAATACAATTTTTTCCTGCCCTGGTGGTCTAAATACAACTCATTTCGTTACACAATCGATGGTGGCATAGTATTTATATAACTAGTCCATGCCCAGAATTACATCAAAATGTCTAAAGTCCAAGGGTAATAGATCTACATACAAAGTAGCATTCCCAATATGCATATCGCAAAATCGACATACAGATGTACACAACACAGATTTCCCGGATGGAGCAGATACACATAACAAATATGGCAATGATTCTAGAGGTTTACTCAATCTAGATGCAAATGCATAAGTTACAAAGGAGTGCGTTGATCCATAGTCAATTAACACAAATGCATCCTGATTACATATAGAGTTAGTACCTAAGATGACAACTTCTACGTTCTGTGTATCGCCCGGAACGAGCACAAAGACTCTCCCTTGTCTCACGGTGTCTGCAGTAGTAGTAGGCCTTATAGTGTTTCTCGGTTTTAAGATCGACACAATTAAGCTAACAGCTAACTTCCCACTGTTTTGTTTACAATCCCTGGCCATATGCCCTATTTTACAACACTTAAAGCAGGTCCCTAAAACATGGTAGCAAACCCTTCGATGTCTTTTACCACATTGGTTACGCATTACAGACGTATCTCTGGAAGAATTTGAAGTGCTTGAAGAGCCCATATTCTGTTTCTTTGAAAAGAAGCCCTGCATCTTACTTTTCCAATCAGTTGATGATTTGCTCTACCTGGCTATGTTAGCTTCTGATATTATGGCCTGGTCTAACATGCCAATGTAGGTTTCCAGCTTTAGTACATTCACCTTCTCTAAAATATCATCTCGAAGACCTCCTTCAAAATATCTCGCTTTCTTATAGTTAGTATTGACCATGTGTGGTGCAAATCTGGCCAATTCAGTAAACTCGGCCTCATACGTAGCTATTGTCATGTTGTTTTGCTTAAGTTAACTCTAACACTTTCTTATCACAAACACATTATGGAAAGTATTTGTCGTAGAAAATTTCCAAGAATCGTACCCAGCCAATATCTTTATTACTTTCACGCATCAACATCCACCACCTTCTTGCTTCATCTTCAAGTGTAAAGGTGGCTTGCAATACTTTTTGTGTTTCTAGACAAGGAAACACTTCAAACAATTTCTCTATACCGAGGACCCACGCCTCAGCATTCAATGGATCCAATCCCCCATGGAACTGTGGAAGCTTCATTTTCTTAAACTCTTTGGTGAGAGCTATTGTTTGGTCATCATTCTGTAGATCTTGTACCAGCGGTACCAGAGGTGGAGGTGGAGGGTGTGGCTGTTGCCACTGTTGTTGTTGCCTCAATGTTTTTTCCATATCTTGTATTAATCTTTCCATCATATCCATTCTGGCAATAGAGGACTCCTCTAATTCATCACCTCTTGTTCTCACCATTATCTGATTAAACTTGCATTATTCTTTATACAAAAATGTTCACAAGTATGCATATACGAAAGAGTATACGTATTCGAGTAATTCACAATGCAAGCAAATCACAAAACATATAGCACGTAGTCATTCATTTTGAAACATTTAAGCATATTTTCAATGTCTTCAAGTTCATACTTACTACATGAATGCATCATAGATCTTTTCTAGATGCTTATTGCTCATTTGGACAAGTGTGTGAGTTATTAACTTGTGCTCTAATACCACTCTGTCATGACCCAAACTCGCCCCTACGGATTAAGGTCATAAACGTCCAGTAATCATGATATTACCTACTACCTCAAGCCTAATTAGACATGTTTCAGTAAAAATAAAGGGGCCAAAACAGAAGCAAACTTAAAAATTTTGTCCAATGAGCTGTGCGTACATGGCATACTAAAATTATTCCAAAAACATTCCATAATAACTCACAAATATAGGCAGAATTAACATATTGTACATCCAGGAATTCTAAACATGTAGTCAACCAAACAAAAGCTTATAGACATGGGTGATCCAACATATTCACCAAGGTAGCAAAAAGAGGAAAAAAAAGAAAAAAAACAAAGTCTCACGCGTTAGACGTTTGAGCTAACTCCACAAAACTTGACTTCCTCTCACATTCTTCACTGAGGCTGGGTTTGGACATCTCTTTGCTCACCTACATACATATAAATGAGAGTGAGCGAAAGCCCAGTGAATAATATCAAAATAAAGGAGTTACATGAATGAAATTCGTAACAAACATATCAAACGGCCTTAAGTCCATTCATGTTTCTATCTAATACATCAAATGGCCTCAAGCCCAAACATATCAAACAGCCTCAGGCCCAATTCATTGTTATCAAATAGCCTTGGGCCCAAATTCATTCATGTTAAACGGCCTTTGGGCCAATCATTCATGTTAAACGGCCTTTGGCCAAATCATTCATGTCAAACGGCTTTTGGCCCAATCATTCGTGTCAAACAGCCTTTAGCCCAATCATTCGTGTTAAACGGCCTTTGGCCCAACCATTCATGTCAAACGGCCTTTGGCCCAATCATTCATGTTTACGTGCATTTCATACTCGAAATCATAATCATATCATAATCACAATTGTAATCCAATAGCCTTATTCAATCATATGGCATAACAAATATTCATCCACAAATCAGATTAAGAAATCCATGAAACTTACACAGAAGTAAGTATTTGGAAAGGAACATACTTCAAAATATCTTTACTAAGATGCTACTCACAATGTTCTGCCGATGAATTTGTCCTTGCGCTTGACCCTACACATTTCATAACATATTGGGTCATAAGCGATTCAATCCGTTCTTAATTTACTTATTTCTCTTAGGCCTCGTTCTTATCCTTTTAGTTCATTTACAATGCCCAATGTATGCCTAAGAGTGCTTAGAAATGAAAGAGAACGGAAAACGAAATATGAAACAACTTTTCAAAATTTCTTAAAGAGGGCTCTTCGCTCGAGCGACCTATAAAGCTCTGTAAAAGCACTGGTTGCATGAATTTTACGCTCAAGTGAGGAGTCTTGCAAAACAGGGTTCGCTCAAGCATAAAGTCAGCCGCTCGAGCCACTGTGCGAATCTCTACAAAAATTCTAGGAACTAAATTTTTACGCTTAAGAAAGACTTTCCTCACTCGAGTGGACTGGTCGAATTCCGGGTTTTCCAGCAAGTTGCTTGAGCTTCAAAACACAACCCCAAAGGCTTCAAGGTTTGCAAATTAATGCCAAAACATAGAAAAACATTGAGTAACATAAAAACTTAAATAATTTGAAACCAATTGTCCGAAATCATGGTCCATTTCCAAAATCATCCCAAATTCTTCTTGCCAATTTCAAAATTCATGCAATCAAGTTTCATACCTTCATGACTCATGCATGCATGTAAATCATTGACTCTAATTCCATTTCAAATGGTACAAATGATGCTCAAAATCATGAAGCTCAACAAAATCATGCATGCATGTGTGATTTGGTACTCAATTCTTCTTGATTATGCACATTCATGGTAGTTCTTTACATGCATGGAGATATTAACTTCAATTTCATCAAACACTACTCAGATTGTGTTCTTGATCACAAATCCTCTTGGAATTCACACAATTACAAGTTTAAACTCAAGAATTAAGGGTTGGTTACTCACCTAAGGCTCCAATTCTTCCAAAAATAGCTAAGCCTTGACCTAATCCACCTAGTTCTTGAATTCCTTTGCAAAATTTTCAATGATGAGCCCTCTGTCTCTCTAAATTCAGCTCACTCACTCTCTCTCGAGTGTATATCTCAGATTTTGAGCTCCAAAATGGTGAGCTTAAGTGTAAATAGGTCCATATACATATGCTTACCTAATCAACCTTGATTACAGCTAATTAATTGTGCTTATTTCAATCAGTTAAATCTAATTAGTTTGGTCCGAATCAATTTTTAATTAAATTTTACCATAGCCTCTAAAAATCATGCTAAGCGCAAAAATACAGTCAATTTCAGTTTTTGTCGTCTCTACGGACTTTAATTAAATTTTTATAGCAGGAAATCAAATAGATTTTCGTACAGTGAATAGATAGAAATTCAAAAACACATATAATCATATAAATGGAACTCAAAATCATATCAAGCACATAATCACGATCATAAGTAAGATTAATTAACATAACACAGGACAGGGTTATCACAACAATTGTGCTGCTTCTGAAGTTTATGCATTATATAAAACTATAATCAGAATATCATTGACATCATGAAAGGGGCATGTTAAGTGCAACTCAAAGCGACTTGATATTTAGAAACATCAATAAAAGTGGAGAGTGATTCTTCCAAATTATAGATATCGCAAGAGGAGAATACAGTAAAAATATGAATTTTCTAGGATAACCATTAGATATTTTTCTATAGGAGGAAATAGTCACCTCTTGTTTCCCAATTTCTAAATGAACGTCACTAAAATTAAAGGTTGTAAATTCTAATATTGTCACAATAACAGTAAGTAATTTTGGTAGTACTAGTTTTGATACACTTCCGTAATACATTAATATCAAAATAAATTAGGCAACTAAAACATACATTACATATTAATCACATTCATTAATGATAAATTTCTACATTGAGACATGGTGTACTTCAAGAGCAGGAGCAGAGCATTGGCTATCAGCATTATTATTGTTGTCACATTATTAAAATATATTCCAATTTTGGGAACAAATATGCTAAAGATGGCCCCAAAAATTAAGGGAAGAAACATGAATTATTCTCTATTAAAAGAAAAAAAAAATCGTGTGTGTGGGGGAATGGGGGCAAGTAAATGTGTAACAAACTAAAAATTTAAGGAAAGAAACATGAACTATTCACTTACAATATTTTGCTTCCCCTTGCTGGCATCTATGGGTGGGCGTCTTTGCAAAATCATAAAAATAAAAAAAATAAAAATTAAGCAACTTAACATATATTGGATACAAATTAACAAAACCAGAATCACTTGTCAAAATCATCGCCAATGACTAATATCTACAAGATCATTTGTTATCACTGGTAAGTTCAAAATTAGAATCAAGGGATTATCCTAATGTCACGACCCAAACCCGCCCCTATGGATTTAGTATCGAGACCGGCCAGTAATCCCTGATTACCGAAGGCCTGCTTAACAGTAATAACAATAATAAAAAGATGTCCAATGAGCTGTGACAGTCTGTATGCAAAAAGACTTTTCTGAACATATTCACATTCAACCAAAATAGTAATATACATCATATACAGACATTCAAGTTAGGGATTAAATCCCTTAACCATAACTGTACAGTACAAGTCTTATTCAGTCATTACAGAACAGAGACAAAAGAGGCTGAGTCTAAAACACCCCAAAACAGCCTTAGCTTGAACAGGCTCGGAACCTCGCAGTGAGGCACAAGGGCTGGCTTGACAAAATAGGAGTTAACCCGACGCATCTAGCTCCGGTCCGGTGCCTGGACACCTACATATAAATATAAACAGTGAGCTAAAGCCCAGTGAATAACATATGTGTAAAGAGGTTAAGAATGGATCTCCTTTCAGTATTGAAAACAGTCATTTGTATCAATATATCAGTTATTCAATCATAGCAATCATAGGTGGTACATCCAATAGCAAAATAGTACAGTAGGTCTTAACAGACCGAACAGTCAGTTGATGGCCATCATATCAGTAAACAGTAGTGGTTCCAAACATTGGAACCGACAGAGATCTCTGTGATAGTAGCAGTACAGTAACAGTAAGTTGCTATGGATGCCACGAATACAGTTCACAAATAGGACAAACATTCATTCAGTAAACAGTGTTATTTCATAAAGCAGTTCAGTCATTCGTTCAGAAAGTAATCTCAATTGAACATATCTTTACAACATTGTTACTCACAGAGCACTGGGCTATAAGCAGCTAATGAGCGTCCTCGGATGCCAACCCTACACAGTTACAGAATGAACACACACTAAGTTACACCCTTGGGAATCAATAACTTAATGCCTAACTTGACTCGGTGTGGTTCTACATCAATATCCTCATTAAGATGCCTTATACATGGCCTAGGAATGCCTACGATAGAAAGAGAATGCAAGGATACACTTTAAAACAATTTTCAAAATTTGCTGAAACAGGGGTCCACGCTCGAGCGTGGCTTTCTACGCTCGAGCGGACATGCAGACAAAGGAGCTCCGCTACAGCGTGACTTCCTTCACTCGAGCGGACTGCAAACTTCATGAAAAGTACTGGATGCAGGAAATTCACGCTCGACGAACGCTCGACCTCCGCTCGAGCGTGAGACACAGGTCCTCGCTCGAGCGTGACTTCTCTCGCTCGAGCAGACTGCAAAACACATGAACTTCTGGGCATATGCATTTCGCGCTTGAGCATGACTTTCTATGCTCGAGCGAAAGTGCATGACTCAGAGTGTACGCTCGAGCGTGAAGTCTTACACTCGAGCGTGGGTCCAAAATCTAGAATTTCCAGATTTAACCTCAAGCACAAAACTTAACTATTAAAGTTTCAAATTCGATCCTTTTGGGCCAATTTTCTGGAAAACACTTTAAAACCCATAATATAACATGTTTCAAAGATCAATTTGTAAAATTAATGCCCAAAGGTAAGTCAATTAAATACCAATTTCAAGGAAGCTTGAAGAACAATGCAAAATCAACACATGCATGAGTTTTTATGAACTCCAATGCTCTAAAACATAAGTAAATGCAAGGTTGAGCTCAAAAACATGATGAATTCATGGATCATGACCAAAAATATAAACTTGCATGCAAGAATTTCTATGAAAACAACTTTAAAACTTCATGATATGCACATGCATGCATGATTTAAGCCTCAATTCAACACTTTAAACCATATCTTGGCTCTAGACTTCAACATTATCAAAACCATGCAAGAACTAATCTTAAATTCACAATTGAAAGGAGAATCTCCTACCTTAAATCTTGAATTCCAAGTCTAGAAGCTCAAATTTGCAAAACCTCTTCAAATCCTCTAAGTTCAAGCAAAACCTTTCTAAATGAACTCAATTTCTCTCACTCTCCCTTTCTCACTTGGTTGTGGACTCAAAATGGCTGAAGAGAAGTTATGTCAAATGTGCAAGTAATGGGGATTAAACAATGGCCTAAAATTGTCCGCTAGTGGCAATATTGTAATTTACTCAAACTAATGTGATTCAACATCATTTAATCTAATTTAATCATTCCAAATCAATTTCAAATTAAATCTACCATAAAATCACATAAATTCTAATTAACACATAACACAAATCAATTTCAGATTCGGCCGCCGATAAGGCCTTCAATTTACAGTTCCAAACTAAAACAGGAATAGATCATTCTATGGTTCAACAGATAGAAACATAATTAAAGCAACACACTCAATCAATCAATTCAGAATTTCAGTCAACTCAGTTACTTATCATGCTCAGTCACAGTTTAGCATTAATCAGAGGTGAGGGTTGTCACACCTAGAGAATTTACATGGTGGTTGAATTTATGTAATTCCTATCCTTCATTTACATCTCAAAAAAACTTTAAAAGGGATGTCAGAAGGTCCCCCTTAATATACAGCAATGTATGAAAATACTTACGTGGTACTTCTGTTGGGCTATTTATAATAACCACTTATAAAAGCAACCAGCCACGATTAAGAAAAGAAACATATGCTAACTACACATAAAACAATAGTAGAGTAGAAAAGAATAAAGTGTCCCAGTTATCTACCTTGCAGAACTTCCTGAAGATCGGAAAGATGACCTCATCATCTGTAACAACTTCAGCATGGTTCCGAACTAAAGAAATCCACTGAAAGTACAAAATCAATTTTCAAGTCAGAGAACAAAATATGCTTATAATATCCTCAAAGTCATAATATATATATATTATCAACAACAAAAGAAAGATATTATTAATATAGAAAAGAGAAGAAAAATAATAACAACCAAAATTTCTTGTTGTACAATTCAAAGGGGAAAAAAAACCCCCCAAAAAACAAAAAATAAAGAAGTAGTTAAGTTCACTTTAAGATGGCATTCCTCATCTAGTTTGTATCGAGCAGAACAAGCATTACTCTTATACCATAGTCCACAAAATATTTTAAGCTACAAAAAGTTTAGACTTGACTAGTGCATTAATATAGCAATATCCACATACAAGAGTAAAGTAGAGAACTGGCTTAAAAGTTTAAAATTGAACTAAACAAGAGAAGTTTCTAGTATTTTCCTTGAACTGAATAAATTGAAGGAGTCAATAGAGATAAGTTGATATTAGTATTCAACATTAATCCAAAAAAATAATCAAAGCTCAAAAGACAATACAATGAGTTTTAGGGAGTCTTCCAATACCCCAAACCATTCCATAATGTTATATGCAACATTTAAGAATATGATTTTTTTTTTCTTTAGAAACAAAGCTAATACAAAAAATAGCCCCACCACTCTCAAAGATGGTATAGATGTCACGACCCCATTCCGCCCCTAATAAAATGATGTTGTGATGGTCAGTAATCCTGTAACACCCCGAAAATAATAACCATAATTCATCCCAAGATATTGATTAAATAACAACATGTTTCGAAATAATTGTCTCTCATTCATATAATTCCATTTTAGAAAAGGTGGCACATATAGTTATAAATTCATATATCCTAACCCTGAATCTATAGCATGTGCCACAAGTTAATGATATGAAATAAAAGTTAAACCAACGAATTAATGCCCTATTTGCTACAATTTTCAAAAAAAAAAAAAAAAAAAAAAAACACTTGGTTACAACAAAAGTGAATTTGAAACTCAATACAAATAAAGCCCTAGGCTTGTACAAAATAATTACAACAATAACAAAAAAAAATAAGCTCTTGGCTCCAAGTCCTCCCAAGCTACAGCCTTAGCGGAGGCATGTCATCAGCACCTGAAATTGGTTTTCCATATAGGGTGAGCCAAAGCCCAGTAAAGATACTCTAACATAGTGTATGAATCTTAACAAAGCTATAAGGTGAATGCATATGCAATGCTCATGCCAAAACATTTTATATCTCTTTTCCAAAACCATGCAATGCCAGGTTTATATCACAATTCATGAAATCATTTCTTTTACAATAGAAAATAGGGCAGTGGATACAACACTGGGAATCTCTAGATACGTGTCTGCAAGTAGGTTATACAAGCACTACCAATTGTCATTTTTACCGATACTGACTGAAAGGCTTGGCACCTAACCACGTGGGTTTTTGGACGTTCAGCAAGGACACACGGACCAAAAATAATATCACAACCACACCCCCTATCCAGATTCACCAAGGTATTCACCCATTTTTCTCAAAATAATATACATTTTCAATGTGTTAAGTATGCAACAATGCTCAAATGGATGAGAAATTAGTTTTAATTCTCCTAATTCTCATGCAAATTCTACAACAATCATGACTATCCTCCGCCGATAACTCAAAATAGATACCTCTAAAAAAATAGATAATCTCCAATAAAGATAAATTTTTCAAAATTTCAAGATGAGAGTGATAATGCATATCCAACTCCACCATCATCATCATCATTCTGATTCCATAAAGCCCATCATTATTTCCATTCCCTTTTTACAAAATCAAGTATTCACATTTTAGGGAAAAATCCCATTTTCGTTATAAATCAATTCCAAGGATAAAAATCCACCATTTTATCACAACTCAACCACTTTTACAACCTCACAATCATTTCTAAGAAAACCATTTTGAAAACCCTCTTTTGATTTCAAAACCAAAATCCTAGGTTTATCTAAAAATTCCCAAATCACAATCGTGTTTAGAAAAAGCAAATAATTAAGTTAAAAATCATACTAAAGTGTGGAGAAATCCCTACTTCAAAGATAGAAGACAAGGGAGAGAGTGGAGAAACCTCGACGAAGCTGAAAACCAACTTTGCTCTAATTAAATGGAAGCTCTAGATGAGCTATAGCTTTTTATCAAAGGGACTAGGGTGTAGAGATCAATAGATTGAGAGTATTTAGAGGTTAAAGATGAGTTTTGGAGAGAGAAGGTCTAGATTTAGGGTTTTTGAAATGTTTAGAGAGAGAGAGATATCAAAAAGTGATTTTTATGAACTAATATACACGCAGACTGCTCGAGTGACCAGACACAATAAGTGAGGCCGCTCGATCGGACAAAGTGACCGCTTGAGCGAAGAACACCACCTCCCAATAGTTTTGTAAACAAAAGCTAACCGCTCGAGCACAAGAGAGGCCACTCGAGCCAAGACTGCTTGAGTGCAGGAAACACCGCTCGAGTGAAAAAAAACACCCTCCCAGTATTTTTGCAGACCTGCAAATATACTGGAAGTTCTCAAAGACCGCTCGAGCGACCAAATTACCGCTTGAGCAAACTGACCAAAAATCTGGGCAATAGTTCTATTGAAAAAAAACTCCTAACCTGTTCCAAATGCAACAAAGACATCCAAACAACCAAACTCAATGAAGAAAAGATGAATAAGGATATGAACAACCAAATAAGACAAGGAATCCCAGATGCAAAACAATAAACAAGTCAGGTCTAAACCGAAATCGTTATAACCTCCCCCTTAAGGAATTTCATCCTCGAAATTTTAAAATCAACACAATAACCACTATATTTAAATCAACATAACAATGATCCATCCATCCTCATAACCATGACCCATCCACTGGTCATTCATTCTCATAACAATGATAAATAAAGTTTTCGATATTGAATATACAATTCACTTTTCCCAAAACATATGCAATGTTTACATCTAATCCACACTAACAGATTTTCATTATAAGTTTTAAACATTAACAAAAAGGTCTGGTTACTTCTCACGGACTTCCACTTCACATTCCCAAGTCGCCTCCTCAACACCACGGTGTCTCCATAACACATTTACCAATGGAATTGTCCTACCTCGCAAGACTTGGTCTCATGTATCTAAGACTCTAACCGGTCTCTCCTCATACGAAGCATCATTATCTACCTCTAACTCGGTCCAATCCAACACATGTGATGGATCTAGCTCATACTTCTGGAGCATACAGATATGAAACATGTCATGAACCCCAGAAAGCTGTGGCGAAAAGGCTAAATGATAAGCTACCTCCCCTATACGCTCTAGGATCTAAAAAGGCCCAATAAATCTAGGAGACAACGTCTCGCTCTTCCCAAATCTCATTAAATCCCATCTCGGTGATATTTTCAAGAAGACGTGATCTCCTATCTCAAATGATAACAGGCTCGTCCTACGGTCGGCACAACTCTTCTGATGACTAAGTCGAAACCAACCTCTTACGGATAAGTGCAACCTTCTCCGTCGTTTCCCAGACTAACTCAAAACCTAACATAGGTGCGTCACCCACCTCGACCCAACACACTAGAGATCTACACGGTCGACCATACAAGGCCTTAAAAGATGTCATGCCAATACTCGCCTGAAAGCTATTGTTGTAGGCAAACTCAACTAAAAGCAAGTGTCCCTCCCACGAACCATTAAAGTCAAGAACACACCCCCGAAGCATATCCTCTATGATCTGAATGGTACATTCTGACCACCTATCAATTTGAGGATGATAAACAGTGCTAAATGTCAATCTAGTGCCCAAGGCATTCCATAGGCTCTGCCACAATGGAGCCATGAAATGCAGATCTCTATCCGAAACAATAGTCACAAGGACCCCGTGAAGTGGAACTATGTCCCTAACATAAAGGTCGGCAAGGTAATCTTCTGAGTTACTCGTGCACATAGGTACAAAGTGTGTTGACTTAGTTAACCGATCAACTATCACCCACATGACATCATTACCTCGTTGAGTCCTCGAAAGACCTATAACAGAATCCATCGTGACATGCTCCTACTTCCACTCGACTATATGCAAGGGTTACAATAAACCCACTGGCCTCTGATGCTCGGCCTTTACTTGTTGACAAGTAAGGCACCTCAAAACAAACAAGGCTCTATCTCTCTTCATTCCCTTTCACCAAAACTGGCAACTAAGGTCATGGTACATCTTTGTGCCTTCTGAATATACCGTAAGGCGGTAATGATGGAAACTCTCAAAGTACCTCCTCTCTAAAAGACTCCGGCACGAAAAGACAATCAAGATATCTAATACTCGAGTCAGAATATACGTTCAAGCCCTTCTCGACCTTTCCACTAGATATCTTTTCCCAGATAGACTCTACCACGTCATCACTCCGTTGTGCTTCTACAATTTGGTTTACAAGTGTACGTTTGGAAACTATGGTAAACAAATATGATGACTCAACGGACTCGCCAAGATGGAAGTCAAACTCACCAATAGTACCTAACATCTCCTATTCCTAGATGGCAATACTAGCCACACTGCTAATGGATTTCCTACTCAAGGCATCGACCACTACATTGGCCTTCGCTAGATGATAACGTAACTCAAAGTTGTAATGCTCCATAAACTCCATCCGCCTTCTCTATCACAGATTCAAATCTTTCTGTGAAAACAGATACTTCAAACTCTTGTGATCGAAGAATTCCTCAAACCTCTCACCACACAGATAATGCCTCCAAATTTTCAAAGCAAAAATCACTGCTGCTAGTTCTAAGTCGTGAGTAGGATAGTTTCTCTCGTACATTTTCAAATGACGTAAGCCATAAGCTACTACTTTCCCCTCTTGCATCAAGACACAACCCAAACCTTCTCAAGACACATCATAATACAATGAATAGCCCAAACCCCTCTCCAGAATAATCAACATTGGAGCAGTGGTAAGTCTAACTTTAAGCTCTTGAAATGACTTCTCACAAGTCTAACATCGCATAAACTTAATTCCCTTCCTCGTCAGTCTAGTCAAGGGTGAGGCCAACTTAGAGAAATCTTTCACAAAACGACGGTAATACTCGGTTAACCTGAGAAACTCTGGATCTCAAAGTTGTTCTTAGGTTGTTCCCAATCTTGCACTGCCTCTATCTTAGAGTGTAATAACCCGACCCTCTTATATGTTTCTGGTATGCTATTAGTCCCTTACTATGTGCACTGATATAGTAAATGCGAAATTCCATGTGAAATTAAGTTTAATTGTGTGAATTACGTGGTTATAGATTTGTATATGTTAATCATGAGAAATATCTGTTACAATTGCGATGTTTGGATCATAAATTGAAAGCCTTATAAGCTTGATAATCTAAAATTGACTTTATAACTGTGATCAGCATGATTTTTAGATCATAATATGAATTTTTGTAAAAATCTGATTTGGAATGATTAAATTAATTAAATTTTGGTCAACTCTCATTAAACTCTCTTAAGCCCTCACTTAGCTACTTGGTATATTATAAGAAAAATATCTCCTGAGAGAAGAAGAGAGTGTAGAGAAGAAGAGCTAAGGGAGAAGAAGTTCAACAAGGAAAAAGCTTGAGAAATTGAGAGGAAGTGTAGAGATTTGAGCTTGAGGTAAGCATAATCCATCTTATATAGCCCCTCTCTTGGACTTGAGTAAGGAATTCTTTGTATTCATGTAAACTATGGTTTGTAATTAAAGTTTTGTGTGTTAATTGTTTAATCGGAAAGATGTTCTTATCATTTCGTTGTTTTGAACTAAATTAGGCTATATGGAGTGGAATTACATTTTATTCTTTTATTTCCCATGTTTGAACTCACCTATGTAGATGGATGTGTATATATATATGTGTGGAAAACTAAACATAGATAGAAACTTAAGGGAATTGGTTTATGTTCATGAATTTGAAGAGGACTGACTTAATTAAGTTTATGATTTATGTTAGTGTGGCATTATATCATCATGTTGTGCTAAATTCCTCTATTTTGTGCTTTGAAATGTTATAACTTGGTTGGGTGTATGCCTTGAATCAGATACAGGGGCAACGACTACACGTGCGAGGCTCACAGCCGCACGTGTAGAAAGCACGACCGCATATGAGGGGCTCACAACCGCACGTGCAGAAAGCACGACCGCATGTGCGGGGCTCACAACCGCACATGCAGAAAACAGGGGATTTCGAAGTTAAGGTACTGAAATAAAAGCACGTGCAGGGGAGGAACACCGCACGTGCGGCCCACCTTCCCGCATGTGCGGAGAAGAACTGCCGCACATGCGGCCTATGGAGAAAAATCCTATCTATTTCTTTTCCTTTGTGTTGTCCTCTAGGATCGCTAAAATCTCTGTGTGAAGCTTTTAAAATGCTTGTAATTGAATGAATGTGGAACGAATCAATTATCGATTAAAAAGGAAAACGGGACTAAATTATGGGTTGTGGTGTGTGTAGGTCACATACAAGAAGGAACTAACGCTCCGCCACAGCACTGTGAGTAATAGTACTGTAGTGATACATTTCGTTTACTGTTATTAGTTATTACTAACGTTCTGTTATTCGCACGTTAACTATGTTGACTCCTAATAAACAATTGAAAATGTATGTGTGTTATTGAACAATGATATCCTTATGGACCTGAGGTCATTCTGCTTTGCTAAAGATGGGCCCGAGGCAGTTCAGTTATAAGCCACCAAGTGTGGACAAATCTAAAGAAGGGAAAGGTAAGGACATGTCGATGTCTCACCGACCGTAATGTGATTTGAATTAAATATGATTCATGGCCTATGGCCGAGGAAGGTGGTGTACATGTTGATGTACCACCTACCCTCCAATGTTCAGACAGTAATTGATATGTGGGCCTGAGGCCGTTCCGTATGATATGTTGGGCCCGAGGCCGTTCCGTATGATATGTTGGGCCTGAGGTCGTTCTGCATGATGTTGGGCTTGAGGCCGTTTTGTATTAAGATTGGGCCAAAGGCCATCTTGGAAATGTTTAATGAACAACATCAAACATGTGGCCTATGCGTCTTTATGCATTGTAATTCATGTTTATTCATTCGAATTTCTTACATACTATTATTCACTGAGCCCTGCTCACTCCGTGTTATGTTTGTCTCTGTAGGTAATCAACCCGGAAGTCAGTTTTAGCCCAACCTAACAGCTATTTTTATCATCCTGCTGTGTCCATGCAGTTCAGTGAAGTTACCCATTTTTCTGAAGTTCCTTTCCTTGCTCATAATATTGATCACTAGTTTTTGTCAAGTGTTGTAAAGTGGGTATAACCTTTACTATCGATGTTTTTGTGATACCCTAGTTGCAGGGATAGGACTGTATATCTGTGTGTGTATGACTGTCTCTTATGTGTATGTTCCTTATGTGTTAGGCTATTTGATGGGTTGTTTTGTGATCCTGGCATGTAAGCATTAGCTTAATGGATTTTTATTTTCAATTGATAATTGCTTCCGTTCAGGCCCCATATTATATAACTATTGAGTTTGTGACCGTTAGCGAGTTGCTCATGCCCAAACTTTTAGGGGTGGGTGCGGGGCGTGACATAGAAGAATCTACAATCACCCCATCTCCAGATACCACATGGCCTAAGAACTTCACCTCCTTTAACCAGAACTCACAGTTCCCAAACTTAACATACAATTTGTGGGCTCTAAGCAACTCAAGCACAAACTTAACATACAATTTGACGTTGTAGGTTGATGGCTCTATGTGTGCCTCAAACCTGATGCACTAGATGTGCCACCTAGCTAATGGTAAAGCCTCCTCACACACCCTAACTACTCACACTGATAACAGGTAGGCGGTTGCCCTCTCCTATGACTCTGGTTCTAAGAACAAGCCACAGACGATGCAAACTGTTGCCCTCCTCCCCTTTGCGGGCAAACTAAAGACTTGTGTCCCAGCTGACCACACTTGAAACAAGTGATCCCACCCTGACCATCTCTCCCTGACCTAGAACTTAGTACAGGAGAAATGGATCTAAACTATGCTCCCTAGGACTACCGTGGGGTAAAACCCCTTTGATTCTTGTTGTCCCAAGTCTCTCCCTAAACTTCCTGACTCCTTTACCTGGAGCCCTTCATCCGCTCCTCCTCTGACTAAACCATGGTCTCAAGATAAGCCACCGCCTCCACAAGGCGTCCATAGTCCCTAATCATGGACCCAACCACTTTGAAAAGAAGCCCAATCATCAACTTTTTCTCAAACTCAATGTAACGGCATTCCTCCATCGCCACAAGTTTCGATGCAAACATCGACAAACTAGTAAAGGCAGCCTCAAACTCGGCCACCGGTGTTTTAAGCTGCTTGAGCTTCAGAAAGTGCTCTCTCAACTTCTCCCTAGCAATGGGAGGCAAGAACTTGCCCTAGAAAACGTTGACAAAGGCCTCCCAAGTCACCCTAATGCACCCACGCACGTACTTCCACCACTGACCCGTATCTCCCTTCAACTAGAAGGATTCCAAGGTCACTCTCAGTCTATCATCCTCGATGCCAAGCATCTCAAATGTCTTCACCATCTACTCTAGCCACTCATCTGCCTTTAGTGGATCCTTCGAATCCCCTAAAAACTCATCTGGATTAGACCAGAAGAACTCCCTCTTTAGAAATAACGGCCCTATCTCAGCAACATGGGCCTGGACTTGATTTTTAGCTCTGAGAATGTCCATGGATTCCCGCAGAGCTCTGGACATTTCACAGGCCAAAGAGCCCATGGCTTGCTGACCAACTGGTTTGGCCATATTGGCCTAACCAACCCCTTCCTCCTGTTCCAGAATATTATCCGATAATGGCACTTCCAACCGTCTAGGCTTGCCACGCCTACCACCACTACGTCCATGACCTAACATCCTAGTGAAGATAACACAAGAGATTAGCATATTTACAAATGTGCCAAAGCTAATTGACTCATGTCCTAATGCGATGGAAAATAATTAATTCACTCCACATAAGCACGTACTCACATAAACACATACAAATTTCCTTTCTGGATAATGATCGTCCCGCGACGTTGCAAGAGTTCGACTTAGAAGTAGCAATGAACAAGTGCTCCTCTAACAGGACTTCTAAAAACTCGTAGACCCAATCAATATCTTAGAAATTAAATCCCGTACACATCTGGTCACATAAGCATGTTATCAGATAGCATATCAAGTTTCCTCTAACACAAACTAGTGAGATAACCAATTGTGGCAAAAACCACATCCCACAATTCCAAAGTATTCAAACCCAATAGCTCTGATACCAAGTTGTAACGCCCCGAAAATAATAACCATAATTCATCGCACAATATTCATTAACTAATAACATGTTCCGAAATAATTCTCTCATTCATATAATTCCATTTTACAAAAGGTAACACATGCAATTATACATTCATAACTCCTAACCCTAAATCTATAGCATGGACCACAAGTTAAGGATACGAAATAAAAGTTAAACCAATAAAGTAATGCCCTATTGGCTACAATTTTCCAAGATGATGCTTGGTTACAACAAAAGTGAGTTTGAAACTCAATCCAAATAAAACCCTAGGCTTGTACAAAATAATTACAACAATAACAAAAAGAAGCTCTTCGTTCCAAGTCCTTCCAAGCTACAACCTTGGCGAAGGCATATCATCAGTACCTGAAAATGGTTTTCCACATAGGGTAAGCCAAAGCCCAGCAGAGATACTCTAGCACAGTGTATAAATCTTAACAAACCTATAAGGTGAATGCATATCCAATGCTCGTGCCAAAACATTTTATATCTCTTTCCAAAACCATGCAATGTCAGCTTTATTTCACAATTCATGAAATCATTTCCTTAACAATAGAAAATAAGGCAATGGATACAACACTGGGAATCTCTAGGTACGTGTCTGCAAGTAGGCTATACAAGCACTACCAATTGTCAATTTTACCGGTACTAACTGGAAGGCTTGGCACCTAACCGCACGAGTTTCTGGACTTTCACCAAAGACAAGCAAGCCAACAACAATATCACAACCCCACCCCCTACCCAGATTCACCAAGGTATTGGCCCATTTTTCGCAAAATAATATACATTTTCAATATGTTAAATATGCAACAATGCTCAATGCAAATGGATGAGAAATTAGTTAAGTCTCTTAATTCTCATGCAAATTTTACAACAATCATAGTTATCCTCCACCGATAGCTCAAAACAGATATCTCTAAATAAATAGATAATCTCCAATAAAGATAAATTTTCCAAAATTTCAAGATAGGAGTGATAAAGTATATCCAACTCCACCACCATCATCATCATCATTTCCATTTCCTCTTTACAAAATCAAGTATTCACATTTTAGGGCAAAATCCCATTTTCTTTATAAATCAATTCCAAAGATAAAAATCCACAATTTTATCATAACTCAACCACTTTAACAACCTTACAATCATTTCCAAGAAAACCATTTTGAAAACCACTCTTTTGATTTCAAAACCAAAACCCCAAGTTTATCCAAAAATTCCTAAATCACAATCTTGTTTAGAAAAAGCAAATAACTAATTTAAAAATCAAACTAAATTGTGGAGAAATCCTTACCTCAAAGCTAGAAGACAAGGGAGAGAGTGGAGAAACCTCGACGAAGTCGAAAACTAACTTTGCTCTGATCAAATGGAAGCTTTAGGTGAGCTCTACCTTTTTATCAAAGGGACTATGGTATAGAGATCAGTAGATTGAGAGTACTTGGAGGTTGAAGATGAGTTTCAGAGAGAGAAGGTCTAGAATTAGGGTTTTTGAAATGTTCAGAGAGAGAGATATCAAAAAGTGACTCAAAAAGTGAGTTTTATGAACTGATAAATGCACAGACCACTCGAGCGACCAAAACACCACTCAAGCGACCAGACACAATAAGTGAGACTACTCGACCAAACAAAGTGACCGCTCAAGCGAAGAACACCACCTCCCAGTAGTTTTGTAGACAAAGGCTAACTGCTCGAGCGTAAAAGAGACTGCTCGAGCCAAAACCGCTAGAGCGCAAGAACTACCGCTCAAGTGAAAAAAACACCCTCCCAGTACTTTTGCAGACCTGTAAATATACTGAAAGTTCTCAAAGATTGCTCGAGCGACCAAAGTACCACTCAAGCAAACTAACCAAAAATCTGGGCAACAATTCTATTGAAAAACAAACTCCAGACCTATTCCAAATGCAATTAAGACATCCAAAGAACCAAACTCAATCAAGAAAAGATGAATAAGGATATAAACAACCAAATGAGAAAGGGAATCCCTGATCCAAAACAATAAACAGGTAAGTTCTATACCGGAATCATTATAAATATGAAATTGCCGAATGCCAACTTGTAAATATTCACACAAACAAAGTATACATATGGAGCATACATGTGCGGAAGCAATAAATTTAAATCTAATTAGTCCATAAGAGTTATGCATAGATTAAATGAAATGACATACATATTAACATGGTTTTACAACTTGAATACAAAACTAGTGTATGCCCGTGCCTAAAGACACAGTATAAATAATGTTAAGATTAGAATATAATTGTAATACCAACAGCATTTAAATTTATTTTTTAATTTGATAAAATCACAAATTTATTATAAAATTTTGGAGTTCTCACAAAAACTCGCTTTTGCTTATATAATATATAGCTAGATAAATAGATGTGCTTGGCATATATATAATTTCCATGGGCATACATATGATATTGCTTTTGCTTATATAATTATATAGAAATTGTATGTATGCCCGTAATGTCCTAGTGTATTATGGGCATACAAACATTATATGGAAATATGTGTAAAATATATTGAACAAAAAGAAGACAATTTAAAAAAAATAAACAAATAAGGAGAAAAATAAAAATGGGAGAAAATAAAAAAAAATAAAAATAAAAGAGAGATGAAGGTGGGATCAGGGGATCATAGAAGGACGGGTGAGAAAAAGAAAAAGTAAGAGAAAGAAGCGGAAAATAGAAAATGTACAAGTAGGACATTTTTTGAAAAATATATCTCAACCGTTGTTTTATAATTTGAATAGATCTGTGTTGTCCAAATGTCATAGTAGAACAAATGTGTATAGAACAAATTCAAAAACCATCCTGCTTTATTATATAGATGTTTAAAATTCATATAAGGTCTAAATTTATGAAGTCTATCAGGTATTCAATATATTTAAAAGTAATAATTAATTGTTCAAATTCATTTAATTTATGGACTATAAAATTCATTAATTTAATCCCCACTACACAGTAAAATCTGGCTCCTAATTCTAGGATTGTAAACTTTTTCATATAATATGAATAAAAATAAGTGAACAAAAAGGAGAAAATAAAAAAAAATAAACAAATAGAGAGAAAAATAAAATGGAAGGAAAAAAATAAAAAGAAAAGAGAGAGGAATGTGAGATCATGGGATCAAGGTAGGATGGGTAAGAAAAGGAAAAAGTAAGAGAGAGAAGCGGGAAAATAGAAAATGTACATGTAGGATATTTTTTGAAAATTGTTTATAATTTGAATCGATCTAAGCCCTCCAAATATCCTAGTAGGACAAATGTGTGTAGGACAAATTCAAAAACCATCTTGCTTTATTATATAGATGTTGAAGATTCATATAAAGTCTAAATTTATGAAGTCTATCAAGTATTCAATATATTTAAAAATAATAATTAATTGGTCATGCCCAAGTCAAAATACATTTCACACAGAAAGGATGTAAGAAAATTATGCAATCCTAACTGCGCCTCACACAGGAAAGGCTAAAAGTGACTATCGGGAATACCCGAAGTCTCAAACAAAACACCTCTTAGCGTATCACACACAAGAGGGGAAAAGGAAGGTGTGAACACCAGGACGCACCCACGTGTTCTAAAACAAAGCATCCTAATGTGCCGCGTGCGAGAGGGGAAAGGAGGTTAACGAGAACACCGGGACGTGCCCAAATGTCTCTAACCGAAAGGGGTGGTATAAGCGTCGAGACACAGTCGAAACGCTTTTAACCACCAAGAGGGGTATAAGCGTCGGGTGCACAGTCCAAATGCTTCTAACCAAAGCGAGACGATATAAGTGTCGAACACACAGTCCAGACACTTCTAATCGAAACAAGGTATAAGCATCGGGCACACAACCCAAATACTTCTAACCGAAAAGTTGTATAAGCGTTGAGCACACGGTCCAAACACTTCTAACCAAAAAGGTGGTATAAGCGTCGGGCACATGGTCCAAACACTTCTAACCGAAAGTTGGTATAAGCGTCAGGCACACGGTCCAAACGCTTTTAACCAAAGCGAAACGGTATAAGTGTCAAACACACGGTCCAGACACTTCTAATCGAAAGGTGGTATAAGCATCGGGCACACAATCCAAACGCTTCTAACCAAAAGAAGACAGTATAGACATCAAGCGCGCAACCCAATGTCTCTAATCAACAGGGGTATAAGCATCGGACATATGTCCCAAGCGCGTCTAACCAAAGGAGGTGGTGTAAACACCGGGCGCACCCAAGTGTTTCTAACCAAAAGGGAGTGGTGTAAACACCGGGCATACCCGAGTGTTTCTAACCAAAAAGGGTCAAAAGACAGGAACGATCTCACTTGGAGTTCCCTCTGAATGAACCGTACATACAATACCGTCTGGTTGTGCCAGCTTTGAATGAACCGTACATACAATACCGTGCATGCACAAGAAAGAAACTTGATAGGTGCAATGCAATGCAAATGCATATTCCATGCAAGATGAACAATCGTAGCCCAAATGTTAGAGACATGCTTCTGTGCACAACATGCAAGAAACAATATGGAGGCATATTCAACACAGAATAATCAATGATGCATATGATATGCAACATGCATACTCCATGCAAACATAATAATGCATGTTATATTCAACACTTCAAAATGTATGCTCCATGCAACGATAAAAGCAATGCACATTTTATGCAATGACAAAAGCGAGTGTGCTAAAGACGACTCAAAGGCAACCTCCGATTTTCCTCTAGGAAAAGTTGCAACATGTTAAAAAGGATACACCTTGTGTGTGTTGATGAGCGATGACCACCGTGTACTGGAAATGTGATTCTGAACTTCTGAACTTCCGCAAAGCCATTTTGAGTCAAACTTTGAGCAGAACTTGCATTTCTTGGAATCCAAAGTCACAAATCAAAGGAAAAGAGGCATAGGGCACTTGTGGAAGCCTGCCAGCCATCAGGGGAGGCTGTCGGGCCCCTGCCGGCCACTAGTGGACATTGCCAGCCAACAATAACACGCTGTCGGCCATCGATGTGCCACTGCCGGCCATCGATGGCAGATTTGGGCAATTGGTCTTTTGACCCACGGGTCTTTAAGTAGAGGCAAAGGCACTTCATTTCCTCACAACCCCTTGCACGAAATTTCTTTCCCTTGCTCTCTAGATCCGCACATTCTACGCGTTTTCCAACACCCTAAACAAACTTTATTTGCAAAAACCCTCTCGTTCTCTTCACTTTGAATCGATCAGAAGTTGATTTTGACGCTTCTTTCGTCATTTCCACTATTCTAGGTTCATTCCCCTCGAGCTTCTCCCAAGATTAGTGCACTTTTCCCGGGTTTTGACTTTCATTGACATTTTCTCCTCCTAGGGTTTGACTTTCTCAAAGCTTTACCCTTTTCCTTCATTTTTCACTCTTTTTACTTCTCTTGCATCTATCTCAGATGGCAGATGATGCCCCACATGACAGGGGCTTCCCCGTGCTTCCTCCGATGGAGTTTGCAGCGAACTTTGCAGCCGAGCCGGAGGCCGAGCCAGAGCCATTACCACCTAGCGTATGCCCCTTTGATCCGACGAGGTATCACCCCGAGACCCACATAGTACCTATTGTAGAAGGCATGAAAGCCTTCACTAATTTTGCCGAGGACGTGCCAAACGACCTCTTACTGAGAGAGCCTACGTCTCACTCGTCAGCTATAGTCATGGAGGTATGAACTTTGCTTTTCTGCAGCACTGCCTTTAACTATTTGCATTTCTTTCACTGTTTTAATCTGATTGCATCACATGCCTTGATCTGACTGTATTTCATACATTGCTACTTCACATTCAAATGTACTTTCAACTATACTTTCGTTGCTTGATCTGATTGCATCACATGTATTGTCACAGGACAGATCCCGCTTCTTCAGAGGCTATGGCACGACGATAGCTCGAGATTGGTATAATGAGCTTCCAGCCAGGGTCCGCAACATCATCGACGGGACCGGCTTCAGTCTGTTTTGCTCCAGCTTGACATGAATTGTAGTGAGCCGCCCTCTCTTAGGGGCTCTTTTGGAGAGGCGGTGGGATACCACCAACTACTTCCATTTATTCACTACGGGGGAGATGATGATGACTCCCTACGACTTTGCCATGATCACTGGGTTAGGCATAAGGGCTAATCCGATCCCTCTCGACCCTGACATGGGAGAGTGGGAGCAACATGGACCGCACGACTCGGAGCACACCCACTGATCCTTCGGGCAGACATCGTCAGATATAGTTGGTTCGAGGAGCAGTTTAGACGAGTTGAGCCCGAGACAGTTGAGGAGACAAAGCAGTATGCTAGGGGCTTCCTCATGTTCCTTTTCGATACCACCTTGTTCTCGAACAGGTGGAATACCATAGGCTTGTATCTGCTGGGCGCATTGATGGAGCTCCAATGAGTTCAGTTCTACGACTGGGGCGGAGCCGAACTCAACACCCTATATGGATACATGAGCTTGACCTCTTGCATGAGTGGGACCTTGATCGGTGGCTACTGGCGGGCCTGGGAGGTACACAGCTTAACTCCCCCTTTTGCTTTACATTTTCTGTTTTAGCATTTCTTGCCTTACATTTGCACATGTACTTTCTGCTCTGCATTCTCTGTATCTGCTCAGACACTGCATGTTTTCTACTTTACACTTTTTGTATTTGCTCATACACTGTATTGATCTCACCTTCCTTGCAGCTATGGGTGTACGCATACTTCCCAGCTCTTGCTCCAGAGCCTATAGAGGAGACCCCAGCGATAGTCCCTTTTTCTTGGGTATACGACGGCCAACTCCGTCGTAGGACCCGGGAGAACTTCATGTTTTTTCGCGAGTACTTCGACACGGTCACGGCGCACGAGGTAACCCGAAACAAAGTTTACTCTACCTTTCAACCAACTTGATGTACACACTAATCAATTGACGGTGGCTAATCAACTGTTCATTTTCTGATTTTCAGATCACGTAGCAGCCGTGGGACGCGATACCATCAGGGCTCCGAGCCTACTATGACACAGCCAGGGTTGTCACTCACTATCATATCATTTTTGAGGGCCTAATCTGCCGCGCCTGGTTCTTGGACAAGCACTTCGCATGCCAGACCTTAGGACTAGCTGTCCCATTTGTGCCGATGGCGCCTCCAGCATCCATGAGAGAGACACACAGACTATCTGTCGACCTTGTGATCCAATTCATGGTAGGGCTGGAGGCATACTTCTTCCGTGTGGATGGTGATTATGAGACCTTCATCCAGACACATCTGATGCCGCCTCTGATTGGCATTTGGGGAGGCGAGGGAGCGCGAACTCCAGCTGTGAGAGGGGGAGGTAGAGGGGCCAGAGCAACCAGGACTCGCAGCAGTAGAGATTCTGGAGAGAGACAGAGGGCAGGATGGCTAGAGCTACCTACCACACTGACTTGCTGGGGACGTCCTAGAGAGATTTATCAGATTCCCATAGAGCCCGCACCTGCTGGTCAGAGTTCTAGGCCCAACCCTGGTATGTTCAATACTTTACATTTTGCACATTCAATCATTTCAGTCATGCTTTACAAGCCACTGACCATCTCAACACATTTACAGGCCTCCATAGAGTACACCGGGCAGGCTCTCGAGCTAGCGGCTTCTCTGATGGAGATGGTTCAGACGAGCATGAACCTGCTGAGCCTTTATAGGATTCTGATAAGTTTCAGTTTGCACTTCAAGCCATGGCATTCTCTACTAACACATTAGCATTTCAACTGTTCCTCACTACACTGGTCTGATTCATCACATCAAAACGCTGCATAGATACACTGCTCCCATACACTGTAAACATACACTGCATCAATACATTGCATCTGATATACACCACAACTAATATATTCTGACAAACTGCCCTTTTCAGATCCCTTTCCAGACCTCAGCTCCACCAAATGCCCCAGCAGGAGCGACCTTCAGTTCCTCCCCCAGTAGTAGAGAGAAGAGGAAGACAGGCTCAGGCACGCAGCCGAGCTAGAGCTAGAGGCATCCGCAACAGGAATGGCCCTCCAGAGCCCATTCCGGGCGATGATAATGACGAGACGAGCGAGGAAACTGAGGCAGCGAGTCCACAGCCCGAGTCATCGGAGGAGGGAGACAAAGACGCTGGCTCGGATTCTGCTGGTAGAGAGGCTGGAGAGGCTGAAGAGGGCTCTGATTCAGACTCTAATCCAGCTTCAGACAGCGGTGCCGATGGCGATAGTGCCCCAAAGTCCGCTCGGCCAAGGAAGAGGACGAAGAGAGCCTTTCGATCTTGAGATGGATGGCACCGACTCAGATGCTTTTTACTTTGTTTTCCTTTTTTTTGCTAGTAGTATTAGTACATTGTACAGCTTTAGGCAGTTTTATTTTCTTCAAAACTTGTACTCTTTTGCAAAAAGTAAACCATGATTGGAATGAAAACAGCTTTTGGTTTGAAAGTGTTACATTTTGCATTCAAAGCATCGCATAACATCGCACAGCATGAAAATGAGATTGATCTTGTTTGAAAATTGCACATCCAAATTGCATTGTCTTAATCAAGTAGTGAACCAACTAACAATTGAAAGAGCAAATAACTCGATAAACAACACAAGGCCTCATAAGCTAAACAAAGTAAATACAACTCGATAAGCAAATTGCAACAACTCAATAAACAGCAAACGTACAACTCCATAAGCAACATACATACAACTTAACAAATAAAACCAGATGATTACACCTCAAACAGGCATGCTCAAGCCCGAAAACAACCAAAATAAGACCCCGAAAGGTGCCTATGGGGGCCGAATAATGGGACACGTAAAGAGGCCGAATAGTTGGACCTGGAGAGTCGAAATTCATATATCAAATTCAGCCCCGTCTTATACTTGCAAATCCAGAAGTACCCTATTCGACCAAATACCTAGTTGAGTAAGGGGCCGAGTGAAGAGCGGTTTGCAACAAAAGGAGCCGAGTGAATAGTTGTACGATGAATTGAAGGTGGACCCAGCCCTGAAGCCCAAGAAAGAAAAAGATATAAATAGAAGAATATCATCCAAAGAGAAGTATGTGAGAACTAGTGCACTTAACTTAAAATCCAAGTAACCAAGAGAGTATAATCTGACCAGTCCGTCGGAGTGCTAATTCCGGCACTCCCGACCGGAGTGTTCGTTCCTTTTCAGGTGGCTAGCAGAGGATCACGAGCGTCCCACGGGATCCAAAGAGTATTTCCAAACCACATTACCACAATTGGCGTCATCTGTGGGAATACTCAACTACATCCATGGTGGGCGTAACAGAAGATCCTCCGATGGTCGCTGATGAAACCGACCAGAGAGATGACCTCACTCCAATGAACATGCTGGGACCGGAGAATGTCACCACGAGACGCACCTTGAACTTCGACTCTGTTGCCCACACCTCACCCTCAACTTCAGCACATGAGACAATACAAGCGATCATGGAACAGGCGAAGCAAAACGAACAAAGATTGGAAAACATGACTGCTGAGAACGAGCGCCTCCGGCAGGATTTGACCTTGGAAGTGGCAAAGTCTAAACAAGTCACGCACTAAGATCCGGGGTGACTTCTGAGAGTGGATGGTCCAAAACCTAGAGTTCGGAGACAAGATAGTGACAGTGACTCTGACTCATTATCCCCGGAGCCCAAAAAGAAGGGACGACTCGAAACTACCAGTTCCTCTAAAGAGAATCTACGTGTAAGGCATAAGCGAAGACGAAATGGTTCAGACGAAGAAGACCAGCACGATCCCTTTGTGCGACAGATCGCAAAGGCAGTACTACCCAAGAAGTTCAAGGCCCGTTCGTTCATCCTGTACGATAGGAAATCGGACCCCACTGATCATATCCATCATTATAAGCAAGCCATGACCCTGCATGCAGATGACGAGGCTCTCATGTGCAGAATATTTCCGAGCAGTTTGGGACCATTGGCCGTCAGATGGTATTATAAGTTGGAGCCGGCGTCGATTAAGAGTTTCCATCAATTACAAAAATCCTTCAGGGCAAGATTCATCACCAACGAGGTCCAGCTGAAGCAAGCTGACTCTCTCTGGGCAATGCAAATGCAGCGAGGAGAAACTCTACGAGCGTATTCGGCACGCTATTGGGAATGCTTCAATCTTGTGGATGACGCTTGCAACGACTCCATGGCCATCACCGCCTTTAAAATGGGGTTGCATCCTAATAGTGCCCTCCGCAGTTCCTTGACTAGAAGGCCCCCCAAAATAGTCTGGGCGTTGATGAAGAAAGTCGAGGAATATTGCAAAGTGGAAGATGATGCTCTGCGGGTTAAAGCTGGAAACAAGGCCAACAAGACGGCCTCTTCTGAGATTGTTCAACCAATAAACTCTATACCAACGCAAAGCCCTGAATCACGGAGTCAGACTAAGCGCGACAAGAGACGGGATCCGCGCCAAACAAACGACCAATGTTCCCACCGAGCTAGTGAACAACTTCAAGTAGATAGCAGACGCACCAGGCGCGCGGACAAAAAATATACGGTGTGGTCAGAGCCGATCAGCGCGGTTATGTCTAAAGTCTAACACCTTCTGCTCTTCAAATGGCAAACCAAAATGGTGGGACCTCCTGACACGAGAAGCCAGGATAGGCGGTGCGAGTATCACAAAGACCACAGCCATGATACTAAGAGTTATTATGCATTGAAGGATCATATGGAGGAATTGGTACAAGATGGTCGGCTAAAATCGTACGTCCGAAAAGGCAACTCAACCAAAGCAATAGCCTTACGGTAGGATTCACCTCCACTCGGCATGATCCACATGATATACATCTTGCCAATGACATCCGCGGTGAATACAATTCAATCGCATCCCGATCCTCAAAATCAACTCACCACGGCTAAACAGCCCCGTCAAGCTGCGACCATTGCTTTTGATGATTCAGATTTGGTCAGAGTGACACTTCCTCACACCGATCCCTTGGTAATCGAGTTACGCGTAAACCGGTTCACCGTTGAGCGTGTACTCATTGATCTAGGGAGCACATCGAAAGTTATGTATTACAAGACATTCACCAAACTTGGCTTCACCGAATCAGATCTCTCTCTAGCTCCTTGTCCATTATTCGGCTTCAATGCTAGTCCAGAATACCCGTTGGGAAAAATCACACTACCAATTCGAGCTGGCTCGCGAACAGTGGATGTGGAATTCATGGTTGTCAAGCTCCCTTCGCCGTATAATCTCATCATGGGACGAACTTGGCTGCACATCATGCAGGTCATGCCAAGCACCTACCATCAATTGCTCCGCTTCCTGACTGAACGAGGTATTGAACAAATTCGTGGTTTCCAAAAATCGGCACAAGCATGTTATCTCCTTGCCACGAAAACACCAAGAGAACTGGAAGTGAATTCTATTGAGGAGCCGAATTAAGAGAGCCTCGACGATGTTGGACGGCTCCCAAGTGAAAAGGCCACGGAAGCCCTGGATCGCATTGAAATTTCCGGAAACCCTGACAGGTTCTTCATGATCGGTGCCTCCCTGAATGATGAAGACAGACAATGGCTAATTACCTTCTTACTCAACAACCTCGACGTATTTGCATGGTCGCCGTATGAGATGCCAGGGGTAGATCCATCAGTCTCTCAGCACTGTTTAAATGTTGACCCCAAATGTAAGCCGATTATACAAAAAAGCCGACGGTCAGCCGCAGAACACATTGCCGCCGTTGTTGAAGAGGTTAACTGGTTGCTTAACGCTGGAGCAATCAGGGAAGTGACCTACCCTAAATGGCTCTCGAATACCGTGGTTGTAAAGAAGAAAAATGGGACTTGGCATATCTGCATTGATTTCACGGACCTAAACAAAGCTTGCCCCAAGGATTGTTTTCCCCTCTCCAGAATCGACCAACTTGTGGATGCTACAGCACATCATCAGCGTATGAGCTTCCTCAATGCCTACAGAGGCTACCATCAAATTTCTATGCATCCGAAGGACCAAGACAAAACTACATTCCTCACCCCAAGAGGAACCTATTGCTATAAGGTTATGCCTTTTGGGCTGAAGAATGCAGGGGCAACTTACCAAAAACTAGTCACTGCCATGTTCAAGGAACAACTCGGCCGTACTATGGAAGTATACATTGATGATATGCTGGTGAATTCAAAGGAAAAGCAAACTCATCTGGCCGACCTGGAAGAGACATTCGGCATTTTACGCAAGTACAAAATGAAGCTGAATGCTGCCACGTGTGCATTTGGGATTGGATCTGGCAAATTCCTTGGCTATATTGTCAATCACCGAGGCATCGAAGCCAACCCGAGGCAAATCACAGCAATCCTGGAACTCGGCTCCCCTCAATCGGTGAAGGAGGTTCAAAAGTTGATGGGGATGGCCGCCATGCTCAACAGGTTCATCAGTCGTTCCACAGACCGCTACCCGCAATTCTTTCACACCCTACGACAGGGCAAGGCTTTTGAATGGACCTCTGAGTGTGAAGCTGCTTTCAACGATCTGAAGACCAACCTCCAATCAGTACCACTCTTGACAACACCTTCGGCAGGTGACCTGCTCATCCTATATCTGGCAGTTTTTGACTGAGCCGTCAGCGCCATACTGTTAAAGGAAGAACTTGGGGACCAGCGGCCAGTGTATAATGTGAGCAAGGCAATGGTTGATGCCGAAACACGATACCTTCCGTTCGAAAAACTCATCCTAGCCCTTGTCACGGTAGCAAGAAAACTTATGCATTACTTTCAGGGCCATACCATTGGGGTACTAATGGACCACCCCCTCCGGTCAAAACTCCGTAGTGCATAGGTGTCGGGGCGCGTTTCAAAATGGGCTCTTGAACTCGGCCAGTACAACATTCAGTTTTTGCCTAGAACCTCAATCAAGGGGCAAGTACTTGCCGACTTTGTAGTCGAATTCACTGGGGTCTTGCCGACTTCAAGCCTGATGAAATTCAACCTAAGCTGGACTAGAGAATTTATGTCAAGGACATTTGGCAATTGTACTGTGATAGATCGTCCAATCAACGCGACAGCGGGCTGAAGTAGTGATCATGGCTCCCGACAGATCAATAATCGAGCAGGCTGTCAAACTCGGCTTCGAAGCATCAAACAACAAGGCCGAATATGAGGCCCTGCTAACCGGCTTACGAAATGCTCATCTCTTGGGTGCTCGGCGTCTGCTTATATTTTGCAATTCGAAACTGGTGATCAATCAGCTAAAAGGGGAGTACACGGCCAAAAACGACCGTATGGCCGCTTACATGAAAATGACAAATTCCTTGCTGGAAAAATTTGACCATCATGAGCTGAGCCAAATAACTCATGATCAGAACTCACATGCAGACGCCCTGGCTTGCCTAGCCTCCGCCATTAACTCAAAGATTAAACGGATAATCGAAGTGGGTTTCATCCGTAAACCAAGCATTGGCCCTTCAGAGGAAGTCCAGGTCAATGTCACAGAGTCAAGTCTGAGTTGGATGGACTCCATTGCTGCATTCCTATCTTCTGAACAGTTCCCGTTAGATAAGAAAGAAGCACACAAGCTGCGAAACAGAGCCCTGCGATACTATTTGGACCCGCAAAGAAAACATTACAAAAAATCCCTTTCTGGCCCGTACCTAGAGTGCGTTCATCCGGATAAAATCGAGGGACTTCTGACTGAAATACATGAAGGTAGCTATGGTGCCCATTCTGGCGGGCGCCCTCTGGCCCATCGAGCTGTGACACAGGGGTATTATGCCGACAATGAGAGCTGATGTCGAATGTTACGTCAAGAAATGTGAACAGTGCCAGAAGTTTTCTCCCTTAACCCACCTGCCTGTTGAGGAGTTAAGCTCTATAACCAGTCCTTAGTCGTTCGCCCAATGGGGACTTGACATCATCGGACTGCTACCTCGCGACCCGGGCAACAAGCGATTTCTGATTGTCGCAACAGATTATTTCACAAAATGGGTAGAAACGGAGGCACTAATGCCCATCCGAGACACTGATGTGAAGCGTTTTGTATGGAGAAATATCATAACGCGATTCAGTATTCCAAGAGCACTAATCTTAGATAACGGCACCCAGTTTGATTGCAGTGTCTACAGAGAACTGTGCAGCAAGTATGGTATTCGGCCCTATTTCTCCACCCCAGCTTATCCACAGAGCAACGGCCAAATGGAAGCCTCCAACAAAGTCATTCTGGACGGCATCAAGAAGAGGTTGGAGAAAGCTAAAGGTAGATGGGTCGAAGAATTACCGAATGTATTGTGGGCTCATCGCACTACTCCAAGATGGTCCACTAGTTAAACGCCGTTCGCCTTGTGCTTCGGAAATCAAGCCATCATCCCCTTGGAAATTGACCTCCCAACCTTGAAATCGAAAGTTTTTGATATGGGTTGAAACGACATGATGTTAGCCTTGGATTTAACTCTGATTGAAGAAGGAAGAGACTGTGCCCTTGCATCCATGGCACGGTACCAGCAGCAACTCGCTAAGTCATATAATCAACACGTTCAACTGCGCTGCTATGTTCCTAGTGAATTGGTCCTAAAGAAAGCGCTTCCAGCTGCCAAGAATCCGGCTGACGGGAAATTGGGACCTAACTGGGACAGCCCCTATCAGATCGACTCAATCGCGGGAACAGGGCATATCAGCTCAAAGACATGTCCGAAGAAGTCTGCCACGCCCTTGGAATTCTTCGTATTTGCGTAAATTTTATCATTGAACCCGACCTGTGGGACAAGATATTTGTTTTGAATGATTCACATGTACACATTTCATTTTTGCAATGCAATGTCTCTTATTTCCTCACTGTGAAATTCAAACTCGTTACAACTCTTAAGCCTCCGAATTCAGAGCCCCATCATCGCAAGACGCTTTGGGGCCGATCAAGCCTCCAAATTCGGAGTGCCCTTCGTGGATATCACAATTGGCCAAGTCTCCGGATTCGGAGCCCCATCAGTGCAAGATGCTTTTGGGCCGATTAAGCCTCCAGATTCGAAGCGCCCTTCGTGGATATCATGATTGGCCAAGACAAGTCTCCCGATTCGGAGCCCCATCAGCGCAAGACGGTTTTGGGCCGATCAAGCCTCCGGATTCGGAGCGCCCTTCGTGGATATCACAATTGGCTAAGTCTCCAGATTCAGAGCCCCATCAGTGCAAGACGCTTTTGGGCCGATTAAGCCTCCGGATTCGGAGCGTCCTTCGTAGATATCACGATTGGCCAAGACAAGTCTCCCGATTCGAAGCCCTATCAGCGCAAGATGCTTTTGGGCCAATCAAGCCTCCGGATTCGGAGCGCCCTTCGTGGACATCACAGATTGGCCAGGAGCGCCCTTCGTGGACATCACGATTGGCCAAGATAAGTCTCCAGATTTGGAGCCCCATCAACGCAAGATGCTTTTGGGCAATTAAGCCTCCGGATTTGGAGCACCCTTTGTGGATATCACGATTGGCCAAGACAAGTCTCCCGATTCGGAGCCCTATCAGCGCAAGGCGCTTTAGGCCGATCAGCCTCCGGATTCGGAGCGCCCTTCGTGGATATCACAATTGGCCAAGTCTCTGGATTCGGAGCCCCATCAGCGCAAGACACTTTGGGCCAATTAAGCCTCTGGATTCGGAGCGCCCTTCATGGATATCACAATTGGCCAAGACGAGTCTCCCGATTCGAAGCCCCATCAGCGCAAGACTCTTTTGGGCCGGTTATGCTCCAAATTCAGAGCGCCCTTCGTGGATATCACGATTGGCCAAGACAAGTCTCCCGATTCGGAGCCCCATCAGTGCAAGATACTTTTGGGCCGATTAAGCCTCCGGATTCGAAGCCCCATCAGTGCAAGACACTTTTGGGCCGATTAAGCCTCCGGATTCGGAGCCCCATCAGCGCAAGATGCTTTTGGGCCGATTAAGCCTCCGGATTCAGAGTGCCCTTCGTGGATATTACGATTGGCCAAGACAAGTCTCCCGATTCGAAGCCCCATCAGTGCAAGACACTTTTGGGCCGGTTAAGCCTCCCGATTCAGAGCGCCCTTCGTGGATATCACGATTGGCCAAGATAAGTCTCCGAATTCAGAGCCCCATCAGCACAACACGCTATTGGGCTGAAATGAGCCTCCGGATTCGTAGTGGCCTTCATGCATATCAGATTGGCCAAGTAAAAAAAAATGCTTCATTAAGTTAAATAAGTCATCCGCGTAAGTCATGGTTGCTCCGAATAAGCCTCCAAATCCAGAGCTCCATCCTGCTTGGCCGAGTAATGACTCTAGATTCTGAGCACCCCTCAAGGATACCGCAGTACACGGCGAAAGTTAAAGCATACAAACATTCAACATGAAATGCTTCATTAAGTTGAACCGGCAAAAACCATGTAAACATAAATTAAGGCATATAGATATTCAAAATGAAATGCTTCATTAAGTTGAGCCGGCACAAACTGTATAAACAAGTTGAAGCACACAAACATTTAAAACAAAGTATTTTATTAAATCAACCAATAAATACATAGCTGACGCCCAATCTGCGTTGGAGCATTTACAATGTGTTCAATTCTATTCGGTGTCGCCCTCGTCATCGCTCTTCTCAATTTCGAAAGTGCCAAAAGGAAAGTGATGACGTTGGTATAATGGCGATGCCGATTCAACTCCTGCTCCACGGAGAGCCTCTGCTGTTTGGAGAGCCTTAATCCACCCATGCCTAAAGCCCCGATTCTCGCATCAGCATACCTCCTCTGCGAGTTTCTCCTTGGTCTTGTCTATACCGACTTTCCTACCGTCGTGGAAGCCTTTTTCATAACCCATGGACCTTGCAGTCTCTGCTGCAAACATGCTTGCCATATCTCGATCGGAAATCGCATGACTTATCAGCCGTTAGGTCGCTCTTTCCCCCACGACCAGGTTAGAATGTCCGGCCGCACGCGGCTCGGCAGTTTGGGCCTTTCTTAGCTCACACTCGGCCTTCTCCGCACGAGCCTCTAAGTTTCGCATTCGTTCGTCCTTCTTCTCTATCATCCACCGCGCGGCGCGCAGACGCATGCCGACTTCATAGGTGGTATACAGCCATTTCACTGCTCCATTGATGCCCTCTCGAAACACTTCGAAATCCTATTGACCAACCATCGACTGCTGGACTTCCGGTGGAAAAATCTGTTGAGCGAACTCGACTGCCACACCTAGGTCGCGAACAATAGAATCCGCCTCCGTCATCGGTTTGTTCCCCACAAAAACCGTAAAACTCATTGGTCGTGGCGTCGCATCAGGCTCATTCCTCGGTCGTGGTGGAGGGGAGCTGCCCCGTTGCTGTTTTTTCCTTCGGGGTGATCTACTTCGACGACTTGGAGACACTTGTTTTTCCCGTTCCCTGGACGTCCTACTTCCGTGCGTGCGGGCTCACGGCTGCGATTCATTTCAATATCAAGCTCAGCCAATGTCTTCCCTTCTCCTCTACTGTTGAAGAATAGTCTATTTGACATCCACACTTATCTAACCTTCTGCAACAAACTGGTTTAAATTGAGTCTGAACACAATAAGTGGAATTATGGGCGCGAAGAACCCACCCCATTTATACCTAACGCATGCAGCGCCCCCGAGGCAATTTCATTAATGCTAAACTCCAAAAGCCCAATGCCAATCGACGTGTGCCGCAGCCACTCCATGAACTAATGATATTCGGCCTTCGAAGTTCATACATTAGCTGGGGCAGGGGCAGATTTATTAATCAGATCAGCCAAATATCTAGGCCCGATGCCGATCGACGTGTGCCGCAGCCACTCCATGAACTAATGATATTCGGCCTTCAGAGTTCATACATTGGCTGAGGCAAGGGCAGATTTATTAATCTGATCGGCTATTCGACGAGGATAAATTACTAAATTGCCTAGTTATCTAATCGGCAAGTGTACACAAATGTTTTATCCAAAGTAGCAAAAAGCAATACTATTCATCAATAGCAAAATAAAGCACAAATAATAGCAAGGTACAAAGGAAATTTTCATTAGTAAATTGGGCACAGACTGTAGCCATTTTACATGTGAAAACTACTAAACAAAAATCTACAAGTTTGCATGGAAATGGCTAGCAAAAACTTAAAAACTGTAGCCATTTTACACATAAAAACTACCAAATGAAAAGCTGCAACTATACATTCAAAATCCTTAAACAAAAATAACTAAAGTGTCACCCTAATCAATCCTTGGAGTCAGACTCCAGCGGCTCAACGTCCACTTGCTCATATGGACTTGGCAAAGCCAATGTCACATTAACAGCAGCAAGGGCTTTGAGCCAGCCATGTTTGAATCCCCGATTCTCAAATTTGGGGACTTCTTCCACAAAATTCGCGAGGGCAGCACTTCTCCCAGCCTCATACGCCTTGGAAGCCATAGAGTCGGCTGTTTCCTTCACCCTCTTCAACTCTTCCAAGTCAGCCTCCAGTTTGGCAATCGCCTCTTAGGCTAACTTGAGCGCATCCTCACTCGCATTTGCCCTCTCCTCAACAGCCAATCTGAGTTGCTCTGAATTTCTTGCCCTTTCCATCTCGGCCTCGGCCCTCGCGCCTTCCATCTTCGCACTCGCCACTTCAAACTCAGCCCTGCTCCTCTGGCCCTCGGCTTCCAATTGTAGACTACCAATTCGTTTGATGGCGTCATGTTGGCGACTGCCTATCTCGGCTATCCTTCCGACCGTCTGCAAAATAGGAAATTAAAACCAAAACAATATATACATAAAAGGGAAAGACAAGATCAAGTTATATACCAGAAGAGCTGATTGAGCGGCTAATGCTATTGTCAACAGATCCGGCTCCGCCCGGAAAGCCGTTTTGTCAGCCGACAATGAGACTGACGAAACCATGCTCAACACCACGGCTGGGTCTTTCATAATTGACCCGTCAGAGGAGATCGGCATATTTTTTATCTTTGGTTGAACGACAAAAGGCATAACCACATCCGACTCCTCTGAGCACGGTCACTTGTCAGCGGGGCCTTCTTCAGAGCCGACCTCAACCTCGGTAGGACGTTTCTCCGCCCTTCGCTCAGCCTCCTGATTCGCCTACACAACCGGCTCTAACTCAGCATTTCAGGTTTGAGTCGTCTCCTCCTTGATAACAGGCAGGGAGGGCTCAGCATCGGCAGTGGGTGGCACTTCAGATCGAATGGCCTCTGCTCTTTGCCACGCAGCCATTCTTTTCGCGTTTTTCTTTTTGGTGAGTTGTGTGAGTGACAACCCGGCCATGTCTACAGGGTACGCACCGAGAAGGTCTTCTAAACCAGTAAAGACATCGTCGAAGGGAAGGTCCCCTCGGCCCAAAGTGGACGAAGAGTTGGCTGGATTAAGGCCGGCTTCCTCAAAGGCCAACTTCAAAGCCTCGTCTACTTCGGCCTCGGACTGGTCTAACTCTTTAGCGACCTCAGCTACTTCCCCCTACTCCGAGTCGGATCCGTCGAAACCAACTTGCCGCAAGTTTTTGAAGTTGGTTAAAACAAGAGCCGTAAGAAACTCTTCAACCCTCGGAATTGGGATACTTTCTGTAGCCGAAAATGTCGTATACGTCGGCTCATATCGAAGAAAAATGTGCGCCGCCCTCTCTTGTTTCTAAATGCCTGGACGGCCGAAGTATTTGAGCGTGACTTTAATTTCCGTAAGAACGGCGTCGTCGGTTGAAATTAGAATTGTGACGCCCCGATTCTACACTATAGGTTGCAGTCAAGGGAGAGTCACTAGTGAGTCCTATGGTCGGTAACCAAGTAAGATCCCAGATCACTGGAGGAGTCAAAATAGCCTCCCTTCTAAGTCCAGCTTTCTTAGGCAGCGCACTACCTTTTTGACAGATCTTACCAGGCATTGACACAAGGTCTCATAAGCAATGATAAGGTTCACACATAGAATAAAAATACATAACAACCACATTTATACTTAATTCAAAGGATTGTTTCATTACATTACATCCCAATAGAAAGTTTAAACTCTACACGAGTTCTTACAAAATAACAAAAAGGAAATTTGTATTATTCCTAAGATAGCCAAAAGTCCTCGAAGGTTTCAGGCTCGTCGTCTCCCGCTATAAGTTCCGCGTCGTCACCTGGCATGATACGCCGTGAGCTTTGAATGCCCAGTAAACACACACACACCCTACCCCTTTTTTCCAGTCCAATACACAATCACAATTATAACATCAAGTAATAAAGCATGATACTCAAATAAATAAATAAAGGGTCAAGTTAGATGTTAGTAAACTAGAAATCCCCCAAAGAGATTTCGTCCTCCCAACCACAAGAATCGGACGCGGATTATTCGGTATGCCCCCTCTTTTGCTGCTTTGTTGCAGAACTAACCTCAGATGCCTACCAACGGTTATATACCGCGTAGTGCCAACCGCAGGGCCTCAAAAGAGACGGTAAAAATAGGGCCTTGCCCGAAATCCCTCCTTACACCAAACCACCTAGGGTCCGAATACAACCGCTCCGTTCAAGGGTTCCGAAAACCACTTGCGCAAGACTTTAACTTTCAAATAGGGAACGCATCCCAACAATCCATATATCACATTTCTCATATTTTCATTACTCAAGTATTCGAAAACCCAATACCCACCCAATTAGGTTTCCCGTTGAATTAAGTGTTTTAAGTCAAGGTTAGTCTAACTAAACAATATAATAACATCCACATAAGCATGCATCCTCAAGATAAGAAAGATAAATAACATAACATGCACATACAACATCTTGCCAAGATATGATCATAAGCCATTAAACATTTTCATGAATATAAGGGCACAAAACATCCATACATAACAAATTTCCAGATTTAACATCACGTGAAGATTAATACGAAAGGACTACTTTAGATCATCCACCGAACTCGGTCTTCCTATGGTTCGTAGAGAATTTGATCTAGTTTCTAGAACATTTTTCGGAAATGGGTTTGCTTCTCCAAATTTTAAGTTATTTAGAAAATAGTCCAGTGCTGTCCAGAATCTGTCCAGATCCGTCGACCTTTACAACAACTTGATTTTCTTGCAAACCGCTCAATGTTTTTCGATGAAACCAATTTTAGTTGAAAGCTAATTTCTAAAGGAAGGTTTTGACATAAAATAGAGGTTCATAATATTTTTGTACATTGTTCTGGAATTTTTGAAAGTTGACCGCAAAAACAGGTTTTAAGGTAGAATGCCCAAAACAAGAAAATTTATAAAAAGGGGGTTCCACCATGGGAAAGTTCCATTTCTTTTGTGAAGAAAATATGCTAACTATCACATGTTTAACTCAGAAAATTTGTTTGAAAGAGTGCCCTTGAAAACTTGAGAGATTGGTAATAAAAGGAGATGGTTTTGTGCCAAAAAGGGAAAAATACAAGAGAGATGGAGTCAATACTCAAATCTTAGCATTTTTAACATAAGAACTCTTTAATAACAGATCTAAAAAAAAAACATTATGTAGAAACATGTATTGAAGAAGGAAAATGAAAGAGAAGGTTGTGTTGTGGCTTACCTACTAAGTTTGCATAAGAAGGCTCTCTTCTTCCTCCCTCTCCTTCTCTAGACTTCTCTCTCTTTCTCTCCTCCCTCTCTCTAACCAAATGTGTGTGTGGATGAGAGTGTTATGTGTGTTTGCAAGCTAGGGAGGTGTGTTGATATTTATAGACAAACTTTTGAGGCAAAAAGTTCTAAAAGCCCCTTAGTTGGAAATGGATGGAAAGGGTGGGTTTTGTTTGGATTCTAAGGAAAAGGAAGGGAGTTGGGAGGCTTGGTCAATGATTTAGGCAACACTTAGTTAAAAAGGAACTAGTTTTGAAACTTGCACCCTAGGTCTAGGTCATAAGTTGGTGGTTTTTCCTAGAAGTTCATGATGATGTTTCTTGGAAATTGATTTCTCACTTTTTTCTAGGAAGGCTAGGCATAGGGAAGGGTGAAAGGAAATTTTTTAATTATTTTATGTCTAGGCACACTCCTCTAGGTGTATATATGTATATATATATATTACAAGATTGATGGTACTAATAATATTAGGGTGCATGTACTAGTTTTTGTGGTTTATTTTGAATTTAATAAAGAAGTAAGGGCTTGGTGTTAAATACATGTAATTTATGTAGAATTAAATTAGGTTAGGGAACCTAATCCGGCTAGGAAAATTCCTGTTTTGAAAAAAAGAAAATAAAATTGCTAACCGACAAGATTCGAAATAATTCAAGTAATCGAGGGCTTTAAGAAAATAATTCATCATTAGGGTCCTAAAAGTAAATGCATATTTCGGGGGCTTCACAAGAATTTTCTTCAAATCGTTTCCTGAACACCGCAAAAATAAAGCCTTGTAAATATAAGAAAAACAAACGCAATGAGCTATATGGCCACCTGGTTCGCTCCTCCGTCTAGGAATAGGATCTAGGCGGTCCTCACCTTCCCCGAATTCCCAGTTACCTCGGACAACAACCATGACATCATCGACTCACTTGCCAGAACCGGAAAGCATAGTCACTAAATGATGGTCGGTGTCCTTGGCCCTAAGGAAATAGCGTCCATGCCGGCCAGAAGACTTGGCCAAGGCAAAACAATGTCGAATAGCAGGTACGCCGAGATTAATCCTAAGGCGATGGTTTAATTCTATAATCCCCATTATGATTCTAAAAAAGTTGACATTGGGTTGGGAAGGGATTAGACTCCAATGGCGAAGGACAGCCCTGAGGAATGGGTGATGGAGGAAACGGACTCCGCCCTCTACGATTGATAAGGAAGGGAAGACGATTGTGCTTTCATCAGCCCTCTCCATATCAAGGGTGCCGTCTATCACAAGTGACAGACTGACGTCATCAAGGATAGAAAAATGGTGTCGAAAGCCATAGACTCGATTCGCGAAGAGGAGGTCTTTCAAATGCTTTGCCATTTTCGTCAACCTATAAAAGTATGCTAAACTAAAAACAAACCAGGAAAAGGGATTTAAAGAAGAGAGGAAGAGAACTTACAAGAGACGGAGAGGACAATGAAGGATAAAAGGAAGTTGCAGAGGTGAGTCGGAAGCCAGTCCAAAAACTTAAAGCATCCAAAAATGTGTATGTATTCGAAAAGATGACAAAATTTTAAATCACAATAAATGGAAGCGTACGAAGGGGCGGGAAGTTAAAATGATGACCGAAAGGCGTGTGCTCTGACATCCGTGTTGGAATGAGGTTAGCTGCCGAATTTCAGCTCTGACTTTTCGAGTTCGAAACCAAACACACCAGCTAACTGTTGTTAGTGGAGTGTTTGAGGGGCAATTGTGGGGGCTGAATAATGGGACACGTAAAGAGGCCGAATAGTTGGATCTGGAGAATCGAAATTCATATATCAAATTTGGCCCCGTCTTATATATGCAAATCCAGAAGTACCCTATTCGGCCAAATAACCAGTTGAGTAAGGGGCCGAGTGAAGAGCGGTTTGCAACAAAAGGAGACGAGTGAATAGTTGTACGATGAATTGAAGGTGGACCCAACCCTGAAGCCCAAGAAAGAAAAAGATATAAATAGAAGAATAGCATCCAAAGAGAGGTATGTGAGAACTAGTGCACTTAACTTAAAATCCAAGTAACCAAGAGAGTATAATCTGACTAGTCCGTCGGAGTGCTAATTCCGACACTCCCGACCGGAGTGTTCGTTCCTTTTTAGGTGGCTAGCAGAGGATCAGGATCAATGAACAGAATCTCTGAAATGTTGACACCTGTCCTCCACTCACTGTCTTATCTTCTATAAAAGTTCCAGCTTTGTGGTTTCTTCATTTCAGCTCCATTTTTGCCCCAAATAGAACCATTCCTTGCCGAAAAGCTCTCAAATTGGATCCCAACTTTGGATGGCTCGGAAAAAGTGAATTTCTGAGGTTTCAGGCTAAATGCACTATTCACGTTGAGCAGCACTCCACTGTGTTTTCCGTTCCTCCATGCCGCGGCAAGGTGTTGGAACCCGGTTACATACGTTTTTAACTTTGGGGGACAAGAGTTGTGCCCCACAATTGAAGAATTCCAAGCTTTAATGGAATCTCGGCGCGACGAGGAAATCTTGCCCCAGTTGCGTTTTGGCCACATCCAAGCTTTGGGAAGGATGTGTGGGTTTACTTTACACGACGCCCGGTCTTTGGTGCACAATGGGGAGTTGGACATTCTAAGCTTGATTCACCGGTTTTATGATGTCGGTGACCGCGGTGACCACTTTTGGCAAAGTTTTCGGCAACATGAGCTTTGTCTATGTATGCTAGCTCCTTTTCTCTTTGCCCCTAGCTTCGGAGGGTCGAGCATTCGCTTGGTTAAAGTGGCCCAAGGCTTAAAATATGGCAAGAGCTGCATCGGTTTGACACTAGCCGAGACTCTATTAGGTTTGGATGCCTGCCACCACCGGGAAACAACCAAGTTTGCAGGGAGTCCACTACTATTACACGTAATGTTTCCCACCCTATCTCACATATATGTCTCACATCACTCGGCCCTCAGGCTCTGTTTTTCTCTCAAAACCCTTTCCTCACTTTTCTCTCCACGTATACCTCTCTATTCTTTAATCTCTCTTATTTTTCATCCCTCCCCAGGTATGGCTGATGGATAGGTCGAAAGTAGTGGACTCTTGCCCAACATATTTAGCGCATGGCTATTTCTTTCGTCCACGGCTAGTGGATTTCCCGAACAAGGGATGGTGATGCCACTGGATGTGCAACAGGTCTGCTGTTGAGATTGCTTGGTGTTGCCCCTGGTTTGATCTACCTGAGATGAGCTGCAGCATGTCCCGGTAGCCCAGCATTCAGTTGATTAGCTTGACACACTATGTCTTCTATTTTCCTTTCCGGTTCAAGCGCCAGTTTGGGCATGACCAAATTTGCCCCAGAAGATAGGGTAGAATACCCTGCTGCATTTTCAATCCAAGGCACACAGCTAGCTTGGTATTCCACGACATGGAGGACGAGAGAACTGATGGCTCCCACTCTGAATTTCAGTTCCACCATTTTCCGACGAGTGTATAGCTTGGCTCGAAGAAGAGGCACAGACTGGGCCTACTTTGACATTAGGAGCTTCCACAAGCTCCGGGAGGGGGCGCAAGAACACCTGACTTATCCATGCCCCCATTTTATTGCTTTAATCTGTACTTTCAAGTTTTTTTATGAATGTAATAAAAAAAGCAACTTCAATTTGTATCAAGAGTCGGAGAACTCTGTGTTGAAATCAATGAAATTGAAGGTTGTGGGTACTGGAAATTTTCCTTATGGTCCAAAGATGGTCTAAATTGTAAGAGGATTTATTTGAGCAAAATCAACTTTTATTAAAACTTTTCAAAACCATTTTCGATATGGATCACAAGTGGACACACCCGAAATCTATCCTCGAGATGTACAACCCCAAACCCGATAACTGGAAAGTTGCCCCTTGTCTGAAGAGCACTGCACTGGAGATCACAACTGAACTCTTGAATGTGGAAAGACAAAGATGACCAACATGATCACACTGACAAAGTTGACTTAGAGTGTTTATGGCTGCACTTCAGAATGAAGTTGCCTACGTACCCCAAAGATGGGAATCAAGCCTTACGTAGTTTGGTTCGGGTTCACTCGTGTATAAACACTCTTCTTTTGCGCTCTAACTTTTGCCAAGGCCGCCCTTTCTGGGTTTTCAACCTTGCGAGCTCAGTTTTTCTTATTTCAAATTTTTTGTGCTCTAACTTTTGCCTAGGTCGCCCTTTCGGGTTTTCGGCCTAGCGAGCTACTCAGGGATAGTATTTCTTCAACTTGTCCACAATGATCGGCTGGGAGAACTCAAGGCCATCTTAATCCATAAGAATGATAGCTCCACCCGACCAAATTGACTTGATGATATAAGGACTAGTCCAATTAGGTCTAAACTTGCCCCTAGGGTCGTGGATGGGCGCTCGGTTGTCTTTGAGCACCAAATCCCCTTCTTTCAGATTCCTGGACTTAACCTTCTTGTTGAAAGCCCTGGCGATTCTGCGTTGATAACCTTGGATATGATACAGTGCTTTCAACCTTTTCTTATCAAACAGCATAAGTTCTTCGAACCTGCTTTGCTGCCAATCTGCTTCCGCTATTTGGCACTCAGGTATCACTCGCAGCGACGGTACTTCAACCTCGATCGGAAGAATAGCCTTCATCCCATAAACCAAGGAATACGGAGTTACCCTAGTAGAAGTGCAGATCGATGTTCTATTACCCCAAAGAGCAAATGGCAGCATATCTGGCCAGTCCCTATAGGTTTCCACCATTTTCTGCAGAATTTGCTTGATGTTCTTGTTGGCGGCCTCAACAGCTCTGTTGGTTTGCGGCCGATATGTGGATGACTTATGAAAAGCCACGTTGTATTTTTCCAACAAGTCAATCACTTCCTTCTTATTGTGGGAACCATTATCCAAAATAATCTCATTCGGGACCCCATAGCGACAGATGATGTTGTTCCTGATGAACTTAGCAACTTGTGACGCCTTCAGCACTGCGTAAGATTAGGCTTCGACCCACTTTGTAAAGTAGTCTATCGCCACCAGAATGTATTCATGCCCGTTTGACCCCTTCAGAGTAACTCCCCCAATCACATCAATCCCCCAGACTGAAAATGGCCACGACGAAGTCATGTTGTACAGCATTGACGGCGGAATGTTCATACGATTTGCATGGATCTGGCATTTGTGGCATCGCCGAACAAAGCCAATACAACCTCCTCTATGGTTGACCAATAATAACCCTGTCTGAGAATTTTCCGAGCTAACATCACCCCACTCATGTGCGATCTGCACTCTCCTCCATGAATGGCCTCCATCAGGCGTTTCGATTCTTCAGCATCAACACACAGTTTATGCATCCTAAGATGGCCCCTCTTGTATAGTTTACCGCCGCAAATAATGAACTGAGCAGCCGTTCTTTGTATCGCCCTCTTATCTTTGGCATTTGCCCCTGGTGGATAAATCTCCTTTTCCTAGAAGTTCTAGATATCATGGTACTTGGGGTTTTGATCATGTACTTTTTCTATAGCAGCAATCAGCTCATAGGCCGGCACATACCTCTGTTCAACGATGATTGGACACATCCGGACTCCCAAAGGGATGTCTATCATAGAAGATAGAGTTGATAAAGCACCTGCAAACCTGTTGTTCTCTCTTAACAAATGGGTGAAGGTTAACTTCTCAAACCTGAGAATTAGCACGTCCAAGGTTTGGTGATAGATTTTCATCCTTTCTTCCTTCACCTTCCAGTCTCCTTTAGCCTGAGACACAACTAGGTTCGAGTCCCCGATAACGTCCAACCTTTTTGTCCCTAGTTCCAGGGCGGCTTCTAAGCCAGCAATACATGCCTCATACTCTGCTTCATTGTTCGATACTTTGAACCGGAGTTTGAAAGCTAAGGGTATGTGGGAATTGTCGGGTGGTATCAGCAACAGCCCTATCACATACCCGTACTGATTAGATGCTCCGTCAAAGTACATAGTCCAGACCTCTTCTTCAACCTGCAGAATGGCCCTATCAGGGAACAGATACTCTACTGCTTCATCCCCATCCACTGGGTGATCGGCTAGGAACTCTGCTACCGCTCTCCCTTTCACTAACTTGCGCGTCATATACTTTGGATCGAATTCGGAAAGCAGAAGCAACCAACGGGCTAGCCTACCCATAAGTGCTGGTTTCTCGAAGAGATATTTGATGGGATCTAATCTTGAAACCAAAATTACAGAGTGAGCTAATAGGTAGTGCCTCAGCTTCCTAGTAGCCATCTCAAGCGGAGTGTAACGGGTCTCATATTCTAGCATTTTCTTGCTCAGTTAGTAGACAGTCTTCTCCACTTTATCCTCAGATTCCTGTGCAAGCATGCAGCCCATCATCGTATCGGTCACTGATAGGTACAAAATCAACAGTTTTCCCGGCTCTGGCGGTGACAACACAGGTGGATTCTGTAGGTACTGCTTGATCTGTTGAAAAATAACCTGGCATCAGTCATCCCACTGGAATTTATTTCCTTTCTTCAGGAGACCAAATAGTGGTTCACAAGTCAAGGTTAATTTTGCAATAAACCGTCTTATGAATTGCACTTTACCCAGAAAGCCTCGCGCCTCCTTTTCAGTCCTTAGTGGTGGCATTTCTAATATGGCCTTGATTTTGGAAAGATCGACCTCGATGCCCCTCTGTGTAATCAAGAACCCCAGCATTTTCCCTGTTGTAACACCAAAAGTACATTTCTAAGGATTCAGTCGCAACCGAAATTCTCTGATCCATTGGAAAAATTTCCTCAAGGTGGTGTAGTGGCCCTCTCTTTCCTTGAACTTGACAATCATGTCGTCTACGTACACCTCGACCTCTTTGTGGATCATATCGTGCAAGATTGTGGTTGCAGCCCGGTGATAAGTAGCCCCAGCATTCTTCAAACCGAACGGCATCACCCTGTAGTAGTAAGTCCCCCACGGGGTGGTGAAGGCAATTTTCTCCCTATCTTCGAGTGCCATCAAAATCTGGTTGTAGCCTGAGAACCCATCCATAAACGAGAGCAGCGCATGCCCTGCAGTGAAGCCCACCAATTCGTCGATATGCGGCAGAGGAAAGTCGTCCTTCGGACTGGCTTTGTTCAAATCTCTAAAGTCCACACATACCCGAATTTTGTCATCTTTCTTCGGCACCGGAACTATGTTAGCCAACCAAGTAGGATACTCAGATACTAACAAGAACCCTACATCAATCTTCTTGGTGACCTCTTCTTTGATTTTCAGAGCCCAATCCAGGCAGATCCTTCGAAGCTTCTACTTAACAGGTCGGGCCTCAAGGTCAAGAGGGATCCGGTGCTGTACAATCTCAGGATCATGTCTTCATAGGACCACGCAAAAACATCTTTGAAATATTTTAATAAAGCGACTAAGCGCTTGTGCTCCTCCGAAGACAACGTGGACCCGATCTGGACCAACCGCGAATCCTTCTCAGTACCTACATTAATTGAAGTGATTTCATCAACCAAAGGTTTAACAAACCTCTCCTCCTCTTCATTAATCAAATGTTTCAAAATTGGAGGAATTTCTTCCTCGTCGTTTTCATCAAAGTTTTGAAAGTCCTGATTAATGCAATAAACTAAAGGCACAGAAAAGTACTCAGAAGCCACAGCGGTACCATTCTCATTCATAACATCCAATTCGTCTGATTCTTCAGTTACAACCGACTCAAAAGAAAATAAAAAAAATGATCTGGATAGGACAACGGCATTCGGGTTATCAACCCTAAGAATACCAGACTCTGACTCAGAAGAACTAGAATCTGATTCCGACTCCACAGACTCTGTGGAATCAGATTCTGGTTCACTAACTGACCCAGAACTACTCGACAAAAATCCCTCCTCGTACTACCAGACGAGGGAGGGTGCGATGGATGCATCCAGAATGCTTGAAGAAGGGCCCACAGTCGTTTGATCCCCAATCATGGAAATGGAGAAGTCACCTCCCGAGCTCTCTAGTATGATCTAAGGATCTGAGATAAGACAAGCCAGCGCTGCTCCGATCTCAAGTTTTGTGCTGTTGGACTAATCCTCTTTGCACTGCTCAGCCACAGCTGGTGGGCCAATCTGCTCTTCCTCAACTTCATCCCCTGGCAACTGTAAGTCAAAAAAGATCTCGAAGCCGGGCAAACGCTACTTCTCCGAATTCAGCCATGGCTCCGAAAAGCCGCAAAACGGGAAATCTTCCCCCTCCCGGACAAAGTGTCCATTCAGGGTTCTTTGGATAGGTCTATGCACTAGCTTGTAGTGCTTCCCGACTTGTTTAGCCTTGGCTCTTCCGGCCATTTCCCTTCCTTTCCTTTCCCAATCCTCTCTGGTAGGCGTGTAACCTAAACCAAAGGTATAAGGGTTGTGTGACACCTCAGCCCAGGCAGCAACGCCCTTCCGGCCACTCTGTCCTAATCTCATTCTAGGCACATGTTGAAGCTTGTTCATGAGGTAAACGGAATGTGCACTGACATACAATCCCTCATCAACAGCCAGAATATCCTGCACCACCCAGGCCTCGACCAAAGTGAACCCAGATAGAAAGACATCCTCCTCGCCGTGTTCAATTTCCAAAACTGGTGTAGCAACCTCTGGCGGCGAATGTATGGAAGAATTCCCGAAAACAATTGCTACCCCCTTCCCGTGGGGGTACTTCAACATCTAGTGTAAAGTGAAAGAGAAAGCTCTCACCTGGTGCAGCCACAGCCGCCCAAGGAGTAGATTGAAGGTGGCTGGAACATCCAAGACATGGAATTCGATGTCCTGCTACGTCGGGCCAACCTGAGTTCTAGCCTACACTATCCCTATCACTTCTCGACTAGTGTTATCATAAGCCCGTATCACCTGGGTTGTCAGTGCGAAATATGTGGGCTTCAACCAATAGCATACGCCATTCGTGACGGACATACATTGATTGCAGATCCCGTATCAACCAGGACAATTGGTATCCACTTCTCCCTGCATTCCACAGATATATAGAGCGGCTTGTTATGCTCTGAGCCCTCAGGCGGTAATTCTTTGTCTGTGAAGGTTAAAGTCAGTAAAGCGCCACTTGGGAACACCAGTCCTACCAACTGCTCGGGTGTTGTATCAATTGAAAGCTTAGCCTTGTCCATAGCTGAAAGGACGGCTTGTCTATGAACCCGCGAGGCCATAAGCAATTCCCAGATGGAGATGTCTGCTTCAATTTTCTTCAGCTGCTTTAGTACAGCTTCCTTCTCTAGCAGTTTATCTTTCTGCCTTTCTACTTCCTTGTCTTTCCCGGAGGCCTCCGGCTGGTCCAAATGTGAGGGCTTGAAATACCGCCCATTTCGGGTCATATGGTTGACCTCCTCGGTGTACCAAGTATTATCTGGCAAATTCTGCCCCCAGTCTTCATCAGTATGGGCAAGACTCAAATCATCGTCTTCCCACCACATCCCCTCAACAACCGACAGACAGCTGTCTGGTTCCACTGTAGCTGTTCCCGTGTGCTCAACACATTCTGTCCCCATAGGACCCTTGGCTTTTCTTGCACTTTCACCATTCTCAATTTTCTCTTGCTCAAACCACTTCAACGCGGCTTCCTGCTCCATGTCAGCTGTACACAAACTGCCCAATTCCTAAGCAAAATTCTCTGTACCGGTGCTCCCCGGCAACTCCTCCTTGTTCTCGACCATTCTGGCCATTATAGATGTTCCTGTTTCTAACTGACCCTGTTTTGATTGAGGTACCACAACAATATTCGACTCGTCACTGAGCCACTCTGCATTATCCGTCGATCCATTCAGGTCGAACCGATTGATGCTCACATCCCACGGGTCCTGTTCATTAAAGAACTGCAAATTAGCAATGTCCTCCTCCAGCTCTGCTAAATCATCTAGCCCCTGACTCGATCCATCCTCCCGGACCACATTATCTCTACCCCAGTTGGCAATTCCACCCTCGGCTTAGCCTGGTCTGTTAACACAATATAACCGCACAGATTGTATGCTTCCTCAGCAAAGCTCCCAGATCCCTCAGGTTCCGAACCAACATTCCCATTCTCCTCCAAGGTCACCCTGACTTTGTCTTCGACAATCACCACCACTGGCTTAGGTTGGGCTAATGACGTGTTCATCATGCACAAGTCTGTGCTCTCTGGAATGAACAACGTCAGCTTGGGTAGGTGGGAAAGAATGAAGTATATGTTGGGGTCGTACGGGACGGCCGTGGTTTGGATCAGGTTTATCTACCTGAGTGGAGGAGGGGGGTTGTTGTGTGGTGGGAGAGCGTTGGTGGTGACATTTGGCTTCTCAGGAGGCGCAATCACCTTGTTGTCAATAAGATCTTGGATCTCATGACGCAGTCTGAAGCAAAGGTCAGTGTCATGACCGTGCTGCTGGTGAAAGGCACAATATTTGGCCGGGTTATGTGTTTGAGGGAGGGGATTTGGCAGTGGGCGTGGTTCCAAGGGCTTCAGATGCCATTTCCTGATTAGAACCCCCAAGGCTTTGGACAGAGGCATGTACAGTGGAGTGAAAGTCCTCTAGCCTTAGGACGGATACTTTGCTGGTTGTGGGGTGGCTCCAAATGTGCTAGTGAAGTGTGTGGCTATTTTTGGCGTGGTGGTGACCATGCCGACGTCAAAAGTTCTTGCGGCTGCAGTGCTACTCGTAGCTGTATTCGAACTACGTGTGAATGCCCTCTTAGGCTACTCCTTTTCTTGGTCAATCAGACCTTGCTTCATAGCATCTTCTATCTGTACCCCAATCTCATGCAAGTTAGCAAAGATTGGTAGGGGTAAGACAATCATTTTCTGTATCAGCTTGGGTTGCAGGTTGCGTACAACCATCCTTATCTGATCTTTTTCGAGTGGTCGAGTTGTCATCATCGAGGCCTTAGCCCTCCATCGAGTGACAAAGTCAGAAAAGTCCTCTTTTGGCTCTTGCCTGGTCGCCTCAAGATCACGGATTGTGACCTTGATTTGGGTATTGTATGAATATTATGCGACAAAGGCCTCGACCATCTCCTCCCAACTCCTTTTCACTGAATCCTCCAATTTGGCGTACCAAATGGCCCCAATACCCGATGGGGTTCGACCAAAAAGTGATAGCTTCTGGAATCTGGTCAAGCCCATCGGGCACAGAATATCTGAAAACAGCCTCAAGCGAACCATAGGGTTGCCAGAACCATCGAAACGATCTATGTGAGGCATTTTGAATCTGTCCGGCAATGTCACCGCCGAATCTGTGTAACCATCTTCTATGTCTGAGATCAAGTTAACTCCCTGAGCTCGCTTGAACAGCTTTTCAAGCTTGCTTACCTTCAGAACGGTTGGATAAACCTCAAATTTGAACGGCGTATCTATTGGGTTAGCCGATGATTTTGACGTCTGAGGCGGGATTGGCCTTGTTGGAATGTTCGTATTCTCCTGGAGATTTGCTGTATCCCCGGGTGTTGGAACCCTAGGTGGGGGTGGGGGTGGATACGAAGCAGATGCTCTGGCTTGTTGTGGTTGCTGCTGTTGTTGAAGCCTAGCAATTAGTTCTGCCTGTTGGGCTACAACCTCTGTCTGATGAGCGGTAACCTTCGCTTGGCGAGCAGCATCCCGCTACATGGCCACCATGGTCTATTGGAGTTGACGTATCATTTCCTCCATACTGACTGTAAAGTGCTGATTTGTCTGAACAGGTGTATACTCTCCCTCAGAGGTAGAAGCGGGACTCTGTGTCCAACTACGCACAGGTGAAGTAGATAACAACTGCTAAGTCGGTGACTGCTGTACTGGTGATCTAAACCTGACTACCCCACGTCTCGTAACCGGGGGTAATAAAGCAAGCACTGGTTGTCCGTCAACTAGATCCTCGGATCGGTGAATCCTCCTAACTCTGGTCCAGCGTGCTCAGGGGATATCTTCCTCTTCAGAAGCAATAATGAAATACTACCTTGCAAAAAGAAAAATAAAGCAAAAAGGAAATAACAATCAGAAAACGGACAGCATCTTGGCTTAGATAAGGACAACACACAGTTGATATCATAAGCTGAACAATCTGTACTCAAACACTGATTTCTCTCCCCAAATTCTCTGTATTAAAACTAATACATACTCAAACATTGATGTCCTCAGACTGATACCCAGACTCGCAACTGATACATACATTCCCCTGTAGAGACACACCCTAACAGCACATATCAAGCAAGTGAGAGCCAAAACACCTCTATGGTGGGGTAGGGTTTCCCTGTCCTATTTTGTAAGGAGCTAGGGTTCACTATGCAAACACACAGTTTCACATAATCTTGCATTCAAGTGAGCAACCTATCCTAGTTTGGAACAGTCTCTAAGGCTTCCAATATGCAACTAGGTCGAATGGTTAAAAAGGGTGCCTTAGCAAGACCACCTAATAGACTTCTCGCTCTTAAGACCGAGAAGTGAAAGGAGGATCAAACGGTATAGCAGTAGCCCAGATCCAAGGTTTGTGCTCCCATCGTGGCAAAGCTCGCAACCGGTCAGCCTTATGGCACGCTTTTCCAAGCAAGCCCTCGGCAAACCGTTCAGGAATAGCAGATGGCAAACACTATGACTTAGGCGCACCTATGCAAATACAATGCAATGAAACACATAAATATGAATAAAACAACATATCATAATGTTCGAGTCAAGTTCTCTAATTCCCCAGTAGAGTCGCCAGAAACTGTGGACTCGACTTTTTCGCACCCCCTTTCGGAGAGCATCGAATTGGTCGCACAGTTCGGGCTCCGATCACTGTTCTGAATCTAATCTCACAAAGTGCAATGTGAGACTGATAAACACCAAAGAGTCCAAATCCGGCAAATCGTTTTGAATCAAAAAGCGCCAAACATGGACTGCTTTGCCAGATTACAGAGTCGCCACCTAAATATTTTATTTTTGGGAAATTTAGGAAACCCTGACTTGTGCCAAAGGCCACGTGTCCGTCATCACCAAAGTTGCCTCAGCTCGGGAACTTGGGTACGAGAGGGGAAGGTCCTGAAATGAGCACCCCTGCTCGCTTGATCAAAGATCGACCTCTACTAAACATTATATGTTGTTTTATAAACCTCATGTGTCCTTGAACCGGTTATTTAGCTAACTTACTATGTGATGCGCACAGCATACAAATATAGACTAAGTCGCAAGATTTGGAACAAATCAACTCATGTTTTTTTTTTTAAATGGTTTGAAAGTGCCACCCGTAAGTGGGCTAAAGCGCGGATTTGCCACCCTCAAGTGGGCTTAAAACATGATTTGCCACTTTGCAAAGTGGGCTTAAAACATTCATTTGTTGAATTGTCCCAATTCAAGCAACAAAGCCTTCACCCACAGGCATTTATGCAGTTAATCACTTAAGTAAATAGCCTCATGGAAAGCATGCTATCATGGCAGCACTCACACTCATGCAAGGATGCTAAAGCGTAAAACTTACAGTGTACTCCGAGCCAAAACAAAGAACTAGTTAGAAACAATGCATGATTCTAACTGTACAAGAATGCCTAATGCAACACATGCAATAATGCAAGTAAATAGGCTTGGCTATCTAAGATGGCATATGAATGCAACACTTGATATCATGCTTTGAAACACGTATTAAAATACGATGTAGTTTGAATGATGCGCCGAGCCCGGTGCATGCAAGACAAATGAATGATGCACGCATGCAAGTATAAGGTATGCTAATTGAAATATGCCCTGAACTAACCATCGAAAGCGGATAAATAAAAGGGAGAAAGACGTGGGGTTGGAAGACATGCACACACAAATAAGGGTCCGAATGAATAAGAGCTAAGCTAATTAATCTAATTAAACTAATTAGACTAATTATTACACAATAAAATAAAGAAATAGCTAAGCTAAGCTACTTAATTATTACAACAATTAACTAATTAACAAATTAATTAATTAAATTACAAATTCAAGCTAACTAACAAGTAAAGCTTTAAACTATGCTGCCTTAACTCTGTTCGAAAAAGTAGAAGATGCATGCCTCGGTTGCTACCTCAGAACACCTTCCGGTTTGCTCTTGAGAGGCTCTGTTTGTAGGGTGTCTCCAAGAACTTTCTGCTAAACCTTACCAATCCACTGCTGGGGACTATACCAGTGGCCTGCCGGCCATGGGAGCTTGTTGCCAGCCATCTGCCGGCCGAAAGAGTGTGCTGCCAGCCAAGGATGAAGCCACTACCGGCCAATGATGAAGCAATGCCAGCCATCAGTGAGGCACTGCCGGCCACTGGTGTGTTGCATCACCATTCTGCAACAGAGCTCAAGCGAGAGGAAAAGGGAGAGTCTCCCAAGGTTATGTGTGTACCATGCCCCTCCTTATCACCTCAAAACATCAAAGGAGTTACATTATTGAATCCAAGAGCACTAATCAAGCATTTTGAATGCATGATGGCTGAGAATCCAACTTGTACACTTTCAATAAATACAAGACAAAACAAGACTCTAGGACCACTACCTCATCATGGATGATCAAAGGCAATGGAGACAAAAGAAGATTGGCTCATTTTCATCACTTTGAGTATGAAATGGACCAATCTACCTTGTGTTCAATATAACGTCCGATTGAACACGATGCAATGCAAACAACATGCTTATCTTGGCATGTTTTACTTGATTGATTTTGTTTACACATTTTAACATTACCGATCCATTCTTTAACCGGTTAAGTCCAATGTAAGTGTCCTCTAATGAGAAGGGGTCAACCAAAAGGGTGGTTTAAGGCATGAGAGGGATCATGCCTTTAACTAGGAGGAATCCTCAAAAGAGGGTTAAAGCCATTTGAGCACCAACCCTACCTCATGTTTAAACACAACCTTAAGGCCAAACAACCCTCAAAGCAAATTGAAAAATGAAGAAATGAGAGAGGTGGTGGATATTTAATGCTGATATGGCATGAAATACAAGACTCTAACATGCAAACAACTCATGTACAACATGTTAAGGGACTTAAGCATTAAAACTAGTGAAGAGCTTTACACTAAAACCATGTAATATCAAACTCAAATGGCCAAAACAGCTATGGACAGACCTCAAACATGCCAAAATAGAGGCTAAAATGTGCTGAGATGATAGCATAGAAAGCAAGAAAATGATGCTCATGTATTGGCTCATAAACAAGGCACAAAGCACACTTCTCAAAAAGTACTTAAAGAGTGAAACATGTGGAAGTGTGACAGAGTTATAAGCACTGAAATCACATGCTAAATGATGCCAAAACATGCAAACAACACATGCACAACATGTTAGAGGCTTTAAAACTCAAAGCTAGTAAGGGGCTTTGTACTAAAACCATGCATAACAAGTCCCATATGAGCCAAACCACTCAAAATAGAGTTAAATCATGCTAAAACATGAGCAAAAGCATACTGGAGTGTACCCAAAATAAGCTAGAATAATAGGCTAAAGTAGTAAGCATATTAAGGCTAATGAGCATGATTACACTACAAGTGTAAGAAGTAAGCAAGAGATGACTCAACCAGCCGAAAAAAGAGTTAAATCATGTCAAAATAAGGCCAAAAATATGCTTGAACTAAGCCACAAAGAGGTAGAAACACATGCTCATATGTTAAGCCATCAACACATGCAAACAAGAGACAAGGAGGGGAGGCCACCCCCTCCTCTTTTGGACCTCAAAACCAAGTTTCTACCACTGAAAAACCTCTGAGTTTTAGTGGTAGAAAGGCCAAACAAAGGGTGTTTCAAAAGCTTAGAAAGATGGCTAAAAGGCTTTACAAGCCAAAGAGCCAAAGGGGGGGAACCACCCCCTAACCACACAAGGCTTAAACCATCATTTTGAGACCTTAAAAATAGAACTTTTAGTGGCTAAAACCAGCTTCAAAGCAACATGCAAAGGTGGTCAAGCAATGAACCAGAACAAAGCTTAAAATAGGTGGATTCTTAACCTTGAAGCACAACACTAAAACAACAAGAAAACAGCCCAAACTTCTAAGCCAAAACCACTTCAAGGAGCTCAAACAAGGCCTCCAAGAACCCCAACTCTAAGGTGGAGGTGTTAGGCCAAGGGTGTCAGTGCAAATGTGTAGAGAAAATACACTTTCAAGCACAAAATGTAGAGAGAGAGGATTCTAGAGTGAGAGAGAGAGAGAGAGAGAAAATTATAGCTCAGCCAATTTTTGTAACCCTTTACATGCATATAGATGAGCCCTATATATTGAAGATACAAAGAGCCTTCAAAGAAATCCAGCCCTCCACGTGCAAGCAAATGGGATCATTTGTGCAAACAGCTATCAAAATATCTGTAAAAATATCTGTTAAAGCATTGGTGGTCGGCCGGCTATCAGTGATGGCCGGCAGTGGCTCATTGATGGCCGGCAGGCCTCATCAATGGCCAACAAGCCTAAATTAATGGCCGGTAGTGCACCACAAACAAGATGAAAGGACCAAGACATGGTCCAAAAATGAGAAAGAATGGATGCAGGGTTTGGAAAGCTCAAACCTGTGATGTTTCGCCACGAATTTTGAGTGCTCAATGAACAGTCACACTTGTCACTGGATGTACTTGCAAGAACATCAAAGTCTTGAGAACGGTCAAAAATTGGGTGTCTACACTCTTGCAATACATGCTAAAAAGCCTAACTCATCAAGCTAGTGAAAGAGATTGCACTACAACCATACAATACAAGCCTCAAAGGGCCAAACCAACTCAAAACAGAGTTAAAACCAATCAAAACAATGGCTAAAACATGTTGAGATTGAGGTACAAAATGCCAGAAAAACATGCTCACATGTTAGCTTGCAAACAAGACTCAAGACACAACCCTCAAAAGCAATGAAAGAGTGAAATAAATGAGCATGTGACAAAGCTATATACACTGAAATTATATGTAAAAAGACACTACAACATGCTATCATCTCAAGCAAATCATCTTTGAAGGCCTAGAATGCCAAGCTAGTCAAGCCATTTACACCACAACTATGCAAAACAAGGTTCATATGACCAAAGCAGCCCAAAACAGAGCTAAATCGTGCCAAATCAAAGCCTAAAACATGCTACCATGTGATGCTAACTAGGCATGCAAGTGAGACGCAATGAGGGGAGGCCAACCCCTCCATTTTTGGACTTCAAAACACACTTTCCACCACTGAAATAACTCTGAATTTCAATGGTTTAAAGGCCCAAAAAGTTTGATTTGAATATGCTAAAAGATGGTGCAAAGGCTCACACAAATAAGCAACAAGAAGGGTGGACTACCCCCCAACACAAAATGACTTCAAACTATCATATTAAGTTTCAAAAATTAGAGTTTTTTGTAGTTGAAAACTAGGCCAAAAACAGTATAAAAAGATGGCCAATCAAGTGATTAAAATAAAGCTTATAAGGCAAGTTCTATACCTCTTGAAGCATAGCACAAAACAGGCCCTCTTTAGGCTTAAACAACCTTCCAATAGCTCAAATTAAGCTCCAAGGGACCTCAGCTCCAAGGTTATCCAATTTGGTTAAGGCTTGATGTGCAAATGTGTAGAGAATTCTAACTATAAGGCACAAAACAAGAAGAGAGAGAGAATTCTAGAGAGAGATGAAGAAGTTTGATCTAAAATGTCTAACCCCTCCAAATGGGGGAGAGACCCCCCTATATATAGAAAGTCAAGCTTAGAGCTTGTATTCATCTCTCCATACACGTCTATGGAGATGGCCTTCAGTGAACAACAGCTGGCACAGCTGGCAAACAAATATCTAAAAAATGAGAAAAATGGTCATCGGCCATCACCAGTGGCCGACCGGCCACCACTGATGGCCAGCAGGCACAAGCCATGGCTGATGGACTATGGGGATCCCCACCTCCAGATTTGAAACAACAAGCTCTTGGTCCACAACCAAGTACAAAACAGACAAGTTGAGAGGCTCAAAGGCAAGGCACTTGTAGACACCCCATTTTTAACCGACCTTAAGACTTAGATGTCATCGATTGAGCGCTCAGTGATGATGCATGTTGTGCTCGTTTCGAGTTTCAGAGTTTCGGCTGAAAGCCTTGCCTCCGGGCCTCAGAACTTTTTTGTGCTTTGACTCAGTCCGTGGACCAAGTCTTGTTTTCTCCTCCCGAAGGGAAGGAGAGGTCTTGTAAACCATCTCTTAGTGGTCGTAGACTACTTTTCATGGTCGCAGGCCACTGTTCCCGTTTGGAGACTAGTTTCCTATTTTCGCAGTCGTCAGCCGTGCGCCTCAGTTTGGGACTGCTTAACATTCTCCCTTTGGCACGGTTTTTGGAGCACACCTTGTTTCCTCTATCTAGAGGGACACTGTGGCCCAGGAGACCACTTTTGTGGTCGTACGCCACTTTTGGTGCTTAACAGCCTATTTTCGGGGCACCCGGCCGTGCGCTTTGCCCCCCGAACTCTCGTTTTGCATCCGTGTTGGTTCATTTTTGGCATGAACCTTGTTTTACTTGTTTGGAAGGTGATACAAGGGTGGGAGACCAACATTTCCCTTGTAGACCACTTCTCTCTCCGCCAGCCGATTTTCTGCTCAGGAAGCTGATTTTCTTGGTCTTTGGGCCATATTTACTAGTCTCCCACCACACCACTAGTTTGCTTTTAGTGTGGAGACCACTAAATGAGCCTACCGACCACCTTTTGTTATGGGAGACCACCTACCCTGGTTGGCCGACCACCTTTTCTTGTCGGCCAGCTCCCTCCTGTTTTGTTTACTTGAGTGGGTGCCAGCTGTGCCGGCTTGAGCCTTGTTTTTAGCTTCTTGAAGAAGTTTTGGCTTCAAACCTCTATAAAAGAGGGCCTCCCTCTCCTTATACCAGGTTCAGATTTTGGTCTAAGGCAAAAAAACATATCTCTCTTTATATCTCTCTATTTTGGCCTTAAAAGTGTGTTGTTCTTGACCCTTTTGCACCACACCTCATAGCCATACACCTCTACCTTTGTTACTGAGTTCTTGGAGGGTCTTGAAAGGTCTCAAAGGTCGGGTTTTTGGTCCTGAAGTTTGCTGGTTTTGCTGAGCTTCAACGGTAATCACTTTTTCCTCTTTTAAGCATTATTTTGATCCTTCTCTTAGCCTCATTTGCATGCTTATTTGAGCTTCATTGTCAACTAATAAAAGCTCCATATTTAAGTGATTTTCATGATTGTTTAAGGCTCTTTTGGTGTTAAGGGTCATCTACCCTCTTGCATACTCTTTATAGCCTTGTTTTGTGCCATGCCATAAGACCTTTGTGTTGATCTTTGCTTGGCCTTTTAGCCACTGAAATCTAGCAGATTTTCAGTGGTTGGCATGTGGTTTTGAGGGCCTAAATCAGAGAGGGGAGACCCTCTCTCTTTTGGCCTTGTTTGTTTACATTTTTGGCCTACCAAAGGAGCATATGTTTATACCATTTAGAGGCCTTATTCAGGCACTTTTTAGTGACTTCTAGGACCTTCCTAGACTCTATCTATGGCTGGTTTGGTCACCTTGTGTTTGCCTCTTGCATGTGTAGAGTAATCTCTTTTATGGCTTATCGAAGTAGCACATCATTCTTGCATGTATTGGTTTTCAGTGGGTTTTTAGCCATCATTTGGCATTCCATGACTTTGTTTTTGGCTGGTTTGGTAGTCCCTCATATGCTTCACATGCTTGTAGTGTAACTCATGTTCACTAGCTCACAATGCATGTTGTTTTGGCCCTCTATTCTAGCATATTTTGGCCATGCTCCAAACTGATTTTGTTCATATTTTGGGCTGCCTTAACTCTGTTTTGAGGTCCCTTGGTCGAATGGTGCTTGCCATGCATGCTTGCTGTGTAATACCGTTGACTAGCTTTGAGTTTGGAGGTCCCTTGCATGCTTAACTTGAGGCATTTTCATGTTTTGGCATCATGAGGAATGTTATTTCAGAGCTTATAGTTGTGCCATGTTCTCATGTTTTCCACTCCTTAAATGTGTTTTAGAGTTGTGCTTATATGCCTCATTTGTGAGCCATTGCATGAGCTTTATTTTGGTGCCTTTCAAGCCATCATCTTAGTCCATTTTGCTGCTGTCTTGGGCCTGCAATAGGTCTGTTTGAAGTTGTTTGGCCATTTGAACATTGCTTTGCATGCCTATAGTGTAATACACTTCACTAGTTTCAATGCTTTGAGCCATCCAACATGCATCGTGTGAGTTGTTTACATGATTCGGAGTCATTTTGGAGTCATTTTATATGCCATTTCAGAGCTGGAATATATGCCGTTGTACTCCATATTCCATCCATTCAATGCATTTGCAAAGTTGTGTTTTTGTGCCTTAGGCTCGGGGCCTTTGCATTGTGCATGTTGGCATGAGTTTTGGAGCCTTATTTTCATCATTTTTGGCCACTGATTTTGGTGTGGCTGAGGCCCATCCATTTTGGTTTAAGTCCATTTTGCATTGAATATTCCATTGTAGTTCATAGCATTGAGTATGCCATGTTGTCGCATGATTGATCATTGCATCGTGCGTGCCTTGTTCATCTCATTGTGTATATTGGTTTCTAAGTGCATTGAGTATGCCATATAGTCCATGTGCATTGAGTATGCCTTTGTTGGTTCGTAGCATTGTGTATGCTAGTTGCATGTTTGCATATTATCCCTTGCATGTTCGCATCACTTAGTTGCATTGCATTAGGATTGGATTGCACACTAAAGTTGCATTTGTGCATGCATTGTTTGTTGCATTGTGTTTGGGATAGGAGTTAGTCCAAACATGGGAAACGAGGGACGTTTCATACTCGAAGTGATGAAACGTGCCTCGATTCCCAGTCGCCGACACTCTTGACTACCCATGACGGAGTTGTTGGGTTTAGGTGCTTGTGTGTGCATTCATTTCACATTGAGTCGTGCAATTCGACTCATCGGCCATCATGCATCGAGATGCGTGATTGGTGGCTCGAGGGTCAAAGACTACACTCCTTTGAGCTTATGCAATGGCGGGAAGAGTGGTTGTGCACACATATGTTGAAATACTTTGCCATGTCTCTCTCTTTCCCTTTGTTGCAGAAAACCAGAAACCAGGGAAGGAAACTGGTTGGCCGACTAGGTTTTCTGGCAAGCCGACCACCTTTTTTGGTCTCCACCACAAAAGGTGGTCGGTAGGTGGTCTCCTTAGCCAATGGCTGGTCGGCAGCCTTCCCACAGTTTCCCAAGGTGGAGTTTCATCTCTCTGGAGCTTTGTGCAAGTTTCTGATATCAATTGCAAACAAAGGCAAGTCGGGGTGTCGCGAGGGATTTCTGAACAAGGTGATTCAAGCATGCATGCATCCTTCATCATCCAAGGTAGAGCTGAGGCAGTCCATTTTATGTAGTGTGCATGCTAGTTTAATTGCTTACTTAGCTAATTTGTTAATTAGTTAGTATTATGTAATAATTAGCTGTAGCCTGTTAATTCATTTTGGTTTTGTATTATTTATTCGGACCCTCCGAGAGAGGGCAATGTTGTAATAAGTGTGCGTGAGTGTGTGCATGTCTTCCAACCCCACGTCTTTCTCCCTTTTATTTACCAGCTTATGATGGTTAGTTTAGGACATGTTTCAATTAGCATACTTATGCTCGCATGTTTGCATTCATTCATCTGTCTTGCATGCACCGGGCTCGGCGCATCATGCTAACTGCATTGTATTTTAAATTCCAAAGTTGAATACATGTTATCCGTAGCATCCCATATGTCATTCTTAGACTAGCCGAGCCTATTCTAGTTGCATTTTGCATGTGTTGCATTAGCCATCTTAACATGAACTAGGATCATGCATTGATTACTAACTAGTTTCTGTTTTGGCTTGGAGTACTCGGTAAGTGTTTATGCTTTAGCATCCTTGCATGTGTGTGAGTGACTTCCATGATAGCATGCTTACCATGAGGCTAACTTCTTATGTGATATAACTGCCTGAATGCCTGTGGGTGAAGGTTGGATTATCTGAATTGGAACAATTCATTGAATGTGAGTTTTAAGCCCACTTGAGAGTGGCAAAATCATGTTTTCTAAGCCCACTTGAGGGTGGCAAAATCCGCATTTTAGCCTACTTGCGAGTAGCAAACCGCTTTCAAAAATGAACATGAGATGTTTTATTCCAACTTAGGCGATCCAGTTTATACTTGTATGCTGTGCGCATCACATAGTAAATACTAGGTTAATAACCGAGATAAGAACACATGTGTTTTCAAAAACAAGATATCATGTTTAGTAGTGGCCGATCTTTGATCGGGCGAGCGGGGGTGCTCATAGCTGACCTTCCCCAATCGTACCCAAGTTCCCAAGCCGAGGCAACTTTGGTGATGATGGACACGTGGCCTTAGGCAACGAATCAAAGTTTCCTAAATTCCCCCAAAACAAAATATTTAGGTGGCGACTCTGTATCTAGCAAAGCAGTCAATGTTTGGCACTTCTTTACAAAAATCAATTTTCAAAAACGATTTGCCGAATTTGGACTCTTTGGTGATTTATTGATCTTGCATTGCACTTTGTGAGATTAGATTCAGAACCATGACATTGAGTCCGAACTGTAGTGAGCCCAATGAACAAAACGGGATTTTCTCGGGATGTTCGGGCGCGTCTACAGCACTCCACCAAGAACTTCAGGTGCTCAAAATGAACACGACCATACGAGATCATCGAGTGTTCAAACGATGACGTCCAAGTCTCGAGGACAGTCAAAAATGGGGTGTCTACAATCTTATACTTAGACAAAACACAACAGCACAAAACTAGGCATGCTTCCATGCTTAGACAAAATATTAAAGTTCACAAGATGCAAGCTTAACAAACCAAAATCATGTAACTTCTCATGAATATGACTTAGACAAAATGAGGGTTGTTATATTCTATCCCCCTTAAAGGAGTTTGGTTCCCAAACTTGAGTTACTTTGCCCCAAAACCAACTCTAGATATCAGATTTTCATCTCCTCTTCCATTTCCTATGTAGCATCTTTGCTGTAATGCTCTCTCCATTCAATTTTCACCATTGGTAACGACTTATTCCTTAACTATTTCACTTGCCTATCAACAATCCGTATTAGCTTCTCCTCGTAACCTAAATCTTCGTTAACCACAATCCTAAAATGATCAATCACATGCACTGGATCCCGAATAACTTCCTCAACATCGAAACATGAAACACATTATGGACTTGACTTAATTTCAATGGCAAAGCAAGTCGGTAGGCGACGAGGTTAACTCTCTCAAGAATTTCAAATGGCCCGATGTAACGACGTGCCAACTTACTTGTCTTCCCAAACCTTGAAACTCCTTTCATCAGTGAAACTTTCAAGAATACGTGATCTCTAACTTCAAACTCTATCTCTCTTCTTCTTTGGTTGTCATAACTATTTTGTCGACTCTGAGCAGTTTTGATCCTTTGTTGAATGAGTTTAATTTTCTAGATTGTCACTTGAACTATCTCGGGACCTATCAATGCTTTATCTCCTACTTCGGTCCAGTAAATTGGTGATCTACACTTTCTCCCATACAAAGCTTCATATGGTACCATGCCAATGGTAGCTTGGAAACTATTGTCGTAAGCAAATTCTACCAATGGAAAATGTAATTCCTAACTTCCCTTGAAGTGTAATACACATAACCTAGCATATCTTCAAGTGTCTAAATCATTCTCTCTGTTTGCCCATCGGTTTGTGGATGAAAAGCCATACTAAATCTCAACTCGGTTCCCAAAGCTCTTTGTAAACTCTGCCAAAATCTAGAAACAAATTTCAAATCTCGATATGAAACAATAGGCATCGGCACCCCATGAAGTCTAACAATCTCATTCATATACAACGAAACAACTTGGTTGGTATTAAATGTAGTCTTAATAGGAAAAAAGTGTGATGCCTTAGTTAATCTATCAACTACAACCCAAATTGCATCCATACCTTTTTGCGTCCTCAGCAAACCCACAACAAAATCCATGGAGATGTGTTCCCATTTCCACTCGAGAATTGACAAAGGTTGAAGAAGTCTGGCTGGCCTCTGATGTTCTGCTTTCACCTATTGACAATACAAACATTTTGATACAAACTCGGCAATTTCTCTTTTCATATTTGGCCACCAAAAAGTTTGCTTCACATCTTGGTACATCTTAGTATTTCCTAGATGAATGGCAAATCTGGAACTATGAGCTTCTTGTAAAATCCTCCTTTTCCACTGGGATGTCAGCCACGCACAATCTTCCCTCAAACTGTAGTACTTGATTATCAATGGTGTATCCTAGTCTTGACTTTGCGATAATCTCATCAACGACCTTCTTGAAAAATTCATCCTCCATCTGTCTTGTCTTTACTTTTTCAATAATAGTTGGCTCTACCGAAGTCATTGCTAAAATTTCGTCATCTCAACGAAGTACAACATCAATATCTAGGTTTTCCAAATCATGACTTATGCTCTTCTGCTCGATGAGTAAACACACCAAACTCCCAACAAATTTCATGCTCAGCGCGTCGGCCACTGAGTTAGCTTTACCTGGGTGATATTGAATCTGCATGTCGTAGTCTTTCAATAATTCAAGCCATCTTCTCTGTCTCATATTCAATTCCTTCTGAGTGAACAAATACTTCAGACTCTTGTGATCTGTAAATCCTTGACAAGCTCCATACAAGTAATGATGCCAAATTTTCAAAGCAAATACCATGACTGCTAATTCTAAATCATGGGTAGGATAATTCTTTTCATGAGGTTTCAACTAATGAGACGCATATGCTATGACCTTACCCCCTTGCATCTATAAATCTGAAATTCCTCATTACCTAATGGTAGTACAAGAATTGGTGTTGCGACTAACATCGTCTTTAGCTCCTGGAAAGCTGATTCTCTATCCTTAGTCCATTCATATGCCACTCCCTTCTGAGTCAATTGTGTCAATGGTACTACAATCTTTGAAAAGTCCTTCACAAATTTCCTGTAATAACCTGCCAAACCTAGAAAACTACGAACCTCAGGCACAGTAGTTGGCTTCGGCTAATTCGCAATGGCTTCAATTTTGCTAGGATCAACAGAAATACCCTCTTCATTAATCAAATGACCCAGAAATGAAATACTTGCAAGCCAAAACTCGCACTTGCTAAGCTTAGCATACAATTTCTGTCTCTTAAAATTTATAGGGCAAATCTCAAATAATTCTCATGCTCATCTCTAATCTTGGAACAGATCAATATATCATCAATAAAAATAACTACAAATTCATCCAAATATGGTTTAAAGACTATGTTTATCAAATCCATAAATGCAACAGGAGCATTGGTTACTCCAAAAGGCATTACCAAAATTCGTAGTGGCCAAACCTTGTCTGAAAAGTAATCTTCTTGACATCCTCAGCCTTAACCTTGAGCTGATGGTAGCCCGACCTGAGATCAATTTTAGAAAAGACTCGTGCTCCCTATAACTAATCAAACAAATCATCAATCCTCATCAATGGGTATTTATTCTTAATAGTTACCTTATTCAGTTCTCTGTAATCAATACAAAGACGAAGTCTGCCATCATTTTTCTTAACAAATGAAGGTAATGTGCTCGGTCTAATGAAGCTTTTATCCAATGACTCTTGCAACTGAACTTTTAACTCCTTAAACTTGGCTGGGGCTATCCTATAGGGTGTTTTGGAAATAGGTTATGTTCCCAATATAACATCAACAGTAAATTCTATCTCCCTATCAACCAAATGGCTAGGCAAATCATTCAGAAAAACATCAGGGAATTCATTAACAACTGGGATATCATGCAATTCGACATTTCCATTCAGATTACTTAGTACACTACACAAATAGCCCTGACATCCTTTTTGGATCAACTTATAAGCTTTCATGGATAAAATCAAGGTGGGGATACTACTCCTTTACACTCTCGGCTTGGTATGGGGGTGTAAAAGTGACACTATTAGAAACACAATTAATAGATGCATGATTTGCTACTAACCAATCCATTACCAACATAACATCGAACTGAGTCATGTTCAACTGCATCAAATTAACTAATGATTCAACATTCTCAATCATAACAACACATGCTCTATAAATAGATGCAACAATCGTAGTTCTTCTAGATGGAGTAGACACAGATAATAAATAACTAAGGGGTTCTAGTTTCTATCTAACTTCTTGGCAAACTTAGCAAATACAAATGAATGTGTAGAACCCAAATCAATCAATATATATGCATCTTGAGCGCAAATAGAAAGTATACCTGACACTACTGTCTCAACAATTTGAGTGTTGCCTGGCACAAATGCAAAGATTCTACCTTGCCTCATCTGTCCTTTCCCGACATTTCCTTTCTGTGTAGAACCTGAGGTGTTCTCACTTTTCTTACCATTCTTAATCTTTGTCTTGGGGCAATCCTTAACACGATGACCCATCTCACTGCATTCAAAGCATGCTCCAGATGCCCGATGAGAAATTCCCCAATGTTGTTTCCCGCAACTTGTGTATGTCGGCCTAATACTACTTTCCTTATTTGAGTTGCTAGAACTGCTCACATTCACCTTTTTCTTAGCATTAAATGGTGCTCGGCGATTGTCATCATTCTGCCTCTCTTCTAAACTCTGATATCTATTCAAGTTAGCTTCTACCAGAATAACTTTGTCTAATACCCCAGCATAAGTCGTCATGTTGAGCATATTAACCCGGTCTTGTATTGGTCCACGAAGTCCACTCTTAAACTTTCTAGCTTTTTTGTATTCGGTATCGACAGTGTGAGGTGCATACCTTGTCTACTCATCTTAAGTAAAGGTGGTACTAGTGTTCTATTGCCTTGCTTACTTTAACTAACAAGTCAAACCTTTTACCATCTTTTCTAATCTGTCAAACCTATCCTTGGAATGATCTTGTCTAATTGGAGGTCTTCCCCTTCTCATGATGCTAAGAGTATGCGAAATGTAATTTCAAAACAAGATGAACAAATGGGCAAGTAAGCAAGTAACAAATAAGCATGCCGAAATAATGTACACCTTGTCGAATAGCAAGCAATATGATGCGATCCTAACATCATTCTGAGGGAAATCCTATGCTCTTTAGAACCAAGAGTGTGTGAATAAACATACTATAAGGAACTTGTGCTTTGATACCAATATGTCATGACCACATTCTACCCCTAATAGAATGATACCGTGATGGCCAGTAATCAGAGATTACCAAAGGCCAACTTGCAAAGATTCACATAAACAAAGTATACATAAGGGGCATACATGTACAGAAGCAATAAATTTAAATCTAATTAGTCCATAAGAGTTGTGCATAGATTAAATGAAATGACATACATATTAGCATGGTTTTACAACTTGAATACAAAATAAAATAAATTTATATTACATCTTGATCAAAAGGCTTCTCAAGCCCAAACGTATAAGGAAAATGATCTACAAAGCTAAGAAGCATAATCTTCAAGATGCTACAAAACATAAACCAAAGCATCTTCCAAATAAAGCTTAGGCAACATTGCCTTCTTGTTCATCACCTACATATACATATATATATATATAAGGGAGAGGGGTGAGCTGAAAACTCAGTGAATGATATAACTAATAAAGGTTTGAATGAATGGTATCCAAAATTTTATCAAAACAATACATATCATAGCTTGTAATGACATCAAAGGATGAACTGAGTTCATCAATCAAGGCTTTCAAAGCTTCAAGAGATGTTTATTAACATCTACATAATACAAAGGATGACATTCATTGACAAAACAAATAAATAACTGACCCCGGAATCGATTTGACAAGCCCACCCATCGGTGGCAAATGAGATATCTCAAACAAAGGTACTAGTTGCATTAAACTCTCCTAGCATATAAGGACCTTTCAAGGATGTCATCAAAACAAACATGATACTTGATACAAAAACTAAGGGATAATCATTCATGCTTGATCAAATACTTTTCCAAAACAAAACAAAGTTTTTATCAAAACATTATAACATAACTTTATTAAAAATACCACTCACAATAGCTCTTCGGTCAGGAGGATTAAGGCAAAGTTCCAAGAACTACAAGTACATAGTAATTCCATTGAATATTCTTCAAGAAGGTAAGAAGATATGCTTAAAGATATTTATGAAATGCATTCTCAAAACAAGCTTCAAATGAGTGAAATAGATCCTGACATTTCTTTCCAAAACCAAGTCAACACAAAGCAAAACATGTGCTGGGAGTTAAATTAATGTTTTTTTTTCTTGGAAAACCATGCTAGGTGCAAACCAGGTCTCAAATGGATGCACAAAGATAAGCTGGGCCGAAATGGCCTAGATGGGTGAACTCAGGAGGTCTTGGTCGAGGTTCTACACCTCTTGGCTGAGTTGTGGGCTACCCGCCCGGGATGTTACAAGGTGTCGGCAAAGGTGTGTAGTGGTCGGCCTAAGTATGCATGCAACGTAGACTAAGGTGCAAGTGATCATGCAAGGTAGCCCAGGGTGAGATGCAATGCTTGGCTTAGGTGTGGAAGCTTAACAAGAGTGGGTCTCGGTGACCACACTTAAGGAAATAGCGAAGTTTGGAAATCTGGGTTTCGTCTTGAAGAACATAAACGCTAAAATCATAAATTCTAATTCAAAATCTAACTTTTCATGATATGAGCTCAAAAATGTGGACTTGGGTACCCATACTCGAAGATTTCAAGAAAACAAACACAAAAACATGTAACTTGCTACAAACTTTTAGATCAAAACAAAGCTTTTCTTTAAGAACACAACAACATCACTTTCTCTCTCTAAAACAAAACTTTAAATCAATGCATGGCTTATGAATTATGCTAGATCATGCAATGCGATCAGATTATTATAAAGAACAACAAACTAGATCAAGAATCTAACCTCAAAACACAAATCCAAATGGTTCAAGATCTGCAAATCAAGCTTTGAAATCTAGTTCTCTCACTCTAAGAACTTCTTCTTCTTCTTTCTTGAGCTTCTCTCTCTTCAAGACAAAGATATGGAAAATGATATGGGTTTCTTAACTACTAACTGACTTAAACCCACTATTGGGACACGTGGCATTATCTGATCAATCTCCTCAAAAAGGTGCCAAAATGAAAAGACAAGAGTAGGTCAAAGTGTATACAACAAGTAAGGTGGCATGGGCACTCTGACAAGGCAAGGATCCTAGATCAAAACTTAGGCTTTGGATCTCGGCTAGGAAGGTTAACACAGGTTGACTAAGTTAAGGAACAAGATTGCTAGGTGTTGGCTAAGGAACACAACAAGGCTGCAAGGTTCAAGGATCAAAGATCTCAGATGCCTAGGTGATGCTCATCTCGGCCTAGATGATGCACATCTTGGTCTAGATGATGCACACCTCAGCCAAGGTGCAAGGGTGAAGGTAGAGGTCAACCAAGATGGTTCCGAGATGATCCTAGGTGTTGACGCTCAATGGCCTAGGTGTAAGAGGTTCGAAGGTGTGACCTAGGTGTGAGGTAGCAAAGATAAATGACTTAGGTTCAACACACAAAGCAAGGAAAAAGGCATGGATCTTATGCTTAGACAAAACACAACAGCACAAAACAAGGCATGCTCCTATGCTTAGACAAAATATTAAAGTTCACAAGATGCAAGTTTAACAAACCAAAATCATGTAACTTCTCATGAATATGACTAAGGCAAAATGAGGGTAGTTATAGTAGATAATATTCAAGGTTTCCATACTTCGATTTACAACTCCTAGTGTCTTGTAAAACAATATGGAAGAGTTTGTCTTTAATGGGACAATGAGGCAAGGTCTAAATGAACCACCTAGCTTTTTCATAAAAGACTCACATAATGTACTTACGAAAGACCTTGAACAATCTCTATTAAGTATGTCTATCCGTGTAAACTCAATCTAATGATGAATTTAAATCAAAACTAAGATGCATAACCTGTGATCCTTTTTCATCATTTGCTCCTTGGTATAATAGGTGACATCGTAGGGTTGTAGTGGCCTTCTTTTTTATCAAGAAAGCTACAACAGAAAAAGGCTATATAAATAGGTTAGATTGCCAAATTGCTGTATAATCTATGAAAAAATCAATGATGACCAAATCAATAACTGAAACAATGTTTTTTATTATTAGTAAATCAATAACTAAAGCAATCGATCTACCTATCAACAAAACTCTTTAGAGAAGCCATCAGATATCTATATATATAGCTAAAGTTGTACAAAGGAACACAGATACAGAATATAAAAGAGAAATTATTAGGACAAAAAAATGGATTGTATGATTGTCTGTGATTTAGCTAAAAGGTATGGCCCAAAATAAAACTTGTCAGGAAAGAAATTTAAAATAAATAATAAATAAAAAATAAAAGAAGAAGAGTAAGAAGGAAGCATTAGCTGGCTGTAAGCAATTGGGATATACTTCTAATTAGTATCGAGCCTTGCATTCTCAATGTTATATTTTGTCTAATTAGATCATAACACTTCTAACTAGAATCGAATTTATAACAGCAAAATACAAATGAAATCAAGCACAATATTACTTTAATTACCTAACATTGAGAATGCAAGGCTCGAGAAAATCGTGGATGATTGGAGGCGATTGAATAGAGGATCCAAATCATGAGGTGTTGTTCGAAATAGAGATATAATGGTGGGAAAATATTGAGGCTGGTGATTGGAATTTGCACTATGGACAACTAATAATCACTAGCAAGAAGAGAAGAGATATCCATAATTAGATTGCTAAAGCAGAAAATGCAAAAGGTGTGAAAGTGGGTTATCAAAAATTTAGCTTAAAAGTAAAGAAAAACCATTTAAATGTCAAATTCCAATCTCCTAAAATATGGATTTCACCTAAAACTCGATATAGATACGAAAATATGAGTGGGAAACAAAAAAAAAAAAAAAACCTAGAGAAGTAGAAAAATAATATGTGGTTTGAGTGGGGAATTTATGCAAACATGTATGAAGCATTGTAAAAAAACACAACCAAAATACAAGACCAATAAAACCTCATTTCGTATTTTGAATCCATGAATCAAGATCATCATATCATAAAAAATAAAAAATTCAAAATTCCAGTCACTCATCAATGGCGGTGGGTGGGTCGATTTAGGGTGGGTTTGCATGAAAGTATGCAAAAAAACCCTAGAGGCTAAAATAAGGGGAAAAGAGATAGAGATACACACAAACACACTATAACAGTTCCAGTTTAGACCCGAGCCATTGCTTGCTTTTGAATCCGAGAATCCATGTCCTTAACTATTGTTCATTTAATTGTCATCTTGTTGTTAGTTGACTTTGGCTATTTAGGAGTTATGGTTGTGTTTGAAACAAGTTGGGAGTTAGTTTTTCAAAAGAGTTGTTCCCAGATTTTTACATGTTCGCTCCAGCGATTTTTCTTGCACTCGAGCGGTTTGTAGTCTACAAAACTACAGGAAGTGAAGAATCTTCACTCGAGTAGTATTTCTTGTGCTCAAGCAATCTTTTGCATGTCTGAACTTCTGGAAGGGGGTCATTGTGCGCTCAAGTTGTGTTTTTGGTCGCTCGAGCGGTGTCATTTATTGTATCTGATGCTCAAGTGGTCTGCGCATATTTCAGTCCAAGAAGGGGGCTTTTTGAGTCACTTTTTCATTCTTCTCTCTCTCTAAACATTTCAAAAATCCTGGATCTTCACTCTCTCTCTAGTTCTTACTTTCAAGCTTCAAATACTCCCAATCTATTAATTTCTTCACCCTAGCCCTTTGGAGAAAAAGGTAGAGCACGTCAAGGACTTTGTTTTAATCAGAGAAGTTATCGTTTTTGGCTCCGCCAAACTTTAACCCTTGCTCTCTCTTATCTTCTAATCTTGAGGTAGGGGTTTCTTCAACCTTTGGTATAATTTTTACCTTAGTTATTTGTCTATTGATGGAATCTAGTGATTTAGGAATTTTGGGTTAAACCTAAGGTTTGGTTTTGAATTGAAAAAGATGGGTTTTCAAATGGATTCTTGAGAAAGGTTATGGGAATGTGTTTATTGTTAAGACATGTTAAAATGGTAGATTTCTTTAATTGGAATTGATTTTGTAATTAAAGAGGATTTTTTTCAAAAACTATGGATATTTGGTTTTGTGAAAGGAAATGGAAAATGATGTTGGGTTTGGTAAGAATGGAACAATGTACATGTTGGTAATGATGGTGGAGTTGGATACATAATATCACTCCTATTTTGAAAATGAAGAGATTATATTTGTTGTTGGAAAATTATATGTTCTATAGAAATATTTGTTTTGGGCTATCGGTGGAGGATAGCTTTGATTGTTGTAGAAGTTGCATGAGGATTAGATGAATTAAAACTAATCATTCATACATCTTGCATTGCGCATTGTTGCATACTTAAACATTGAAAATGTTTTGTTTTGAGAAAAATGGGCAAATACTTCGGTGAATCTAGTTAGAGGGTGTGGTTGTAGTTGTTATATCGGTCTGTGTGTCCTTGGTAAAAGTCTAGAAACCCGCACAATTAGATGCCGATCCTTCTGGTTAGTACCGGTAAAATGGTTTTGGTAGTGCTTGTATAGCCTACTGGTAGACCATACCTAGAGATTCCTAGGGTTTGTATCCACTGCCTTGTTTTCTGTTATAAAAGTATTATTTTCATGAATTCATATATAATCTGGCATTGCATGGTTTTAAGATGGAAAATGTGAAATGTTTGACAAATGGCATACATATCCATTCATCTTATGACTTTGTTAAGATTCATATATTGCATTAAAGTATCTCTACTAGACTTTCGCTCACCCTATGTGGAAAACAACTTTCAAGTGCTGATGATATGCCTCCACCAAGGACATAGCTTGGGAGGACTTGGAGCTAAGAGCTTCTTTTGTTTATTTGATGTAATTATTTTTGTATAAGTCTCGGGCTTTAATTGTATTGAGTTGACCTCATTTTGATGTACCCAAGCATTGACTTAGAAAAATATAACCATTAGGGCATATAATCACTTGATTTTACTTTTATTTTAATTAATGTATCCATGTCATATGCTATAAATTCAAGATTTAGGATTTATGAATGTATACCGCATATGTCATTGATCAAGTTTATAAATGGAATATAAGATGTAATGCTATCGATCGATTGCAAGTAATATTACAAGATGGACTATGGTTATTATTTTGGGGCGTTACACACTCAAAGCGAAATATAAAAGACATACCTGGGGGTAGTGCTCCAATGGTGGATTGTGCTGTGAGATAAGAAGAGAATGGTTGCTGGTTTGCGATGGTGATATCAATGGCATTAGTAGTCATCGAGGCAATGGTGAACAGCAATGGCCATGTAATGATGTGCAATAATGAGCGACGGTGGAAGATTGACGAACAATATGTGGTCTTGTGAAACATTGAGATGAATGATGGTGGCTTCACATTGATGCTCTACGAATTTGAGCTCTTATCGGCAGGAAGGGAGTGATTCTGAGTCACACAAAGATGGAAGATGCAAATGTAGAGAGAGAGAGAGAGAGAGTTGAGCGTGAAAATGAGATAGAAGGAAAAAGAAAAATCAAAGGCTACAAGGATTTGATGAAATTTGGCAATTTTGGGCACCAAGGGTTTCAGGAAAAGAAGGAGCCTCATTTTTTTCTTTTTTCTTTTTTCTTTTTTCTTTTTTTTTTTTTTTTTTTTGTGTCTATTAGCACCGGCACAACAAAAGCCATGGCCAAAATATATATATATATATGTTTGCCACAGAAAGAAAAATCCGTCGCAAAAAATAGGCCTTTCGCGATAGCTAATGGCTTGTCGTCGCAAAAACCATCCAACATACTCTTTCCTCTTTTCAAGACAGTAATTTGTCGTTGCAAAAATCAATCATTGGCAATGGGGTATTAACCATTGCAAAAAGTTGCTTTTTGCTACAGAAAATTATGCCGTCACAAAAGATTCCCTGTCTTATATCCTTTTTTCTAGTAATGTCATCTAAAAATGTATAACATATATAAGCACATGACAAAGTGAGAAGTATTATATTAAGAGCATAATGATACAAAATCACAATGGATAATTATTTAAGTTAGATAGTGAATAATTCAGTTTGAGCAAATAAATTATTTTAAATAATATAAATATAATTTATAAATCGTATAAGAAAATAATTATAACTACAGTACAAAACAGAATAGAGAGTCAAGGATCCATGACAAACAGAGGATCACTAAAGTGACTAATCAAAGGGCCAATAGTTATTTAAGTCTCCCATGACATGGGACATCCGTGGTGGTACTTACGAAATTGTTGCTCACATTCTCAATTATCAACTTATTTTTAAAAATATATTTAATAAACAGTTATACCTATGAATTTTTGTTTTTAAGCAAATATTGTTCATTAAACAAATAATATATTTAAAATATCAATATAATTTACAAACTATGAGTTACGTAAAATAATTTATAATAACTCAAGACATAATACAACTTATTTTAATATTAATCACTAATTTCCACCTTTTCGTTGGCCGGGACTAACTTCCTTTACTTGCTGACTCTATCTCTCATTGTGTTTTTTTTGTTTTGTTTTTTTTTTTTTTTTTGGCTTCAACTAACAGCACAGTTCACCTATTTATATAGACTAGTGGGTGACACACGTGATGCGTATATAATTAAAATAAATAAATATAAATATAAATAATAAATAAATTAATATCATAATATGTATATTGTTTAAATAGTAAAAGTATTCTTAATAAAATCCAAAATTTTGGGTTCAAATCTTATTCACACATCTGAATAATTTTTTTTAACGTAGTAGAAGGAGAAACTACCACACTCTTGGACACCAAGTCAGTGCTCACATATATAATCACGTGGTAGAAGTGAAAGCCATCACACTCTTAGACACCAAGTCAATGCTCACATATATAATAGAATAGATTCTGAGTAAGGACACATTGCAACCTAAACAATTGACACCTATCATTGTCTTTATCTATTAGGCTTTATTCAAACTTAGAGCATCTCTAATGGTGTTTGCTAAAATAGCATTATCATTGTTATAATTTAGAAATGAATAGTGCTATTTTATCAAATTATAGCTATGGTACTCCAATGATATTAAACTAATTACATTATTATCTTTTTGATGGAATATAATGATTTCTAATTTAAATTAAATTATATTTTATCATATATAATTATAAAACTAAATATACATTTCCTATTAATCATGATTAATTGATATTAACACGATATTAAAACTAATTAAAATACTTAGAGTGTCATAATAAGCTCCTCTTCAATTTGAGTTAGTTTTTTTTTTTTTTTTTTTTTTAAGTTTAGCATCATCTATGTGTTTTGTTGGGAATTTGCTTATGATTTCTCACTTAATTATAACATATTTCTTAATAGGGTTGGTAATTTTTTTGTCCCGTTTTGTCTCTGTTTTCATTATTAAAGAAACAGACAAGAAATTGGTTTTCCTCTCCATCTTCTACTAACCCAATATGTCTCAATTATATTTATTAAATATATTCACATATATTATATATATATAATTTATTAGAAAATTATTTTTCAAATATTTGTATTTCAATTAGTCCATAAGATATTCTTGTACTTCAATAAGTTCTATTATTTGAACATTTAATCTATCAAATCCTAATTCTCATATTTAAAATATTTTATGGGAATTTCTACCGTTACAAATATTTTTTGAACGGTTTAATAATTTAATTATGTGAACATTCATATTTTACAATTTAAATATTCACATTGATGTGTGAATTCACATTGACATGTTAACATTCATGTTGATAGTATAAGCATTCACATTGACGATGTGAACATTCACATCACGGAACATTCACACTATAAATGTGAATATTATTAGGAATATTTTGATAACTATGTCACTCATAGGACTTGTTGGCGACATATTTTGTACAAGCCAATTACAATTCGACGCGTGGCAGAATAAGGGTAATACAGGAAGACTATTCAAGTCTTTAATCATGATCGTACACGTGACAGTTAGTATTGGTTAATACGAGATCTGAGTAGCATTGGATTAGCAAAGAGATGCGAAGTGATGTGGCTTCAACAGTTACTCACATTCAAATTCAAAATTAGGAGGGAAGCCTAACTGCAAGTGATGGCATAGTGGAGCTAATTATAAGGCAACATGATCAACGATCATGGAGGAGCAGTTCGACAGTTTGAAATGCAGTTCGATGGTCATCCTTGAGAAGTATAAATAGCAGAGAAGGCCCCAAAAAAAAGCCCCAGACTCAGATCCAAAAAACCAGTCTTATTCTACTTATTTTCCTTTCCAGTTTTACATTTCCTGTTCTTTACATTCTTGTACTTTAAAATTCCTACACTGCACTTCGTTCATAGGAGTAGTTTCAAGGAGTAGATTGTTGTTGTAAACCTCTACGAGGCTGAGTTTGGATCATTGTAAGTTTTTCATTTTAATGAAATGCTTCAATTGTTCTTCATTTAACTGTTATTTGTTTAATTCTCCTAAATCAAGCCACCAGTAAAAGTCCTCTTCATTGAGGTTGAAAGAACTAAAACACAATCGTCTGATAATTGGTTGGCAATTAATTTTCTGTAAGGACTGATTGATCCTTGTTGGCACGCTCGCAATTACAATAATAACCTTCGAAAGCCAAAAAGCCAACATATATTTTTGGCACGCCCGATGGGACTAATTGAAATGGCTAGACGTAGGAGACAAAGAGAAAATGAACGCTTAGAAGAAGGCGTGGAAGGAGAGGTAGAGATACCTAATCCAGGGGATAATGTGATAACATATCCTGTGGAAACTTCCATTTTATCAGAACCTATGGTCGAACAGACCAGCACTTTGGAACAAGAGCCACATGTTTATAGTATTGGACGAGACCAAGGAATTGGATCATCCACTGTTCCATCTACTCAACCAATAAATCCATGGGATGACCTAGTAGATGCTATGGGACAGCAATTAATGAACACGATGGAAAGATGGGCAACATCCTTTTTGGATTGAATGAATGCCCACCAACCAACAAACACAAGACACATGGAGGAAATTTCAAATGTCCCTCAGCAAAGATTGGCTAGAGATAAACAGCCTATGCAAGTTAATGGACATTCTAATGGTCAAACTAGTAATCAAAACTATGAAAGATCATCACCTCAGTCTTGGTATGAACCCATTTCGAGGCCTATGGTAGGTCAAAATGCATCAGTACTTAACAGTGAAGCCATGCAAGTTGGTGGATCTGGCCCAGTATAAGAAAATGGCATGAGAATGGCTCAAAATCCCATGTTCGAAGCCATACCTGGCACAAGGGGGTTCACTAATCCCTTATTCGAATTTATACCCGGGGGGGTTGGAAGGTTTTCCTACAAATGGAAGAGACACAACACCGGTTCCAGCACCTTTCGCATGTCCTTTCGCAGGACAGGCTCAAAGTGGTTACCCACACCCCCAACAACAACCTGCACCACAGGGACAACCAGTCCCAAATATACCACCTTATGTACCAAGAGGACTATAGGCACAAGTTTGTCCACCAAATCCTGTGTTTGTCCCTCCAGTAGTGGTTCAGCAGGCACAAAATATGGTCCCTAGGGACCAAATTGCTGATATTTTTAGAGAAATATGTGGACCAATGGCTCGGGGGGTCCAGACTCCTGTGTACAGGAAACCATACCCAGAATGGGTAGATAGGGTACATGAATACCCAAGAGGTTTCAGGATACCAGATTTTGCCCTTTTTTATGGGAATGGAAACCAATCAACAGTGGAGCATATTGCTAGGTTTGCTGCTCAATGCGGTGAATTTACTAATAATAACTATATGAAGTTAAGGTTATTCCCAAATTCCCTAACTGGGGGAGCATTTGTATGGTATATTAACCTTATAGCTGGCTCTATCCAAACATGGCAACAAATGGAAGAGGCATTTCATGCCCAATTCTTCCAATCGGAGCCAGAGGTTTCCATGGCAGACTTGGCAAGATGGAGTCAAAGGCCTGATAAGAAGGCTACCCAGTTTATTGTCAAATTTAAAAGGGCTCGAAATAAATGTAGAGTCATCCTACCAGAGCTAGAATTTGTGAGATCAGCTCAAAATGGCTTAGAGTTTAGGCTTCGAAAGAAGTTTGACTCAACTGAGTTCAAAGACTCAGTGGAACTAAACTTATAAGGTGTCTAGGTACGAAGCATTACTAGAGGAGGAACAAGATCGAAATAATGCATCGTACAAGACATATTACAGAGATCCTAATTATGAGATCAATGCAACAGAGATTGTGGGGAAAGAACCTGTGATCTGTGAAGCATTAGTTCATAAGGATACAATAATTGACCAACAGTTTAAAAAGAAAGACTTCATAGGAAATACTCTTTCGATTTAACTAAGGCAGATGACATATTTGATCATTTGCTTGCGCCAACTTCCTTAAGTTACCAAAAGGAGTCAAAATTCCATCTCTAGATGAACTTAAAGGAAAAGTATATTGTAAATGGCATAATTCTTGGTCTCACTCGACTAAAAACTGTATTGTTTTTCGAGGCAGGATCCAAGAGCAAATTCGGAAAGGAAGTTTAAAATTCCCAGCCAAAGCAGAAAAGGCCATGGGGATTGACAGTAATCCATTTCCAGAAATTGGAGAGGTGGCAGCCAATGTCATTATGCCAGACTTCCAGAACTTGTCCTTGAAAGAATTGGAAGAAGTCAATGTGCAGATGCATGTTGCCAACCAGATAACTATCAAGAAAGACACTGGAAATCTACCAGCTATTGGACAAGGTTTCTCACACCAGAGGGAAGACTCTGATGAAGAATCACTAGATGACGATTCCTTAGAGGCAGCTGTAATGCAAAGGATGTGTCTCAGGTGCAGACTAAGCTACAAGTGGTTGAAAGGGCTTCCAATTGATGGGAAGCAGTATTACAAGGATGTGCAGAGGCGTCCTAAACCAACCAGTGCTTATAATAAAAGGCCATATCCATCTAGTGTTAGGTAGCAGCCATTAATGGTTGAACCAACAGCCGATAGAATGCATTCTAAAGGCAAGAGGCCTTTATATGAGTCCAGGCCACCTAATTATTACAGAATGGAGAGCAGTCATTCTGAAAGGAGATTAGAGAAGGGTTCAATTTATGGGATCAAAGCCAGAGAATGGCCCCCTGGACCAATCTCACGCATGACAGAAAGTGGCCACATTCATCAAAGGCCTGAGTTAGGCCCAAAACATGAAGTCAGGACCAAGCAGTGGCCTTTGCAGCCAGCTTCAAAAATGGCTTCGAAGGAAAAAAGGAACAGTTCAACATCTGGGTCAGTAAGTTCGTGGGTACCTGGAGTTCCAGATTGATTTGTCATGCAGAACAAACCTAGGGAGGTATCTACTCAAAGAGATGTTGTTATGGTCAAACCTCCTTTGGTGGCCCCAAACAACTGGGTATTGCTTAAACACCCAAAAACAAAGGAACCAGATATGGTCCCAGTAATTTCGAGATCACAGAGAAGAAAGATTCAGCGTAGGTACACTCAGTACTAGAAAGACCTGAAAAAAAGTGGTAAGAGCTCTTCATTGGTCCATACAGAAGGAAAGAAGAATCCAAAGTCAGACCATACTCCAAAAACAACTCTACAAGGCAAAATGGGCTGCAGCAGAGAATAGTTGGCCAAAGTTCACTCTAAACTAAAAGCCAGAGAGAAGTCCAGTTTAGCAGGATTGGAGAAGGCTTTGATGGAGAGTGATAGTGAGACAGAAGAAGAAGTTGGCCTAGGCCAAAAGAAAAGAATGGTTGAGGAAGAAATGTTCGAAGCCTTCATGGCTGAACAAACATTTTTGGTTGAAAAGCCAGTCGGAAAAGACCATTCGAAGGAGTTTGTTAGTAAGGAAGTGCCAGAATGCAGCATGGAGGATGCTTTTGAAGTAACTAAACAAGGTGGCCAAGAGGAGAAACAGGCACAGCCAGCCATCCAATTTGGCTCAATTTCAGTGAATATGGTACACATACTACCGCATGAATTCCAAGCTGGAGATGAGAACCAAGAGGGGCAAGAAATTGACCCAATTCCCGTCTCTAGTGAAGACTCACAAGTGAGTATGGTGCAAGATGAATCCGGAATGGCTACCCCGATGGAAACTAAACACGAGAGTGAAGAAGAGGTAAGCATTCTCATATCCTTTTGAGTATCCCCCGAACTCTATGACACAGCATGTCAAGCCTTTGTATATCAAGGCCTTCTTCGATGGGATACAATGAACCGAGTCTTGGTGGATAATGGGGCAGCAGTGAACTTATTACCAAAATCTTCCTTGAAGAAACTAGGGAAAAGGAACCCCGGGTTAATCCTAACCAGCACAACCATTGCTGGTTTCGCTGGAGACAAACAGAGGGCTCAGGGAATTCTGCCCATCAACCTGAGTGTGGAAACCAGGGACTGCATAACGGCATTCTTCGTTATCGACAGCAATGCTAAGTACAATGCTTTACTTGGTAGAGATTGGATTCAGACTAACAAGTGTGTGCCTTCCTCTTTGCATCAGAAAATAATGATGGCCTTGGGCAATGGTGAGACAGAGGAGATTGATGCAGATCATCAACCCTTCATAGCCTGTGCAGACTTTGCAGAGGCCAAATTATATATTGAGGGAGTGACACCACTCAGTATACTAAGGAAACCTGATGGCTCAGCCGAAGTGACGACTGATGAGGAAGTGACACACCTGAAGCACTTAGTCCAGGAGAGTGCTAATGAAGAGGTTGTCGTTAAGGATGACAATGATGCCTGGTTGTAGGGAAAGAAATGAAGCCCAATAAGCCAAGTCTTTGGCTTTAATTAAGTTCTCAATATTGGATGTAAAATCAATAGTCCAGAAAGTGCAAGAGCAAGAGAAAGAAGCCATGATAATTGGCTGCAATCAGGAGCAGCAATAGGCCAGAGTTTTGGCCCTTGATAAATACTGTGGATTGGACATTGAAACAAAAGTCCAGGAGATACAGGAAGAAGAAGCCTTATGGACAAACTTGGTCTATGAGGAGGAGGGTGAAGATGTTGAATTAAAGAACCTGGGAGCAGAATAAAGCAAGAAGATTGCTTCGAAGGCAGAAGAAATCAAAGAAAAAGCTTCAGTAAGTTCTCAGATACAAGACCCCTTAGAAAAAGTAAATTTAGGGGAAGGTTCTATACAACAGCCCACCTATATAAGTGCTTGGTTGAATGCTCTTGACAGGGACCAGTTGTTGGTTGTTCTGAAGAAATATAAAGATTGTTTTGCATGACCTTATAATGAACTATCAAGATTGGATTAGTCATTAGTATAGCATAGGCTCCCTATGAGGCCTAATTTTAAACCACACAAGCAAAAACCAAGAAGAATGAGTCCAGAAGTGATTCAGAAAGTTAAGGAGGAAATTCTTGGACTACTCAAGGCAGGCTTTATTAGGACAGCTAGGTATGTTGAATGGCTATCTAATATTGTGCATGTAGTTAAGAAGAATGGTAAAATGAGGGTATGCATTGATTTCAGAAACTTAAATCTAGCAACTCCAAAAGATAAGTATCCTATGCCTATAGTAGACTTGTTGGTAGACAGTTCAGCAGGGCATCAAATTTTATCAATGATGGATAGGCACTTTGGTTATAACCAAATCTGCATTGCGGAGAAGGATGTCCACAAGACAGCATTTAGATGTCCTAGGAATATTGGCACCTTCGAATGGGTTAAAATGTCATTTGGCCTGAAGAATGCTGGGGCTACATATCAGAGGGCTATGAACACTATCTTTCATGACCTCATTGGAGGATATTTAGAGTGTTATATTGATGTCATTGTAGTGAAATCCCAATCCATGGATGAGCATCTGTTTCATTTAGAAGCAGCTTTTGAAAGAATGAGAAAGTTCAAGCTGAAACTCAATCCTCTTAAGTGTGCTTTTGGTGTATCATCTGGAAACTTCTTGGGCTATGTTGTACACAAGAAAGGAATACAGATTGACCAGAATAAAGCCAAAGCCATCATTGAAGCCAAACCTCCATCAAGTAAGAAAGAATTATAAAAGTTCCTTAGACAGGTTAATTTTCTTCGAAGATTCATTTCTAACACTGCAGGGAAAACTAAAGTATTTTCTTCCTTGTTAAGGCTAAAAGATGAAGAGGAATTTGTGTGGACAGCAGAGCATCAAATTGCTTTCGAAGGAATCAAAGCCTACTTGGCCAACCCTCCAGTGCTGATAACACCAAAAGGTGATAAGCCCTTGAAGTTGTACATAGCTGCAGCAGAAGATTCATTGGGAGTTTTCTTAGCCCAAGACAATGAAGAAGGCAATGAGTAAGCTGTTTATTACCTTTGTAGGTTTTTAAATTCTTGTGAATGTAAATACTCAGCTGTAGAAAAGCTGCGTCTTGCATTGTATTTTGCTGTAATGAAATTAAGATACTATCTTTTGCCTACAACTGTCTTGGTAATTGCAACCATAGATTTAGTTAAGTAGTTGGACTGGAAATTCTTATTGGATTACAAGTTTATGCAGTTGACATATTTGGAGATTCTCAAATGGTGGTTAACCAAGTGAAAGGGATTTTCAAATGTCAAAGTATAAGCATGTTGCCATACTATGTTGTTGCATTACATTTGCTTTCTCAATTTCAAATAGCAAATATAACTGATGTCCTAAGATTCTTGAATAATAGAGCTAATGATGTGGCTCAGAAAGCTTCGAATTTCAAGAGAAAGGATAATGCTCAAATGGACATAAGACAAACAACATATCAGAAATTAATACCACCCTTGAATAAAAGGAATGTGGTCCTGGAAGTCAATCATAATGACCTACAAGAACAAGATTGGAGGCATCCAATAAAGCAGTACTTGGCTGGCCCATCTTCGAAGGCCAGCAGAAAAATTAAATTGCAATCTATGCAATACATGATGTATGGTAATACTCTCTACAAAAGAGGGGGAGATGGTTTATTGCTGGAATGTTTAGGCCCAAAAGAAGCATTAACAGTTATGGATGAGGTTCATGAAGGCATCTGTGGTGCTCATCAGCCTGGTGTGAAGATGAGATGGTTGCTTCGAAGGCATTCTTACAATTGGCCAACTATCCTTAAAGACTGCATAGAGCATGCAAAAGGGTGCCAGGCATGTCAAAAACATGGCACAATAAGGCATGTGCCCATAACTGACCTGCATGCAGTAGTGAAGCCTTGGCCATTTAAAGAATGGGCCATGGATATGATGGGGAATACAACCACCCTCTTCGAAGCATCATTGTTTCATTTTAGTGGCCACTAATTACTTCACTAAGTGGGTCGAAGCCAAGCCATACAAAGCTGTAGACCAGACTGAGGTCATTGGATTCATTAAGGATTTAATCCATAGATTTGGTATCCCACAGACTATAACTGTTAATAATGGGACTGTATTTGATGGGAAGATGGTAAAGTCTTTCGTGGCAGAGTTTGGAATTAGCCTTGTTAATTCCACCGCCTATTATGTACAAGCCAATGGTCATGCTGAATCATCCAATAAGTCCTTGAAAAAAGGAATACAAAAGGTTGTGGAAGACAATCCTAGGGATTGGCATAACTTATTGTTGGATGTATTGTGGGCTTATAGAACTTCCCCAAGGTCAAGCACAGGAGTCACTCCTTATGCCTTAGCATATGGGCATGATGCAGTGTTGCCTATAGAAATTAATGTTAAGTCCTTGAGGGTAAAATGCCAAGACCAGTTAGATCCTGAGCAATACCATCAGAGTATGTGCTTCGAATTAGAAAGCATAGATGAAGCTAGAATTCTGGCATTAAATAGCATTCTTTTTCAAAAGAAGAAAGCAACCAAAAATTATAATAAGAAAGTCAAACACATTGGCTTTGATGAAGGTGATTTGATATGGAAGACAATACTCCTAATAGGGATTAAAAGCCATAAGTTTGGCAAATGGTCACCTAACTGGGAGGGACCATATCAAATTCATAGAGACTTGCCTTTTGGAGCATACCATTTGAGAAATTTGAATGGATACATACATCCCAAAAAGATTAATGGCAGATATTTGAAGCCTTATTTTCCAACCATTTGGGAAACACAAGGAATAAAATAAATACTAAGTACAAGAACACAAGAATACTCAAATAATAAATAAGCATTTGTTTTTCATAAAGAGTTGAATACATTCTGCCATAAATTGGCCCAAAAATCATTACAATGTCTCAGTTGTTCTTTTACAATGGATGTTCTATTCTTAAATGAGGAGAACAACTGGATGGTTGTGGTCATTTCCTGCTTTCAGTCAGCCAGTCCTTGGTTGGTGATCTGCAGTTTGGTGTCAGTTCGGATTAAGGCCTGATTCACTACAAATAGCTCCTCCTCAAGTTGAGCTTTCTTCTCCAGTAGTTGAGTTCGAACGTGGGAGACAGAAGAATGTTGTTCCTTTAGTTCTGATACTTCAGTATGCACTGTGGAAACAAAGCTCTGATCTTTAACCAATTTCTCCTTTGCAGCCTTGGTAGCATGGCAAATGTTGATGTAAAAGTCAATAGTGGCTGCTGCCTGAGATAAATAACTTGAGACAGTCATGCCAGATTGCTCAACAATCTTGCAGCACTGAATGAAGCCATTTCTTATTATAGGTCTCTCTAAGGCCTCGAAAGGAATCCTTGAAAAGGATGTCAACAGCTCCAGACAGCTGTCTAAGTCCATCAAAGGTGAAGAAGGCTTGCTACTAGAGGAAGAGCTCTCAAAAATTTCTAGCAAGGAATCAGCCAGAACTAATGGCTCAGTCTCATCATTAGCTATTGGAGAGGTAGAATGTATGTCGAAGAGGCTAGCTAGTCTTGCTTCGAAGATGTCTACCTCATCCATGGACATGAAGGATGTAGAAAGAGCTGTAGTGAAAGGCACAAAGGACTGCATAGGGATAGAAGAAATGGGTAGAACATCTTCAGCAGTCTCTATGGTTCTAGCCACCAATAAATCGAGGGAAGAGGGACTGGAACTAGGCAGAGATAATAAACCATGGGTTGGAGAGCTGCCAGCACCCTCTATAAGGGAATGAGCTCCCATGAGAGATGGAGCAGCAGTTGGAATTTCCTTAGGAGGAGGAGGAAGAGCAAGGCTCAAAAGAGAATTAAATTAAGATAGATCAAAAGACAAGTAAGGGAGATATGGATTTAAGCCAAAAGAAAGAAATGCAGGAATACTTGGCCTCAAAGAGGGTACAGAGAATGTAGGCCTAGGAAGTGGGAGTATTATCTGAATGGATCTCACATTTTGCAATTGATCAACTTCAACTGAAACTGAGGGAGTCCTTATTGGAAGAATAGGCTCAGTAGTTGTTGCTGCAAAAGAAGAAGTACAGAGTAATGTCAAGTCTCAATACTAGAAATTTGACAAGGAAAAACAGCAGAAGCATGAAAGAAGTTACTTGTTTCAGAAGTGATAGCAACAATGGGAAAGCTACGAAGGGAATAGTGCTCAGCAATATGTTGCCTTCTTGCAGTTTCCCTTTAGATTGCATCAGCAGCAGCAGCTTTATCTCTTAAGAATTGTTGCTGCCGTCTCTTCTGAGCTCTTTGAAAAATAATTATTTCTCTAGAATGTTCCTCCTCTACTGCTTTGGCAGCCGCCTCATGACTAGGGTCTTCGACCAAATCAGAAGGAGAAACAATCATTTTCTTTCTCTTTCTTCTTGGTAATGGTATTTCCTGTTCTTTCTCAGTCTCCCTCTCTTCAAACTGGGATTCAGACCTTTCAAGGGTAAGTTCCTTTTTCTACTGCTTTGGCAGTTGTCTCATGAGAAGGGTCTTCGACCAAGTTAGAAGGAGAGACAATCATCTTTTTTCCCTTTGTTCTCTATAATGGTATTTCTTGCTCTTTCTCCATCTCTTTCTCTTCAGTCTGAGATTCAGATTCTTCAGGAGGGAGTATCAACTTCCTTTTTCTTTTTCAGTTGTTGTTTGTCTTTGAGAGTAGCTACAGTTTCAGCTCTTTTAGGAGACTCTTCTTGTGGAGACCCTGAACCAAGAGATATGAATGTAAAGGAAACAAACAAAAGAGTCTGAGGAAAAAGAAACCTGAAAATACTTACCCCTTTTTGAAGCAGCTCTGGTAACTCTAGTAGGAGGGGGTGAGGCTGCAGGAGCAGTTTTTGCAGCTGTGGAAAGAGAGGGAATGTTCTCAACTGTTGTTGATTTAGCCTTCGAAGGCACTCCTAACCCTATTAATAAATCATGAGGGTGTACAGATAGACGCACTTCCATGTTGGCTGTCCACCAGTTTTGAAATCTTTTCAAAGCCAAGCCAAGCTAGAAGGAAGAAAGGGGACAAATTTGAACTCACTTAATTCTTTCAACAGTTTGAATGTTGCCCCCTCTAGTTTTGATTTGGGTATTCTCAGGTCTCTGGCCGTAAGATAGACATTCGAGAGGTTGCAAAGTGGAACAGGATTCCCCTGAGTGAACCCAAATTGCCTGGCAAACTGAGAAGGGCAGTACACCTTAGATATACATTTATAAGCTCGAGGGTTTAAAGTGCTAATGAATAGCTCCCTCGGTAGCAAAATAGAAGCTCACATATCTTTGTGTGGTGGGGTGGAGCACTCTTTATCAGCCAAGAAGGTTTGCAGCCAAGTAGGTCCTTTGTTGGCATCAAAGGGGCAGAAGAAATAAGCAGATGGAGAAATAGGAAGTTGATGAAAAAATGTGAGATAATAAGCAAAGGAAGCTGGATAAAGAACAATTCTGGCATATTTCTCCCCATAAGTGCTAGGGTCCTGAACAAGGAATTTTAAGCATTTGGGATGCAAATCAGTGAAGTAAGAAAAGAGCCAGAGTTGGAGCACCCAAAGGGGACCCCCTTGGTTGACATCAAGAGGTTTCTCATAAAATTGGGAACAAGCTCTGTAAACATGGCCTAAGAGATAAGGAGCCAGTGCTATGCGTTTTTTCAAAACAAGTGCCTTCGCGAGTATAGCGAACTTAGGCATGATCCGTTGAGAGGATGTACAAAAGAGAAATTTGCACAACCAGTATAAAATAAAGGAAAAAAGTTCTCTATCTCCCACGGGGCCTTCCTTTTTATTTTCAGCCTTGAGGAGTTTAAGGATGGAAGGGAAAACTTAACAGAGAGGTCTGGGTAGCTGGGAGTAAAAGGAGAGCCAAGGGGTGAAAGCCCTAAGAGATGGAAAATATCAAGAACGGTGGGGGCCATCATGCCACACTGAAACTGAAAAAAATTAAAAGCCATGTTCCAAAAGCAAAGAGCAGCAGGAATCAAGAAAGGGTCTTCAGGAATAATAATCCTGGAAAGATGGAGGGCATCGAGAATACAGAGCTCTTGCAGGTCATCTTCTCTTGCAGGCACAACTCTGTCATACCATTCCTCTCATTCAGTCCTCAATGTCGGCTAGCAACGGTGAGGTCGGGTCATTATCCAATTTCCCCAGTTGAGCCCCCCTTCGTAGAGAAGAAAATGGTCCTCCAGACAAGGGTATAAAGCTGGAAGTTGAGCAGGAGCTTCCCAAAAGATGGGACCCAAGACATATTCTTGTTTGTTGTTGTAGCGAGGAACGAAGAGGCGTCCGTCTATGGCACTTGACCCATCAACTGTTAACTTGGCAATCTCTTCATCAATACATCTTTTCAAAGCCATGGTTGGGCTTATACGATCACCAGCAAGCACTTTCAGAGAAGAAAATTCATTGGTAGCAAGCAGCAAGGAAGAGAGGGTTAACAGAGGGGAAGGGTTTGTGTTTTGAGCGAGCAAGTGATTTCAGAGCACGAAATGAAAGGGTTTTTAAAAACCTTTGTGTCTGGAAGATATATCGCCTAATTCGTTAAGTACTAAAAGTACAAATACGAAGAATTTTCTTCAATATTGATACTTTTGAAGGGAAAAACACATCCCAGATGTTGATGCCAGCTTCGAAGTAAAATATTTGGCTTCGAAACCAGATTTTGGTGCCAAAATCAAATAACAACGGCTTCGAAACTGAGAAGCCGACTTCGAAGCACATTCCATACCTAAGGATGTAAGAATACTCAAGTATTTGTTTACTTCAAAGGGATTAAAGACCTGTTTTAGGTTTCTTAATGAGAGTAATGTCCTTCGAAGCAAAACTTGAGACCCCTTAAGGATGGGAATTGATGTTCGAAACATCAAAACCATTAGTTGGTTTATATATATACAGAAAAAGATTGTCTTTTCGAACTAAAACAGTGCAGCCCTCAAAAGAAGCTTTCATATTTTTGAAAGTATGGACTGTTGTTCGAAGGAAAAAAGGTCAATTTAAAACTGATTGATCATACTAACCATAATCATATGTTGGTTATGATTAAAACAAGCTTTAAGGGGTAAGATTGTTAAAATTCGAAGCACTGATTCTAAATAAAAATCAGCAAAAACTGTCAACTTTATTCCATAAATTGGAAAAGTTCATGTTGGTTTTTTTTAGTGTTTCATTTAAAACGATTGAGTCCAAATTCGAAGGATAAGATTGTCCAGTTCGAAGCTCTAAATTTGCTTTGAAAGACAAATGGAGACAAGATCAAATAATGCCAAACAAAGAGAAAAGTCTTAGTTGTATTAAAGCAAAAGCAATTACATCAAATAGCCCTATTTGGGCACAAATTCAAGCTCATAAAAGTAGGGAATAGAATAAATAACAAGATCATGAAATTTAGTCCAACTATGATCAATGAATTTCTGTTCTTTCTTTATTCTATGCTCTATTTCTTCTAGGATTGGCTGCATAAGTTGATGTGCTCTCACTTCATAAAAGAGCTCTTCAGCCTTTATTTCGAATGTTGTTTCTCTGAATCCTTGTTCCAACTTATCTATATCCAAATCATCCCAGTACGCAGAATCTTTATTCTTGAAGTTATCGAATTCTTCAATGAAGTTCTCTACTTCGTACTGTGCAAGAACTCGAAGGGATGAGAGTTGGTCCAAAGATTGAGTGGTGGCCATAGAGGTCCGATGCTAGTGGAGAAGCAATGGAAGTTGGTCCAAAAACATGTGAAGCTCGGCTTGGGCAAGGGGATTGAGGACGTGACCCCGAGTCAGAATATCACAAGCCCATCGAAGGTTCTTGAGAGGAACGTCGTCCTCAAGAACATTGAAAGGCAAGTGAGAGAAGGCCGCAAGCACAAGTTGGGCTTGCTTCCGCTCAGCTAGAGTAGGGGAAGGTGGAGGCTTGTAAGGAGGAAAGATTTTATCTGCAGAGAGGGCAAGCCTCAATCTCTCTGTCCAGCAAGGAGTTGGCGGATGAGAAAGTATGGAAGCCTCTACCTCAAGAGGAGGAGCAAGGGCAGAAGGACCAAGGGCATTAATATAATCGAGCCAGTCAGAAGAGCAAAGCTTCGCCTTCTGGGCAAAGAATGATGGATTGTACCCTTGTGCCTCTTTTGGGCGTCGGGTAGCATGTACTATCTTTGTAGGCATGGAGGATATGTACCATGCTACAAGCAGATTCTCCTCCAAACTGCGTCGGCAGTCGATGGGCACGTAAGGATAGACCACCGAGCTTCGCGCATAGGAAGAAAACTCTAAAGGGTCAGTAAACTCAACAAAATGATGGTTAATTTGCTTCCTTAAATCACAAGCCTCAGGTTTCGACCAGCTTGTCCAGTCAGAAGCCCTAGAGGAAGAAGAAGCCACAGCCTTATCCCATGCAGAGGTTTGTGAAGAAGAGCTTCCCATGTCCATATTTGCAACTTTCTGAATCAAAGGATTGAGGGCAATTTGTTTGTAGTCCAAGGGTGAATTAGAAGAAGAACTTCCCATGTCCATATTTGTAACTTTCTTAATCAAAGGATTAAGGGCAATGTGTTCGTAGTCCAAGGGTTGATAGTTTGCAAAGGCTTCCATGACTTGAATATAGAAAGGTGGGTAAAGGTGGCTAATTAATGCATGGAGGTTCTTTCGAGGTGGAACAACATCATCAGATGACTCTTCGTGTGCTCGATCAATGGAGGAGAAAATTGATTCGGCCATAAAAAATGTATCAATCTGTTCGAATACTAAGGTGTTGGGGGTGTTCAAAAGATTGAAGGAGAGTTTAATGCAGATGATGAATGACATTGCATTTCTGGAAGAATGCAAAGCCCATGCACGTTCTAAGACGTGGATAAAAGACCTTGATCCACTAATATCACCAAGTATTGGGTATATTAGTGCGAGAGGTAATATTGGCTACATATTTTGTATAAGCCAATTACAATTCGACGCGTGGCAGAATAAGGGTAATACAGGAAGACTATTCAAGTCTTCAATCATGATCATACACATGGCAGTTAGTATTGGTTAATACGAGATATGAGTAGCGTTGGATTAGCAAAGAGATGCAAAGTGATGTGGCTTCAACGGTTACTCACATTCAAATTCAAAATTAAGAGGGAAGCCTAACTGCAAGTGATGGCGTAGTAGAGCTAATTATAAGGCAACATGATCAACGATCATGGAGGAGCAGTTCGACGGTTTGAAATGCAGTTCGATGGTCATCCTTGAGAAGTATAAATAGCAGAGAAGGCCCCAGAAAAAAGCACCAGACTTAGATCCAAAAAACCAGTCTTATTTTACTTATTTTCCTTTCTAGTTTTACATTTCATGTTCTTTACATTCCTGTACTTTAAAATTCCTGCACTGCACTTCATTCATAAGAGTAGTTTCAAGTAGTAGATTGTTGCTGTAAACCTCTACGAGGCTGAGTTTGGATCATTGTAAATTTTTCATTTTAATGAAATGCTTCAATTGTTTTTCATTTAACTGTTATTTTCTTAATTCTCCTAAATCAAGCCACCAGTAAAAGTTCTCTTCATTGAGGCTGAAAGAACTAAAACACAATCGTCTGATAATTGGTTGGCAATTAATTTTCAATAAGGACCGATTGATCTTTGCTGACACACTCGCAATTACAATAATAACCTTCAAAAGCCAAAAAACCAACGGGACTTAATGGAATATAAGAAAATAATATGGACTAAATGGAATACAAATAAGTGAAAAGGGATTTATGAAAAAGTGACCCTATATATATATTTTTTATTTTCTTAAATAACAAAATTAAAACAATAATACATTAGAGTTAATATTAATTTTTATTTCTTGAATCCATAATTTTCAAGGAACTGGCCCCTCCAAGTTTTTTCTTTTTTCTTTATGTATGCGAGTTATGATTTAAATTGATATTATTTAGGAATCATTATGTTTGTGGGATTAAAAAATTATTCAATCAATATTGATCACGTCTTATTATGATTTTTAATTATATTTTAAAGTGGTATTAATTACGACTTATTATAATGACTTTAGTTACAACTACAACAGTCTTGGTTGTGATCTAAATAATATTAGTTATGAGCTAATATGATTGATCAATGTAAAAAAGGTACTTGTGTTATTATTTTTTTAATTTGTAGAATGTGTAAAAAATATTTTGATAACTTTTTATTTATTTATATATATGTGTATTCAATATTGAATGTTAAATTTTTACGCTTACAAAATAACTGATTTAGTACAAAGAAAATTTCATTCTCCCCCCCTCCCAAAAAAAAAAAAAAAATTAAAGTGGTATTAATTACAACTTATTATAATGAATTCAGTTACAACTAGAGCAGTCTTGGTTATGATCTAAATAATGTTAGTTATGAGCTAATATGATTGATCAATGTAAAAAAGGTACTTGTGTTATTATTTTTTTTAATTTGTAGAATGTGTAAAAAATATTTTGATAACTTTTTATTTATTTATATATATGTGTATTCAATATTGAATGTTAAATTTTTACGCTTACAAAATAAATGATTTAGTACAAAGAAAATTTCATTTCCCCCCGCCCTCCTACCCTCCAAAAAAAAAATTTATATCCCTCTGAGAAACTTTACATCCGAACTTTTGATATTATCAATTTATCCTTCACCTATTTAAATCATGATCAATTTTTCTCCTACCATCACATTTAAACAGAAATTTTTTTAAAAAAAATCACATTTTTGCCCCCAATTTTCAAATTATAGATCCAAATTTACTTATTCTCTTCTCTTCTCTTCTCTTCTCTCACCCAAATTACCCTCTCTCCTCTATTAACCAAGCCACCACCATCACCATCCTAAAAATTAAGAAAACTCATCAAAGAAAAAATACACTTCGATTCACAAATAATCATAAATAATAATGAAACTCATTAATTTAGATTCAATAAATCCAAATAAACTAATTCAATTCAATTAATTTTTAAATCTATTTAATTGAGATATATATATACACATGAGCAATCCTGTCCAAGACACCCATTGCCTGTGCAAGCACTCAAAAGGCTTAGTTAGCGAAAACTCATTCTGTTTCTATTGGCTACATATTTTGTAAAAGCCAATCACAATTCGACGCGTGGCCGAGCAAGGGTGATATAGGAAGACTATTCAAATCTTCGATCCTGATCGTACACGTGACAGTTAATATTGGTTCTCACGTGATCTGAGTAGCATTGGATCAGTAAAGAGATGCAAGATGACGTGGCTTCAACGGTTACTCACATTCAAATTCAAATATAGGAGGGAAGCCTAAGTGCAAGTGATGGCGTAGTGGAACTACTTATAAGGCAACATGATCAGCGATCATGGAGGGGCAGTTCGACGGTTTGAAGTGCAGTTCGAAGGTCATCCTTGACAAGTATAAATAGCAGGGAAGCCCCCAGAAAAAACCTCCAGACTCAGATCCAACAAACCAGTCATTTACTTCATATTTTCTTTTCCAGTTTCACATTTCCAGTTTTACATTTCCAGTCTTTACATTTCCTGTTCTTTAAATTTCTGTTCTTTACATTCCTGCACTTTAAATTCCTGCATTGCACTTCGTTCATAGGAGTAGTTTCAAGTAGATTGTTGCTGTAAACCTCTACGAGGCTGAGTTTGGATCATTGTAAGTTTTCATTTTAATGAAATACTTCGATTATTCTTCATTTAACTGTTGTTTCGCTTAATTTCTCCTAAGTCAAGCCACCAGTAAAAGTCCTCTTCATTGAGGCTGAAAGAACTAAAACACAATCGTCTGATAATTGGTTAGCAATTACAATTTCTGTAAGGACTGATTGATCCTTTCTGGCACGCTCGCATTTACAAAAATACCCTTCGAAAGACAAAAAGCCAACATATATTTTTGGCACGCCCGGTGGGACTAATTAAAATGGCTAGAAGAAGACGACAAGGAGAAAATGAACGCTTGGAAGAAGGCGTAGAAGGAGAGGTAGAAATACCTAATCCAGAGGATAATGTGATAACACATCCTGTGGAAACTCCTATGTTATGAGAACCTATGGTCGAACAGACCAGAACTTCAGGACAAGAACCACATGTTCATAGTATTGGACGAAACCAAGGAATTTGACCATCCACTATTCAATCTACTCAGCCAATAAATCCATGGGATGGCCTAGTAGATGCTATGGGACAGCAATTAAAGAACACAATGGAAAGGTGGGCAACATCCTTTTTGGATTGAATGAATAACCACCAACCAACAAACACAAGACACACGGAGGAAGTTTTAAATGTCCCGCAACAAAGATTGGCTAGAGATAAACAGCCTATGCAAGTTAATGGACATTCTAATGGTCAAACTAATATTCAAAACTATGAAAGACCATCACCTCAGTCTTGGTATGAACCCATTTCGAGGCCTATGGCAGGCCAAAATGCCTCAGTACTTAACAATGAAGCCATGCAAATTGGTGGATCTGGCCCAGTACAAGAAACTGGCATAAGAATGGTCACAAATCCCATGTTCGAAGCCATACCTGGCCCTAGGGGGTATAATAATCCCGTATTCGAATTTATACTTGGGGGGTTGGAAGGTTTTCCTACAAATGGAAGGGACACAACACTTGTTCCAACACCTTTCGCAGGTCCTTTCATAGGACAGGCTCAAAGGGGTTACCCACACCCCCAACAGCAACCTGCACCACAGGGACAACCAGTCCCAAATGTACCACCTTATGGGCCAAGAGGACAATAGGCACAAGTTTGTCCACCAAACCCTGTGTTTGTTCCTCCAGTAGTGGTTTAGCAGGCACAAAATATGGTCCCTCGGGACCAAATTGCTGATATTGTTAGAGAGATGTGTGGACCGATGGCTCGGGGGGGGCCAGACTCCTGTATACAGAAAATCATACCCAGAATGGATAGATAGGGTACATGAATACCCAAGGGGGTTCAAGATACCAAATTTTACCCTTTTCTACGAGAGTGGAAATCAATCAACAGTAGAGCATATTGCTAGGTTTGCTGCTCAATGCGGTGAATTTACTAATCATGACTTTATGAAGCTAAGATTATTCCCAAATTCTCTAACTGGCGGAGTATTTGTATGGTACATCAACCTTACACCTGGCTCCATTCAAAATTGGCAACAAATGGAAGAGGCATTTCATGCCCAATTCTTCCAATCGGAGCCAGAGGTTTCCATGGCAGACTTGGCAAGATTAAGTCAAAAGCCTAAAGAAAAGGCTACTCAGTTTATTGCTAGATTTAAAAGGGCTCGAAATAAATGTAGAGTCATCCTGCCAGAGCCAGAATTCATAAGATTGGCTCAAAATGGATTAGAGTTCAGGCCTCGAAAGAAGTTTGACTCAACTGAATTCAGAGATTTGGTGGAACTAACCTATGAGGTGTCTAGGTATGAAGCATTACTAGAGGAGGAACAAGATCGAAATAATGCATCGTACAAGACATATTATAGAGATCCTAATTATGAGATCGATGCAGCAAAGATTGTGGGCAAAGAACCTGTAATCTGTGAAGCATTAATTCATAAGGATACAACAATTGACCTGGAGTTTAAAAAGAAAGACCTTCACAGGAAGTACTCTTTCGATTTAACAAAGGCAGATGACATTTTTTATCATTTGCTTGCGGCCAACTTCCTTAAGTTATCAAAAGGAGTAAAACTTCTATCTCCAGATGAACTTAAAGGAAAAGTATACTGTAAATGGCATAACTCTTGGTCTCACTCGACTAAAAACTACATTGTTTTTCGAAACAGGATCCAAGAACAAATTCGGAAAGGAAGTTTGAAATTCCCAGCCAAAGCAGAAAAGGCCATGGGGATTGACAGTAACCCATTTCTAGAAGTTGGAGAGGTGGCAGCCAATGTCATTATGTCTGATTTCCAGAACTTGTCCTTGACAGAATTGGAAGAAGTCAACATGCAGATGCATGTTGCCAACCAAACAACCATCAAGAAGGACACAAGAAACCCACCAGCTATTGGACAAGGTTTCTCACACCAAAGGGAACACTCTGATGAAGAATCACTGGATGATGATTCCTTAGAAGCAGCAGTAATGCAAAGGATGTGTCCTAGGTGCTGACTGAGTTATAAGTGGTTGAAAGGGCTTCCAACTAATGGGAAGCAGTATTACAGGGATGTGCAAAGACGTCCTAAACCAACCAATGCTTATAACAAAAGGCCGTATTCGGCTAGTGTTAGGCAGCAGCCATTGGTAATTGAATCAGCAGTCGATAGAATGCATGCTAAAGGCAAAAGGCCCTTGTATGAGTCCAGGCCACCTAACTATTATAGAATGGAGAGCAGTCATTCTGAAAGAAAATTGGAGAAGAGTTCAGGTTATGGGATTAGAGCCAGAGATTGGCCCCCTAGACCAGCCTCACGTAGAATAGAAAGTAGCCACCTTCATCGAAGGCCTGAATCAGGCTCGAAACATGAGGTCAGGGCCAAGCAATTACCTTCACAGCCAGCTTCAAAGATGACTTCGAAGGTAGAAAAAAGCAGTTCAACATCTGAGTCAGTAAGTTCATGGGTACTTGGAGTTCCAGATTGGTTTGTGATGCAAAACAAACCTAGAGAAATGCCTACCCAAAGAGATGTTGGAAACCAAGGAAGAATGGTTAAACCTCCTTTGGTGGCTCCGAACAATTGGGTATTGCTTAAACAACCAAAGACAAAGGAACCAGATATGGTCCCAGTCATTTCGAGATCACAAAGGAGAAAGATTCAGCGCATGTACACTCAGTACCAGCAAGATATAAAAGAAAATGGAGAGAACTCTTCATTGGTCCAGACAGAAGGAAAGAAAACTCCAAAGTCAGACCATACGCCAAAGCCAACTTTACAAAGCAAAGTAGGTTGCAGCAGAGAACAGTTGGCCAAGGTTCATTCTGAACTAAAAGCCAGAGAGAAGTCTAGCTTAGCAGGATTGAAGAAAGCTCTGATGAAGAGTGATAGCGAGACAGAAGAAGAAATTGGCATAAGCCAAAAGAAAGAAATGGTGGAGGAAGAAATATTCGAAGCCTTCATGGCCGAGCAAACATTTCTGGTTGAAAAACCAGTCGAAACAAACCATTCGAAGGAACCTGTTCGCAATGAAGTACCAGAATGTAGCATGGAAGATGCTTCTGAGGTAACTGATCAAGGTAGCCAATAGGGGAAACAGGCACAGCCAGCCATCCAGTTTGGCTCATTTCCTCCAGTATCAGTCAATATGGTATATATACTACCTCATGAGTTTCAAGATGGGGATGGGGACCAAGACGATCAAGAAATTGACCCAATTCCAGTCTCTAGTGAAGACTCACAAGTGAGTATGGTGCAGGATGATTCCGGAATGGCTACCCCAATGGAAACTGAATATGAGAGCGAAGAAGAGGTGAGCATCAACCTCTCATATCCTTTTGAATATCCCTCGAATTTCATGACACAACATGTCAAGCCTTTCTACATCAAGGCTTTCTTCGATGGGATAGAATTGAACCGAGTCCTGATAGATAATGGGGCAGCAGTGAATTTACTACCAAAATCTTCTTTGAAGAAACTAGGGAAGAAGAATCCCAGGTTGATCCCAACCAGCACAACCATTGCTGGCTTCGCTGGAGACAAACAAATGGCTCAAGGAATTCTGCCCATCAACCTGAGTGTGGGAACCAGGGACTATATGACAGCATTCTTCGTACAGTAATGCTAAATACAATGCTTTACTTGGGAGAGATTGGATTCACACTAACAAATGTGTGCCTTCCTCTTTGCATCAGAAAATAATGATGGCTTTAGGCAATGGAGAGACAGAGGAAATTGATGCAAATCCTCAACCCTTCATAGCCTGTGCAGACTTCGTAGAGGCCAAATTGTATACCAAGGGAGTGACACCACTCAGCATACTAAGGAAACCTGATGGCTCAGCCAAAGTGACGGCTGATGAGGAAGTGACATATCTGAAACACTTAGTCCAGGAGAGTGCTGATGAAGAGGTTGTCGTTAAGGATGACAATGATGCCTGGTTGTAGGCAAAGAGATAAAGCACAAGAAGCCAAGTCTTTGGCTCTAATTCAATTCTCAACATTGGATATAAAAGCAATAGTCCAGAAAGTATAGGAGCAAAAGAGAGAGGCCATAATAATTAGCTGCAGACAGGAGCAGCAACAGGTCAGAGTTTTGACCCTTGATAAATACTGTGCATTGGACATTGAAACAAAAGTCCAGGAGATACAGGAAGAGGAAGCCTTGTGGACAGATTTTGTCTATGAGGAGGAAGGCAAAGATGTTGAATTAAAGAACCTAGGAGCAGAACAAAGCAAGGAGATTGCTTCGAAGGAAGAAGAAATTAAAGAAGAAGCTTTGATAAGTTCTCAGACACAAGACCCCTTAAAAGAAGTAAATTTAGGGGAAGGTTATGTACAACAGCCCACCTATATAGGTGCTTGTTTGAATGCTCTGGACAGGGACCAGTTATTGGTTGTTCTAAAGAAATATAGAGATTGCTTTGCATGGTCTTATAATGAACTACCAGGATTGGATAGGTCATTGGTGGAACATAGGCTACTATGAAGCTTAACTTCAAGCCATACAAGCAAAAACCAAGAAGAATGAGTCCAGAAGTAATTCAGAAAGTCAAGGAGGAAATTCTTAGACTACTCAAGGCAGGCTTTATTAGGACAGCCAGGTATGTTGAATGGCTATCTAATATTGTGCCTGTAGTTAAGAAGAATGGTAAAATGAGGGTATGAATTGATTTCAGAAACTTGAATCTAGCAACTCCGAAAGATGAGTACCCTATGCCTATAGTAGATCTGCTAGTAGACAGTTCAGCAGGGCATCAAATTTTATCAATGATGGATGGGCACTCTGGTTATAACCAAATCTGCATTGCAGAAGAGGATGTCCACAAGACAGCATTCAGATGTCCTGGAAATATTGGCACCTTCGAATAGGTTAAAATGCCATTTGGCCTGAAAATAACTGGGGCTACATATCAGAGGGCTATGAACACTATCTTTCATGACCTCATTGGAGGATATTTAGAGTGTTATATTGATGACATTGTAGTGAAATTCCAGTCCATGGAGGAGCATCTGTTTCATTTAGAAGCAGCTTTTGAAAGAATGAGGAAGTTCAAATTGAAACTCAATCCTCTTAAATGTGCTTTTGGTGTATCATCTGGAAACTTCTTGGGTTATGTAGTGCACAAGAAAGGAATACAGATTGATCAGAATAAAGCCAAAGCCATTATTGAAGCCAGGCCTCCATCAAGTAAGAAAGAATTACAAAGGTTCCTTGTACAGGTTAACTTTCTTCGAAGGTTCATTTTTAACACTGCAGGGAAAACTAAAGTATTTTCTTCCTTGTTAAGGCTGAAAGATGAAGAGGGATTTGTGTGGACAGCAGAGCATCAAATTGCTTTTGAAGGTATCAAAGCCTACTTGGCCAACCCTCCAGTGCTGATGCCACCAAAGGGTAATAAGCCCTTGAAGTTGTACATAGCTGCAGCAGAAGATTCATTGGGAGCTTTTTTGGCTCAAGACAATGAAGAAGGCAAGGAGCAAGCTGTTTATTACCTTAGTAGGTTTCTAAATTCTTGTGAATGTAAATATTCAGCTATTGAAAAGCTGTGTCTTGCTTTGTATTTTGCTACAATGAAATTAAGATACTATCTTTTACCTATAACTGTCTTGGTAATTGCAACCACAGATTTGGTTAAGTATATGTTATCTAGACCTATGTTGAGGGGAAGAATTGGCAAATGGATACTAGCCTTATCAGAATTTCATTTAGAATATGTCCCTCAAAGGGCAGTAAAAGGGCAAGTTTTAGCCAATTTTTTGGCAGACTATCCATCTCAAACAGAGAGCCAAGAGATAATGGAACTTGGTATGGCTAGTGTTGAGCCATGGAAAATGTGGTTCGATGGATCGAAAGCCAATGGTTTAACTGGAATTGGTATTGTGATTAAGTCTCCACAAGGGGTAGAGACCACACATGGTTTCAGAGTGGATGAAGCTACTTGTTCCAATAACCAAGCTGAATATGAAGCCTTAATAGTAGGACTAGAAATTCTTATTGGATTACAAGTTCATGCAATTGACATATTTGGAGATTCTCAATTGGTGGTTAACCAAGTGAAAGGGATTTTCAAGTGTCAAAACATAAGTATTTTGCCACACTATGTTGTTGCATTATATTTGCTCTCTCAATTTCAGATAGCAAATGCAACTCATGTCCCAAGATTCTTGAATAATAAAGCCAATGATGTGGCTCAGAAAGCTTCGAATTTCAAGAGAAGGGATAATACCCAAAGGGACATAAGCCAAACAACATATCAGAGATTAATACCACCTTTGAATAAAAGGAATGTGGTCTTGGAAGTCAATCATAATGACTTACAAGAACAAGATTGGAGGCATCCAATAATGCAGTATTCGGCTGGCCCATCTTCGAAAGCCAGCAGGAAAATTAAATTGCAGTCTATGCAATATATGATATATGGTAATGCTCTCTACAAAAGGGGGAGAGATGGCTTATTGCTGGAATGTTTAAGCCCAAAAGAAGCATTAACAGCTATGGCTGAGGTTCATGAAGGCATCTGTGGTGCTCATCAACCTGGTGTAAAAATGAGGTGGTTGCTTCGAAGGCATTCCTGCTATTGGCCAACTATCCTCAAAGACTGCATAGAATATGCAAAGGGTTGACAAGCATGCCAAAAGCATGGCACAATAAGGCATGCGCCCATAACTGACCTGCATGCAGTAGTGAAGCCTTGGCCATTCAGAGGATGGACTATGGATATGATGGGAAAAATACACCCACCTTCTTCGAAACATCATTGTTTCATTGTAATGGCCACTGATTACTTCACTAAGTGGGTCGAAGCTAAGCCATACAAGGCTGTAGACAAGACGGAGGTTATTGAATTTATTAAAGATTTGATCTATAGATTTGGCATCCCACAAACCATAACTGTTGATAATGGGACTGTGTTTGATGGGAAAATGGTGAAGTCTTTTGTGGCAGAGTTTGGGATTAGCCTTGTTAATTCCACCCCATATTATGCACAAGCCAATGGTCAAGCTGAATCATCCAATAAGTCCTTGAAGAAAGGAATACAAAAGGTTCTGGAGGACAATCCTAGGGATTGGCATAACCTATTATTGGATGTTTTGTGGGCTTACAGAACTTCCCCAAGGTCAAGCACAGGAGTCACTCCTTATGCCTTAGTATATGGACATGATGCAGTGTTACCTGTGGAGATTAATGTTAAATCTTTGAGGGTAAGATGCCAAGATCAGTTAGATCCTGAGCAGTACCATCAAAGTATGTGCTTGGAGTTAAGAGGCATAGATGAAGCCAGAATTTTGGCATTAAATAGCATTCTTTTCCAAAAGAAGAAAGCAGCCAAAAATCATAATAAGAAAGTCAAATACATTGGCTTTGATGAAGGTGATTTGGTATGGAAAACAATACTCCCAATAGGAATTAAAAGCCATAAGTTTGGAAAATGGTCACCTAACTGGGAAGGACCATATCAAGTTCATAGGGTTCTGCCTTTTGGAGCATACCATTTGAGAAATTTGAATGGTTATGTACATCCCAAAAAGATTAATGGCAGATATTTGAAGCCTTATTTTCCAATAATCTGGGAAACGCAAGGAATAAAATAAACACTAAGTACAAGAACACAAGATTACTCAGATGATAGACAAGAATTTGTTTTTTCATAAAGAATCAAATACATTATGCCACAAATTGGCCCAAAAATCATTACAATGTTTTAATTGTTTTTGTACAATAGATTTCCTATTGGTAAAAGATGAAAATAATTGAATAGCTGCAGCCATCTCTCCCTTTCGATCGGCCAGTCCTTGGTTAGTGATTTGCAATTTGGTGTCAGTTCGAACCAAGGCCTGGTTTACTGCAGTTAGCTCCTCCTCAAGTCGAGCTTTCTTCTCCAGCAGCTGAATTCGAAACTGTGAGGCAGAGGAGTGTTGTTCCTTGAGATCTGACACTTCAGTATGCACTTGGGAAACAAAACTTTGATCCCTAGCCCATTTCTCATCCGCAGCATTGGCAGCATGACAAATGCTGATGTAGAAGTCGATAGTAGCTGCAGCCTGGCATAGATGACTTGAGACATTCATGCCGGACTGCTCAGCGATTTTGCAGCACTGAAGGAACCCATTCCTGATTATAGGCCTCTGTAGAGCCTCGAAGGAAATCCTCGAAAAAGAGATCAGTAGTTCCAGGCAAGTGTCCAAATCTATCAAAGGTACAAAAGGCTTGTTGCTGGAGGAAGAAGAGCTCTCAAAAATTTCTAACAAAGAGTTAGCCAAAACTAATAGCTCAGCTTCCTCATTGAATGTTGGAGAGGTAGAAGGTATGTCGAAGAGACTAGCTAGTCTTGCTTCAAAGACATCAGCCTCATCCATAGACATGAGGGGTGCAGAAAGAGTTGTGGTGGAAGGCACAGAAGACTGCATCGGGATAGAAGAAATGTGTGAAGCTTCTTTAGCAGTCTCCATGGTCCTAGCCACCAATGAGTCAAGTGAGGAAGGGCTGGAGCTAGGTAAAGGTGATAAACTACGAGTTGGAGAGCTGCCAGCACCCTCAATACGGGAATCAACTGCCATCAGAGATGGAGTAACAGTTGGAATTTCCCTGGAAGGAGGAGAAGGAGCAAGGCTCGAAAGGGAGGTAAATTGAGGGAAGTCGAGGGTCAAGTGAGGAAGATGTGGAGTCAAACCAAGGGAAAGAAGTGAAGGAATGCTTGGCCTCAAGGAAGGTACAGAAAGTGTAGGCTTGGGAAGTGGAAGTAATATCTGAATAGCCCTAACCTTCTGCATCTGATCAACCTCAACTGAAATTGAGGGAGTCCTCATTTGAAAGATAGGCTTAGTGGATGTTGCTGCAAAAGGAAGAAATGTAAAGTAATGTCAAACTTCAGTACCAAAAGTTGACAAAGGAAAAAACAGCAGAAGTATGAAAGAAATTACTTGCTCCAGAAGTATTGGCACTGATGGGAGAGCTGCGAAGGGAGTAATGTTCGGCAGTTTGTTACCTTCTTGCAGCTTCTCTTTGTAATGCATCAGCAGCAGCAGCTTCATCTCTCAGAAACTGTTGCTGCCGTCTCTTCTCAACCCTCTCAAAGACAATTATTGCCTTGGAATGTTCCTGCTCTACTACCTTGGCAGCTGCTTTGTGGATGGGATCTTCAACCAAATCAGTAGCTGAAGCAGTCACTTTCCTTCTCTTTTCTATTGCTTGGGCAATTGTCTCAGAATCGGGGTCTTCGATGAAATCAGAAGGAGAGACAGTCATCTTTCTTTTCTTTTTTCTCTATATTGGTATTGTTTGCTCCTCAATTTTCTTCTCAACTTCTTCAGTCTGAGATCCGAATTCCTTAGAAATGAGCTCCTCTGCTACCTCTCTAGCAACTGTTTCATCTTGAACCAAGTCAATCACCCTTCTCTTTCTTTTCAAGGGCGAATCGTGCTCTTGATCTTCTTCTTCTTCATCTGCTTGAACCTCATATGTTTCCTTTTCTAGCTCAAGGAGTCTCCTTTTCGTTTGTTGTGGACCACCTTCACAAGAGAAGAACTAAGAATAAGATTGCAAGCATTATAGAGAAGGCCAAAGGAAAAGAATCAAAGGTATATACCTTTCTTCGAGGCAGCCCGAGTGACTCTTGGGGGAGCTGAGGCAGCAGAAGCAGGTTGGGTTGTAGCATGCACTGCAACTGGAACAGTGGAAGAAGTAACAATTTCAGCTCCTTTGGGCTTGGGCACATCTAACACCTTTAGTAGGTCTTGAGGTGAAATGGCCAAGTAAACTTCCATGTTGTTCATCCACCAGTTCTGGTATCTCTTTAATAGAGTACCTTGAGGAAGGAAGGGGGTATACTCGAAATTGATAAAGTCATCTATAAATTTGAAAGTTGCCTCTTCTAGCCTGGACTCCGAACTTTCAGATCCCTCCTAGTAAGGCTCAGATTGGTGTTGCTGCAGAGAGGTATTGGGACCCCTTGTGTGAAGCCAAATTGTCTAGCAAATTGGGCAGGACAGTAGGGCTCAGCGATGCATTTATAAGCTCTGGGGTTCAAGGTCCCAACAAATAACTCTCTGGGGATCAGAATGGAAGCCCATATATCTTTGTGGATAGGTGAGTCACAGAGCCTGTCACTTAGGAAATTTCTCAACCAAGATGGACCAATTGTGGGTTCGAAGGGACGGAAACGGTAAGTAGGAAGGGAAGCTGGAAGTTGGTAGAAGAAAGAAAAGTAAAAAGCAAAAGTAGAGGGATAAAGTGAGGCATTGGCTAGCCTTATGCCATGAGTAAGAGAGTGTAGCCCAGAAAATTTAAGGCATTTGGATTGCAACTCAGTAAAATAGGCAAAAAGCCAAAGCTGAAGGATCCAGAATGGCCCCCCTTGATTAGCATCTAAGGGTTTCTCACAGAAAATAAAGCAGACCCTATATACGTGGCCTAGAACATGTGGGGCTAAGGCCACCTTTTTATGTAGAACAAGGGCTTTGGCAAGAGGGGCAAATTCAGGCATAATTCTCTGAGAGGAGGTGCAGAAGAGGAATTTGCAAAGCCAATACAATAAGAAAGAAAAGAATTCCTTATCAGTCACAAGGCCCTCTCTTTTATTCTCAGCCTTGGCGAAATCACTATAGGATGAGTTAAGAGAGGGGAGAGAGAAAGAAACTGCAGAGTCAAGGTAATCTGGCCCAATGGGGGTACCAATAGGGGATAATCCTAGTAGATGGCAGATGTCAAGAACAGTAGGGGCCATCAACCCACATCTAAACTGAAAGAAATTAAAGATGGGATTCCAGAAACACAAAGCAGCAGGAATTAGAAAAGGGTCCTCTGAGATAGTTACCCTGGATAGTCGGTGAGCATCGAGAAGGCAGAGCTCTTGAAGGTCCAGAGTTCTAGCAAGGACAACCCGGTCATACCATTCCTGCCACTCCGGTCTCACCGTGGGCCAGCATCAGTGGGGGCAGTTCATCCTCCAATTCCTCCAGTCAAGACCACCTTGGTAAAGAAGACATTGGTTTTCTAGACGAGGATATACGGCTGGGAGCTCAGTTAGGATCTCCTTGAAAATTGGCCCAAGCACGTAGTCTTGCTGCTCATGGCGACGAGGGATGAAGATACGTCCATTGATAGCGCTTTTCTCCCCAGCTTTGTACTTCTCACACTCTGCATCAATGAGCCTCTTCAGGGCTACAGATGAACTCACACGCTCTACGACTGGCACGTTCAATGAAGAAGAAGCCATTGGTAGCTCACTTTTTTAGAAAGTAAAGCTGTGAAAGGGAGTAGAGAGAAATGGAAGATTGATAGAAAGGAGGGTTTGTGTGTTAAGAATGCGAGTGATTCCAGAACACGAAACAAAAAAAAAGGGTTTTAAAGAAAAGCCTTTGTGTCTTAAAATTATGTCGCGTAAGTCGTTAAGTACTAAAAATACGAATACGAAGAGTTTTCCTTCAATATTGATAGTTTTTGGAGGGAAAAACACGTCCTGGGTGATGATGCCAGCTTCGAAGTGAAAAATTTGGCTTCAAAGCCAGGTTTTGATGCCAAAACTCAAGTAACAACGGCTTCGAAACAGAGAAGCCGGCTTCGAAGCACATTTCCATACTTAAAGATGCAAGAATGCTCGAGTATTGGTCTACTTCAAAGGGATTAAAGACCTGTTTGAGGTTTCTTAATGGAAGTAACTACCTTCGAAGCAAAACTTAGGATTCTTTAAGGATGAGAATTGGTGTTCGAAACATCAAAACCAATCGTTGGTTTCTATATATCCAAAATGAGATTGTCTTTTGAACTAAAATAGCATGGACTGCTCTTCGAAGCAAAAGTGGTCAATTTAAAATTGGTTGGCTATATTAACCATGACCATATATTGTTTATAATTAAAACAAGCTTTGAGGAGTAAGATTGTTAAATTCAAAGCACTAATCCTAAATGATATCAGCCAAAACTGTCAACTTTATTCCATAAATTGAAAAAGTCATGTTGGTTCCTTTTAGTGTTTCATTAAAATCAATTGAGTCCAGGTTCAAAGGATGAGGTTGTTAAATTTGAAGCACTAATTCTAAATGATATCAGCCAGAATTGTCAACTTTATTCCATAAATTGGAAAAGTCATGTTGGTTCCTTTTAGTGTTTCATTAAAAAACGATTGAGTCCAGATTCGAAGGATGGGATTATTCAATTCGAAGCCCTGAATTCGCTTTCAAAGGCAAATGGGGACAAGATCAAACAATGCTAAATAAAGAAAAATCCTCGTTTGTATTAAAGCAGAAGCAATTACATTGAATGACCCTTTTTGGGTACAAATTCAAGCTCATAGAAATAAGGAATAGAATAAATAACAAGATCATGAAATGTTGTCCAACTATGGTCAATGAATTTCTTTTCTTTCCTCATTCTATCCTCCATTTCTTCCAGAATTGGCTGCTGAAGTTGATGGGTTCTTACTTGATAAAAGAGCTCTTCAGCCTGCATTTCGAATGCTGCTTCTTTCAATCCTCGCTCCAGTTCGCCCATATCCATGCCATCGCTGTACGCAGAGTTTTTATTCTGGAAATCATCGAATTTCTCGATGAGTTTCTCTGCTTCATACTGGGCATGAACTTGAAGGGATGAGAGTTGGTCCAAAGATCGGGCGGTTGCCATAGCAGTCCGATGCCAGTGAAGGAGTAATGGGAGTTGGTCCAGAAACATGTGGAGTTCTGCTTGAGCAATGGGGTTGAGGACCTCACCCCGAGTTAATATATCACAAGCCCATCGAAAGTTCTTAGAAGGAACATCGTCCTCAAGAATGTCGAAAGGCAAGTAAGAGAAGGCTGCAAGCAAGAATTGAGCTTGCTTTCACTCAGCTGGAGTAGGAGAAGGTAGAGGTGTGTAGGGAAGAAAGACCTTATCCGCCGAAAGGGCAAACCCCAGTCTTTCTGTCCAGCTAGGAGTTGGCGGAGGAGAAGGTGTGGATGCTTCTATTTCAGGAGATGGAGAAGAAGGTGTGGATGCTTCCATTTTAGGAGTTGGCACAAGAGCAGAAGGAACAAGGGCATTAATATAATCAAGCCAATCGGAAGAACAGAGCTTCGCCTTCTTGGCTAGAAATGATGGATTGTGCCCTTGTGCCTCTTCTAGGCGACGAGCGGCAGACATTATCCTTGTAGACATGGAGGATGTGTACCATGCTACGAGTAAATTGTCCTCCAAATGGCGTCGATGATCGATAAGTACATAAGGATAAACTACCAAACTTCGAGCATCGGAGGGGAAATCTAAAGGGTCAGTGAATTCAACGAAATGGTGATTAACTCGCTCCCTTAAATCACAAGCCTTAGATTCCAACCAACCAGAAGCCCCAAAACCCTCGAAGGTAGAAGAAACTACAGCTCTATCCCATACAGACTGCAAAGAAGAGTCTTCTATGTCCATATCTGCAATTTTCTAAATTAAAGGATTGAGGGCAATATGTTCGTAGTCCAAGGATTGATAACTTGCGAAAGCCTCCATGACTTAGATATAGAAAGTTGAGTAAAGGTGGCTAATTAATGCATGGAGTTTCCTTCAAGAAGAAACAACACCATCAGATGACTCTTCATGTGCTTGATCAATAGAGAAGAAGTTTGGTTCAGCCATGAAAGAGATATCAGTCCGTTCGATTACTAAGTTGGTGGGGATGTTCCAAAGGTTGGAAATGAAATTAATGCAGCTAATCATCAATGGACGACAGTTGTGTTTCTAAAACACAAAGCCCATGCACGACTGTGATCCACTAATATCACCAAGTATTGGGTATATTCATGTGGGGGGTAATGTTGGCTACATATTTTGTAAAAGCCAACCACAATTCGACGCGTGGCAGAGCAAGGGTGATATAGGAAGACTATTCAAGTCTTCGATCCTGATCGTACACGTGGCAGTTAATATTGGTTCTCACGTGATCTGAGTAGCAATGGATCAGTAAAGAGATGCAATGTGACGTGGCTTCAACGGTTACTCACATTCAAATTCAAATATAGGAGGGAAGCCTAACTGCAAGTGATGGCGTAGTGGAACTACTTATAAGGCAACATGATCAGCGATCATGGAGGGGCAGTTTGACGGTTTGAAGTGCAGTTCGAAGGTCATCCTTGACAAGTATAAATAGCAGGGAAGCCCCCAGAAAAAACCCCCAAACTCAGATCCAACAAACCAGTCATTTACTTCATATTTTCTTTTCCAGTTTTACATTTCCAGTCTTTACATTTCCTGTTCTTTAAATTCCTGTTCTTTACATTCCTGCACTTTAAATTCCTGCACTGCACTTCGTTCATAGGAGTAGTTTGAAGTAGATTGTTGTTGTAAACCTCTACAAGGCTGAGTTTGGATCATTGTAAGTTTTCATTTTAATGAAATACTTCGATTGTTCTTTATTTAACTGTTATTTCGCTTAATTTCTCCTAAGTCAAGCCACCAGTAAAAGTCCTCTTCATTGAGGCTGAAAGAACTAAAACACAATCATCTGATAATTGGTTGGCAATTACAATTTCTGTAAGGACTGATTGATCCTTGTTGGCACGCTCGCATTTACAAAAATACCCTTCGAAAGCCAAAAAGCCAACAGTTTCGCAGTTGAATTTCTCATTCGATGGTAGAGTTCCAAACACAAATCAATCTTCCACTCTTGTGCAAATCCAGTAATCATTGTTGTCACAAGTATTTCATCAAACAATTGATATGCACTACCTAACTCGTTGCATTTGCAGTAAAAACTGATCAAAGAACTCCCAATATAGAACATTGGTGAAAACCCCAGTTTTAATTGCCAAACAATGAACTTGAATTTCAAAAAAGATAGTGTTTGGACACCCATAAGAACTCAAAGCGTGAGACCGAACAATTGGGTTGGCTCTCAATTCTTTCCTGTTCAGCCTAAACAGCATCGAAATAGGACCCTCATTTGAGTTTGAATCAATGGATTCATGTGAATTTGTTCACAAAATGTCTTGAATAAGACGAAGATGGATTTGGTGACCACCGTGAATAACACTTGGTTTTGGAGTAACAAGGTCTAAGACTCTGGCCCCGTTTGTTTGGAGAGTTAGAGGGGGGATTGGGATTGGTAGTGAGGTGGGACTCACTAATATTGTGTTTGTTTTGAGAGATGAGGAAGGGATTGATAGTGAGCTCCGGATTAGGATGGGCCTCCCCAAGGGGATTTGGATGGGCCTCCAGGACTTGGTATTAGAAAAATAGTCCGGCGGACTAGAAATTTTTTATTTTTATTTATTTTTTATTTTATTTTTTACATGTCGGGCATTTTTTTTTTTTTCAACATTAATGTTTGATTTTTTTTATTTTTTTTGTTAAGTAAAAATCATTATTTTATTTGTTTTATTTTTTTTTCAAAATTTTTTATTTTATTTTTATTTTTTAAAAAAATTTTACATGTTGGGCATTTTTTAAAAAACATTAATGTTTAATGTTTTTGTATTTGTTTTATTATTTTATATAAAAATAATTTAACAATCCCTACATTAATAACTATCATCAAAACAAACACAAGTTTACTTAATCCCCTCACTATTAATTCCCTCACTATCAATCACTTCCATTCTACCTCTGGAAACAAACGGGACCTTAGGCCCTTGTACGATTTACTATTTTTTGTTGGGCGTAATGGGTTTTGAGGATAAAAAGGTCTAAAGTGTGATGATGGTGATTGCAGGAAAGAGCAAAAGGGTATGTAAATGGCAGAGAAAGAGTGCTTTCTGAGACATTGATTGGAGAAGATAGTGTTCATTCCTGTTCAGACCCATCAGTCAATCTTCCCTCTAAAGGTTACGATTTTTCTAGCGCATAGAGACCAAAGTACCAGCAAGAGGAAAAGCCTTGGCTCCAACAGATCTAAGCATGGCAATTTCTAAGTTTTTGTTTTGAATCATGGGTTATCGTCAATCAGGAGTTATTGGGGTTATTGGGTTCAAAATGCACGAGGATCCTCTTCTTTTTCTTTGGGTAACTTTGTCAAACACTTGGTTAGCGCAAAAGCATGTAAAACCCTTGAAATGGAACAACTTAGGCTTGGGAAGCCAAAAGCCAGGCTTTTTTTGACTATTTTAGTCACAAAAAATAAATAAGTTTTTTAGCCTAATAAGACAAAATATCACATCCAACCCATAATCATTACATTCTTTCTCTCATAAAAAAGTCAAAAAAAGCCAAAAGTCCTTCCCAAACCAGACTTTTTAACTCCAGACTAAAATAGCCAAAAAAACCAAAAAATCAAAAGGTCAACCCACTTTCCAAACGAACCCTAAATGTAGCACAACTCTGCTAGTTTCAAATATTAATTTCAGTTTTTATCGATGTGCGTTTGGATATAAAATGAAATGCAGACTCAAAAAAAAACGTACTTCATGAAAATATTTCGTTTTCAAAATCTGTTTTTTTTTTTAATACTAAAAATTAGTTTGGTGACAATTTTATCCACTCGTTTTTGTTATGGTGGCGGTGGTGGTGGTTTGATTGATAGAGGAGAAAGGGTGGTTTGGGTAAAAGAGGAGAAGAGAATGAGTGAATTTGAAATTTAGAGTCAAAATATAATTTTTTAAAATTTTTTGTGTTTAATTGTGACGGTAAGGGACAAATTGATCATGATTTAAATAAGTGGGGGAGTGAATTGATAATATCAAAAGTTCGAGTATGAAATTGATCAAAAGAGTATAGTTTGAAGGGAAAAATTAAATTTTCTCTTTCTATATATATATTATTGTAAATAATGTTTGGTTGTATGTAACTTGGCCCTTTCAAGAATATTTTTGTGTCAGCCACTGTATAGAGACAATTGCGTTTGAAATAATGGTAGTGATTTTGTTGCCTACTTTCAGTTTTACCATGGTTTGTTTCGATAAAAAATATTCTACATAAAACATTTTTTTAAGTTTTGTTATGATCATAAAATTAATGTACTAATGGTGGTGGTGAGGTGATGTAGAAAGTAGTGGTGGTGGCGGCAGCGGCGGCGGCGGCGGTAGAACTAGTATTGTGGTGGTATAATATTTTAGTTTAGAAAATATTTTTTACCTTTTAAAAGTGATTACACTTCAATAAATATATTTTTCTGTTGAATATAGAAAATATTTTCTGTTGCCAAACCTCAAAAAAGTGAATTATGTTTTGTCAAAATAAATGGAGTGCTAATTGTACTCAAAACCAAACTTAGGTTAAATTCTAAAGGCCAAAATTAGCAAATTTCCCTAATGCTTTCAACATTCTACCAAAAAATCAAAAGACAACTGCAATGATTCAATGAACCCTGAGAACTGAATAAAATCAATCCAATGGAAATCATTTTGTCGAATTTGAGAATACGAATCTTGAATCGAATAAAGAAAATTACCATTTCTCATAATACTAAAGGTGAGAAAGTGTGGGAGTGAGAACAAGAACAACAATTCAATTTCCCTTTGCTAAGGCAAATAGCTACCATTGGTTGTACAAAAATTAAAAACAAAAATACGCACTTGTATGTTCCATCACTTCAGAGTTCTTCCATTGGGATCCCACTGCCTTCACTAAATTGCCTCATTTTCAGCACTGCAACAATGGTGGGTCTTGCATTTTTAAGTGCATTGTCGCTTCCAAATTGTTTCGCTAGTGCATTCTCAACGCCTGCCATTTCTAGCACAATCCTTACACCACCTCCGGCAATCACTCCAATACCAGGGGAAGCAGAGAGGAGATATGTGTAGAAAAAGTTGAGAGGAGATACATATCCAAAAGTTGGGTATAGGTATGGAGATATGTCTCAGATATATTGTATAACATTATTAAAAATTAAACAAGATTTACAACAAAAAAAAAAAGAAAAAAAAAAGAAAATATATATCTATGTATATAGAATTTCTATCTCTCAATCACGCAAGTTTGAGAAATACCTTTTTACTAGCAAGTATGGACATCTTCTTCTTCAAACGTCATATAAAATTAGAGGGTCCATATGTCTAAATTACATATGGACATCGAAAACATATCCCACACGGCCTTAATGCTTGTCATATTCAATGGACATGTGTATTGTGGAAGGAATAGAAGAGTCCATGTAACACTGAGTAAGATACAAATTTTAGTGCAGAACTACGCAATCATAAATTTGAGCTGCATTTCTTTCCCACAATATGCTTCCATTTCCTGTGTGGTCAAAGCTAAAACTACTCTTGATGCGCAATAAACATTAATCATTATAGATGATAATTTGGTTTAAACTTCCCCAAAATCCCCGAAGAGTCCCCCCCGTGTATATATATTTATATGTTTAGGCTGTATTACTTCAATATAATATAAAGATATAATATAATATATATATTTATTATATAGATATTGCTTCAATATAATCTATTTGAACTGTCTCTCTGTCTCTCACACTCTCTCTCTCTCGTTCTACTCTTTGTGTTTGATCTGAGCCGCGAGCCGCGATGGAGAGCATTTTTGAGCACCACCGTCGCCGCAATGGAGAGCATCTTCCAGATCTAAGCCGCGATGGAGAGATGGGCAACGGAGAGCATTTTTGAGTACCACCGTGATGAATACATACATATATATATATTCCGATCGGCGACTCCGCGTGAATACATATATATATTCTGATCTGAGGTTGATGTTGATGATGATGAGATGAAACAGATGCTGTTTTGCTTTTGCTTTTTTTTTTTTTTTTTTGCCGGGGAATTTTCGGGGTCGGGGAAACCGATCCCCATTGGGGGCGGGGAAGGGGACGGTGACAGGTTCCCCATCGGGGATCGGGGCCGGGGACGGGGAGTGTGATCCCGGCCCGCCCCGCCCCGCCCCGCCCCGCCCCGCTGCCATTCCTAAGTATATTATGTAAGCAACATCTTTTTTTAAAGAAATACATATATTAACACTTACGAAGTTAAACACTTTATTTTCATTTTTCTTTTTCCTATCTCACCTTCCTTTGTATCCACTTTCTCTCAACCAGTATCACCACCCCCTACCACTCACGATCAACACCACTGTCATTATTATCTACAAACATTGAGTGTTGCCGAAAAGAATTGGAAAATATTTTGGTAGTATAGAGAGAGGGATTTGGTGGAGGGTGGATGAAAATGTGGAAAGTATGATAATTTTTTTTTTTATAGGAAAATCCTCTCTACTCTCCCGCAGGTCCAAGGTAACGCCCCTTTGTAGAGATCACCAAGGTGTCCTGTTAGCCGTTCCAAGCAAGGAGACTATAACCTGGGAACTTGCCCCGACCTCCCAAGACAAGTTCCGCTTAAGTCAGGACTTGCACAGCGGGAGAGCATTGAACCCACACCAAGTGCTGGTTAGGCAACTTGAGGTCCAACCTCCTAACCAACTGTGTTACGCCTAGGAGATTGGCCCAGAGGGGAGTTGAACTCATGACCTGGGGGGTTAATCCCCATGTTCTTACCACAAAGTTTAATTTGCTCTTAGAAGGTATTTGGATAATTTTAATTTTTTGTTAGGTCAATTGGAGGACAAATTGGTAGAGCCAAAATTTTGGTTTAGAAAGGGCACTATTAAATTGACATTTTAATAAAAATTATAATTTAACTTAATTTTTATTGATGGTAAGATTAAAAATTAGTGCGCTGCAAATGTTATATTTAAATATAAGATCAAGTTAACTGATCATTATCTTTATTGTTATTAATTTAATTTATGTATGATGATCATCACGGTTTAAAAAATAATTACATCCCCTCATAAAGTATGAGGACAAAATTATATTAAGATACACATACAAAAAGAGATATAGAAATGATAGAAAAAGAAATTAATAAATAATATATAGAGGCTATTATGTATTACTTGTTTTTTCCACCATTTTAAATCATTGAATTACATGGTAATATATTATTAGTTGTCATTAATTATGTAATGATTATCTATTTTATAAGATGTGATATAAAACAGCGACAAAAAATTAGTGATATATAATATTTATCTAATATAAAATTTATAAGAAATTTTTTTAGCATAATTAAACATTTAAAGTGACAAATTAAATATTTTTTTATTAAAAAAGTTTTAAAAAAATAGTAATATAAAAATTTCAAGATATTACTTAAAAAGATTAAATTGAAAAATATTTTTTTATTAAAGGTAAAAGAATAAATTTTCAAAAGTTGAGGAGGGGGCAAGTGACCCCTTCACATGCTTCCGCTCCTTGGTATTTGTAATTTTTAGAATGTGAGGAAGGAATCCATGTTATTGACAAACCTTAGGGGTGTATTTGCAATTTAATTTACCATTTGTATTTTGGGAACAAAAAATCAAAATCAATAATTTCCTTGTATTGTGTTTGGTTTGGTGATTTGGGAAGGGAAAAGGGAAATGTGGGTGAAATGTAAATAAAATATATCTACATTTCACATAATTTCACACACTTTTTCCTTTTCTTTTTTCAAATCTCTTAACCAAACGTAGAATTAATGTCATAAAAATTGGGATCTCAGCACACAATTGGAGAAAACACATAGCAACATCCAAAAACAGGACAACAAGCACACACCACCAGGTTACTGTGCAAAGAAAATCTTACTAGAGTGTGTAAACTATATATTCTGTGCAATATCAGGATCAATAACTCGGAAAATCCTCAAGCTTTGAATTAGCATGTTCAGAAACCCCAAATTTTTGACAGAACTTAAACTACTTTGTATTGCTTAAAAACTACTCCTCTCAAATAACAACAGCTCTAAACAGAAGGATTGTTTTTGTCATGCAAAAATGAAGCATATCGGTCAGTGTTATCTCATAAATTGTGAGCACCCCAAGCATTCATCCATTTCTGCAAAATGCTCATCTAAATGCCTTTGTATCAGTTAAAGGATGTACGCTCACCAAATTCGACAAACTCAAATTCAATAATTGGATTCACAATCGAGCATCAACAAGCAGCACCATATACATCTATTATTATAAGATAAAGCACACAACTCAGAACAATTTTGAAGCTTTGTCAGGCTTTTTTCTTCCCCCAGTAAATAAATGCTAACAAATTTAAAATTCAATTCATCTTCCTCATTCATCAAATCGCTAAAAAAATTGGATGTAAATTTGCAAACACGATGCGTTTGCACCCACCGCTAGTATCAAATAGCGAAAATTACACTAGCCTCTCTTGAGGATTACAAAAAATACACTAAGCCCAACAATTTTGGCATAATTATACTGAGATCTTTTTTAATAAGGTTAAATGGACCAAAACTAATGTAAATAGTGTGAATATGCAAAGAAAAACAAGAAAATTTATATGTTTCAGTGTAAAAGAGATGACAATATTATTTTTCTATTCATTTGAGAGCATCTCCAATCCTTAACCTTCTTTTTTCATGAAATTTAAATTTCATGAAAAAGTGCTCAAAAACCATTTCCAATTCATTCATCAAAAGTTCATCAAATCAAGGAAGAGACATTTTTTTCATAAAATTGAGAATTCTTCAAATTATTCACCAAATTAGAATTTGATGAAAATTTAAAAAGATGAAGTATTGGAGGTGACTTTTTTTTTTCATCAAAATTGATGAAAGATGAATTTGGGATTAGAGGGGAATTTTTAAAAAGATTTTGGAGTAGTTCATATCAAATCAAGTTTTTTACTCAAATTTGATATCAAATTAGATGAAAAAATTGATGAAGGGTTGGAGTAGTTCATATTAAATCAAATTTTCTACTCAAATTTGGAATCAAATTAGATGAAAAAATTAATGAAGGGTTGGAGATGTACCGACTAACGAATTATTGATAGAAAGGGGTCAAGGGTTACAGGAACCTTCAAGATCTCAATATAATTATGCCAAAACTATGAGTATTGTTGTATTTTCTTCAAACCTAAGGGGAGTTTAGTGTAATCAACAAAGTCCAAATTGGGCAAGTTTTCAAAGCTCAAATCAAAATAAACAAATTGCATGAATGAACAAATTATCATGGAATTTGTTACATCAAATACTTTCCTAGTGTATACGACCTACATAGTCACTCACAAGAGTTCATATAAGCAAGCTCATGAACTAATCATCAATACATAAACCAAATTGCAACTAATATGAATTCTCAATCACAATGTAGATTCAATATACCTGTGAGGAAATGTCAAGTACTTTTTGGCACGGTGATGATATTCCAACGAGCATTCGTGCCCAATTTCTGAACAGCAGCAATAACCTCTTTAGCCTTGCAACACCAACACGAACACGCCCTTCCTACAAGGCTGCAACCTACTTGGGCAAGGGACTAGATGGCAGGTGGGTAATGGTGATTCTATCTTGTTTGGAAGGATATGTGGCTTCCCCATTCAAGCAACTTCATGGTTTAATCTAGTTTTTGGCAGGATCAAGCCTAAGGTGAGTGATGTCATTATTCCGAATCAAAATACTTGGGATATGAGCAAGGTGGAGGAATTAATAAGTCCATCCAAGGCTTTGTCTATGTTGGAAAAATGGTTTGGAAACCATTAATAGGTGAATGAGAAATTGACTCCAAAGTGCACCATTTGAGTATGGTTTAAGACAAAATTTATTTAATTTAAAATTAAATTTATTTGTTATATTTTTGGGTCAAAATTGAACCAGATTCGATTCAAAATTTGAATTTGTTTAAAAACTCGTGAGCAATACAAGTCTCGATCACAGTTGGTTTTGTTTCTAGATTTTACAATCTGCTTGTAAGTTTTCTACATCTGTAAGTATTTCTGGTTCTCTGTATATAGTTTGGTTTGGTTTTACCCAAATAATTTATGCTATGTTCAACTTATATTTTTTTTTATATAATTTGAAAATATATTTGATGCAATGATTACGTGTTTCACACCGTACACATAAGAGATTATTCTAACAATCTTAAGACAAATTTGGAGTTCTGTTCATGCTCCTTCCTGATTCTGGTTTTAGTAAAAGAATTTTATTTTCTAATTTTTCTAGATATTGTATATTGTTAGGACTTTTTATTGTCAAATTCCATGGATCAAAACCAAGGTTGTAACAAGAGTTCTTTAAGAAGTTGGTTTCCTTCAAAAACAGGGTTACTTGGGAGTTCTGAAAGAAGTTGGTTTTCTACAAGAAGTTGATTACAAGAAGTTGGTTTTCTGCAAGAAGTTGGTTTTCCTTTCCAACTAGGATTGCTTTGGTTTTTCTATAAATAGTTGGGTTTCTTCCAAATCTATGCTATGGATTTAATTGATTGAAATCCTCCAGATCTTCTTTTTGGTTTTTAAAGGTTTATATCTGGGGATATTTTGTTAATTTTCTTTGATGTCTTATTGAGTATTAAACTCATGATCTGAAAAGGCTGCATCAAAGGTTTTTGTTTGTTACATAAAAGAGTGTTGTTCTTCAGTTGTGGATTCTGAAGAATTCGAGCCTGAAGCTTCAGTTGTGGATTCTGGAGTGGCTCATCAGAAAGACAATTCCGTGCTGAAGATGGGGTTGGAAGAGGCACATAGAGGTTGGTTCAATTAGGCGTTATGGCTAGATAATTGAGAGTGATACCTGTGTAATTCCTTTAAATCTTCTTAGTGGATTGTTCTTGTGGCAGTTGGCCCGTGGTTTTTTTATCACAATTGGAAGGTGTCCAATTGTGGTTTTTCCACGTAAAATCTTTGTGTCTCTTTCTTTTGATTGTTTGATTGGGATTGTTTTTATATTCTGTTTAAAATTGTTACATAATCACAAATCAACATCTAGGAGGTTTCTAGATTTTTCAATTGGTATCAGAGCGGGTCGTTCTATTTTGTTTAAAACAAAAATATTTTTTTTAGAACGAGATCTTGTTTGATTTGTGATAATGGATTCAAAGAGGTCGGTTGAGAATATCACTAATGATGAATCCTTGGAGAGTGATAATGAAGAGCTTGAGCAAGCTTATGAAAAGTTGTATAAGGAGTCTCTTAAGTTATTCAAATTGAATGACAAACTCACAAAGAAACTCAAAGCATGTGAAAGTGAGAATGTCAAACTTAAGGAGGAGATTTCTGAGGCTAGGATCAATGCCATCAAGATAGCTAATGATCAACAAGTCCTTTGTGCAAAACTGTTGACTTGTGAGACAGAGAGGGATGAGCTACAGGAAACTCATGCCATGTATGAAGAAAAGATTGAATCTCTCGAGATGTCTCAAGTTGCTTTGGAAGAACTAATGATCAAGAAAGAGGAAGAGCTAAAGTGTGCTATGGCTACCATTGGTCTTTGGAACAAAGGATCAAAGACTTTGGAGGATATCATTGGGTCTCAACAATTCTATTCAGACAAGAGTGGCATTGGCTTTGGAGATAAGAGAGAGCAAAAACAGAGTGCTTCCACATCTCTTGATACAAGAACTCAAGAAAAGGGAGGACAAAAGATTCAACAAGAGAAAAGACTTCTCAAACTCCCTAGAGTTGGTAAGGTAAAAGAAGAGAAGGTACACCCTATTTTTATTTGTCATCATTGTGGTATGCATGGTCATATTCGCCCTTATTGTTATAAATTGCATGGGAGAGTGTCTCAAAAGAGTAAAAATTTGAATACTTTTTGGGTTAGTAGACAACCTTACATGTCCAGGCGGAATACCAAGATTCATAAGGGTGTTCACAACACCACGACATTTACCAAGACCGCTAGACCTAATTTTGTTAAGACCAAAAAGATTTGGGTTAGAAAACTTGACTTGAGTTAATGTGTTTTTTTTTTTTTTTTTAGTTTTTTGGGTCTCTGTTTTTTTTAATGGAAAAAAAAAAATTTGTGCATGTTTGTTTTTTTGTCTTGCTTTGGTTAAGGAAAAAATATAAAAAAAAATAAAAAAAAACCCAAAAAGATTTTCTTAGTATGGTTTTGCAAGCTTGAAATTTTTGAGCAGTCCTTGGTACATATTGGAATTGATAAGAATATCCATTACCTGTTAATATGTGTGTGCTTTCTCTGGTCATTACTCATTTTGGAGTGTGTGTTCTTTGATTAGTATGTCTCATTCTGTACACACTCTTGGATTAGCAAATATCGGAGTCTTCCGACTTAGTGATTTTTTTTTCTTATGGACTTCTGGCATTGTATCTTTTGCTTTTCTAGAGGAATTGACATATACTAGCATATCATGGGTGATGTTGAGTCTCTTAACCATCTTCCATCTTTTTGCATCTCCACGGCTTTCCCCTCTGTTCTTTGTAGTCCAGGCATGAGGAAAAGGCTACCTCAGAGTCACCAACCAGGCCATCCTTAATATATCCATGCTTCTCTGATTCGGTTTCCATACTCTTGAGCGTGTCAGCCGCCAATGAGTGTGCAATAGAAAGAAAAAAAAAGGTGCACAAGAAAGAAAAGAAAGAAAAGAACAAAATGTGCAAAAGAAAGAAAAGAAAAAAATTGTGAAAAAAAAAAGATTCATTGATTGAGGGGGAGCCTCCGCCTTTACTCACCAAATACCCCTTGATTCCTAGTGGTTTGACTTTCCTTAGTTGTGCTTAGATTCTCTTGTCGGAGGTCCAACTTTTATATCACTACTAGGATTTGAATCTTGTGTTTGTCGAACTCCAAGAGTCACACACACACCTTTATCATGGGATCTATGCTTTTCACATAATGCATCACTTTCTTTTATGAGGAATTTTCTAGAGGCTGTGCACATTGTGTTTTCAAGTAATTGTACTTCTTGGATAATCTTGTGTGTTTTAAGGTACAAGTCTGAAATTCCTTACTTGCTTTACCATATTATTTGTTCACTGTTTTCAGTGTTTGTGGTTGCTTTTAATGAGGGGGAGTTTGGTTCATCATTACCAGTGTTTGATGTATATTAATGGTACAGTAGTTTGGTTGATGGTACAGTGTTTTTACTTTTGCTTATATTCTTCTTTGGTACAGTTGGATTGTTAGTATTTTGTTTATGGATTGATTTATATTTTGTTATTTAATCCAGTTCCACATATTTTGGTTGGCTTGTGTGTGGTTATTTTATTTCAGGATAATTGTTCAAGAGCATGGATTTGAGTGTTGGTTCATAGTTGGTGGTGCTGCTTGAGAGATTTTGTTAGGAAATTTGTTTTAGATTGGTTTTATCCAGGATTTGACAAAAGGGGAGATTGTTAGGACTTTTTATTGTCAAATTCCATGGATCAAAACCAAGGTTGTAACAAGAATTCTTTAAGAAGTTGGTTTCCTTCAAAAACAGGGTTACTTGGGAGTTCTGAAAGAAGTTGGTTTTCTACAAGAAGTTGATTACAAGAAGTTGGAACTCTGCAAGAAGTTGGTTTTCTGCAATAAGTTGGTTTTCTTTTCCAACTAGGATTGCTTTGGTTTTTCTATAAATAGTTGGGTTTCTTCCAAATCTATGCTATGGATTTAATTGATTGAAATCCTCCAGATCTTCTTTTTGGTTCTTAAAGGTTTATATCTGGGGATATTTTGTTAATTTTCTTTGATGTCTTATTGAGTATTAAACTCATGATCTGAAAAGGCTACATCAAAGGTTTTTGTTTGTTACATAAAAGAGTGTTGTTCTTCAGTTGTGGATTCTGAAGAATTCGAGCCTGAAGCTTCAGTTGTGGATTCTGGAGTGGCTCATCAGAAAGACAATTCCGTGCTGAAGATGGGGTTGGAAGAGGCACATAGAGGTTGGTTCAATTAGGCGTTATGGCTAGATAATTGAGAGTGATACCTGTGTAATTCCTTTAAATCTTCTTAGTGGATTGTTCTTGTGGCAGTTGGCCCGTGGTTTTTTTATCACAATTGGAAGGTGTCCAATTGTGGTTTTTCCACGTAAAATCTTTGTGTCTCTTTCTTTTGATTGTTTGATTGGGATTGTTTTTATATTCTGTTTAAAATTGGTACATAATCACAAATCAACATTTAGGAGGTTTCTAGATTTTTCATATATCAGTTTATTGATTTCTGGTTTAGTTTCAGAATATTCTATAATTAAACTATCTGTACTATTCATGCATAATTATTGTAGAATCTTTTATGATTAAAATATTTGCAACGTTTAGTTTGAACAAAAACTGCTTTTGTTATGTGTCATGCATAGTCGGTGTTTTCTACGATGTTTATTTATGATCTCTTTCTAGATTCTGGTATCAAATACTATATTATATGCATTACATTGGTTTTGTTGATCATAAATTCAGATTAAATTTATCGGTATAAATTTTGATTCATAAGATTCTAGTTGTGTTTCCGTATCTGTAATATACAAAATTTCTGTCTGTAAAGCAGAATTTGGTTGCTCCGTTTTGTAACATTATTATCCTGTTTTATACAGAATTTTTTATATTTTCAGATTATTGATTAAGAAAGATTTGTTTCTGAGATTTGCACAACATATTTAAATATGCTTTTGTTAAAATTTTTATAATAAATCATATGTTAGACAAATCTGATTTTTATTTTTTTTTTGCAGATATTGACTGTTAGTTTATGGAATATATCTATATATAGAGAGAGAATTTTGTTTTATTCTGTGATCACTTGTTCATTTGAATTTGATATTCAATTACATGAGAGAAAGAAAACGGGAATGTAACCGATTCTATTTAAAATTATCGGTGGGTTGAAAACCGTATACTCTGTTTTTTTGTGTTGGTTCATGCTTATTTTGGAGGACCCAATATGTCCCATTCTATCTGTCAAATTCTGTTATCTTATATTATTAATTATCCTTTATCTAATACTTGGTTGTTTTATATAGAAAATGACAATTGTAATTACAGGTTTGTCACATATGTATAGTTCTGTTTTATAGATAAATATGTTTTCCTATTCAAATGAAATATGAATTGTTAGGTGTTAATATGAAATCTTTGTGTTAAATATAGATTTTTAATTGATCAATTTTGATTCAGTCGTATTATGTGATTAAACGGTATGAGTACGCTCTTCCCAAGTACCATATTATTGTGTACCAAATATGTTAATCTATTCATACGACTCTTTCTTATGTACGATGTGTATCGTGTGTATGTATAGATGTGAATTCATGTTATTTTTAAATTAATTTGTGATATGGTGACTCTATTAATATTTATTTATCATATTGTTGATATGGTTTACATGAGCATATTAATTTTAGTATTTTCAATTAATTTGAAATGAGTTTTTATGACATCATGTTGTCATAGATTTTCAAGAAATCTTGGGTGATGTGTTATTTTCTAACTAGTTTAATGGAACAAAGTTTAAAAGATGGCAACATAAAATATTATTCTATATCACAACTTTAAATCTGGCAAAGTTCATCCGTGAAGATGCTCCCATTTTAAATGAAAATGAGACTGATCAGCAAATGATTGTTGTAGTGGAAGCATGGAAGCATGCAGATTTCCTATGTAGGAACTATATCCTGAATGGGTTGGACAACACTTTGTATAATGTGTATAGTCCATTGAAGACAACAAAAGAATTAAGGGGAATCTTTGGACAAAAAGTATAAGACACACTACAAGAAAAGTTGGTATATGAGACGGAACTATTTGCGACGGCACACTTGCCGTCTCAAAAAGTCACTTTTTGCGACGGCAAAAAATGCCGTCTAAAAAAAGCAGAGTATTTGCGACGGCACCATTTGCCGTCTCAAAAAAGTAGAGCATTTGCGACAGCACAATTTGCTGTCTCAAAAAATGAGACCATTTGCGACGGTATTTTTTACCATCGCAAATACTCTGCTTTTTTGAGACAGCATTTTCTGCCATCGCAAAAAGTGACTTTCGTGTTTTTTTTTTAGTAAATATTTTTTTTAGATACACCTTACTTAGATGTATCTTAAAAAAATATATGAAAAAATATTTTTAAAAATTAATAAATACATAAAAATACAAAAAAAATGTATTGAATTATTATATTTTTGGTATTTAGTGAATTTTTAAAAGATTTTTTTTACAATTTTTTTAAATTTTTAGGTGTATTTATGTTAGGTGTGTCTAAAAATTAAAAAAAAATACTTAAAATATTAAAAAATTTCAGTAAAAACAATATAACACGGAAAACAAGAAAGTATAATTTTCTCAAAATAGTTTTTGGAAAACTCTAACCTAGCATAGTGATTGTGGTTTCGAGATAGCTTCATATATATACAGTCACAAAATGGTTTAAATAAATTCTAGTACATTTTTCTGTCGCAAAAAAAAATTTAAAAAAACAATGTCTTCTTATTCTTTTGATATAACATTTCTCTTTTCATTCATTTTTTCATCTTCGTGTCTCTCTGTCTCTATCTCTCTCTCTTCTCTTTATCTCTTTCACTTATCACTCTTCTTTCTCTGTCTGTCTGTTTCTCTCTCTCATTTTCTCTTTGTGTCTCTCGCCTATCTCTCTTCTCTCTATCTCTCTCATCTATTTTCTCTCTCTGTCTCTTTTGCTAATCTCTCTTCTCTCTATCTCTCTCATTTATTTTCTCTCTCTCTCTTATCTTTCTATCTCTGGCCCATTTCTCTTCTCTCACTGTCTCTCTCTTTTTCTGTCTCTCTCTCTCGCTCATCTCTTTTCGCCCTATTTCTCTCTCTTTTTGTCTATCTCTCGCTCATCCCTTGTTTCTCTCTCTTTTTCTATCTTTCCCTCTATCTCTATCTCTCTCTCTATCTCTTTTTCTGTCCATCTCTCTCTTTTTCTCAGTGTCTCTCGTCCATCTCTCTTCTCTCTATCTCTTTCATCTATCTTCTCTCTCTATCTCTCTTCTCTCTCTCTTCTTTTTTTCTCTCTCGCTTTCTCGCTCATCTCTTTCTGTCTCTCTCATTTGTCTCTTTTCGCTCTTTTTTTTTCTCTCTCTGTCTCTCTCTTTGTCTATATCTTTTCACCCATTTTTTCATCTTTTTCTCTCTCTTTTCTTTCTTTCTCTCATTCATCACTCTTCTCTCTCTGACTGTGTATCTCTCTCTCTCTGTGTCTCTCATTCATCTATCTCTTCTCTTATCTCTTTTCTCTCTCTCTCTCTCTCTCTCTTTCTCTCTGTGCTTCTTACTCATTTCTCTCTCTCACCACTCATCTCCTCTACCACCTTCACCACTAATGCACACGTCATTTCCCTACCATCACTACTACCACGATCGCCATTTCACCTCTACGACTACCATTACTACTACCATCGCCACCACTCCACTACCACCACTACCACTATTGCCACTACTACTACTACCATTACCTCTCTTTCACCCCTGCTACTCCATCTACTCTATTACTACCACAACTTCACCACTAATCTCCTTCGCCACCACCACCACCACCACTACCACCATCATCTCTTATCCACCACCTTCACCACTACTGTCGATTCCTCTTCTCTACCACAAAATATTACCTCCCTTCTCTCTCTCACTCATCACTCTTCTCTATCTGTCAGGCTTTGTCTTTGTCTCTCTCTTTCTCTTTCTCTCTTTGTCTCTCTCTTTTTATATGTCTTTCTCTTGATCATCTCTTTTTGCCCTTTTTCTCTCTCTCTCTCTCTTTGTCTATCTCTCGCTCATCTCTTGTTTCTCTCTGTTTTTTTATATGTCTCTCTCTCTATCTGTTTCTTTCTCTGTCTCCATGTCTCTCTCTCTATATCCCTTTCTCTCTTTGTCTCTCTCACTTATCACTCTTCTCTCTCTCTTTTTCTCTCTCTGTGTATGTTTGTTTGTCTCTCGCTCTTCTCTCTCTCTCTCTCTCTCTCTCTCTCTATGTGTCTGTCTGTCTGCTTGTTTCTCTCCCCCATTGTGTTCACCTTGCTCATTCTCTCCATCATCTCTTCTCTATTTACTGAGCTCTCCACTACAAGAAAATGCACTTTTAGCGACCACTTTGTCTCTCTCTCGCTCATCACTTTGTCTCTGTCTGTCTGTCTGTCTGTCTCTCTTTCTCTCTCTTTATCTCTCTTCTCTATCTGCCTCTCACTCATCTCTCTCTCACCACCCATCTTCTTTACCGCATTCACCACTACTGCAAATGCCATTCCATTATTACCACTACTACCACTACAAATGCCACATTGACCACAAAAAATTAACTTTATTTTAATGGAAAATATTATTCTTACTTCTACCAAATAAAAAATAATAATAATTTTTATTCATTAAAATAAATATGAAACAAATAATAATAATTTTTATCTCTCGCTCATCTCTTGTTTCTCTCTATTTTTCTGTCTCTCCTACTCTCTATCTCTTTCTCTCTTTGTCTGTTTGTTTCTCTCTCTCTCTCTGTCTCTCTCTCTCACTCATCACTCTTAATAGAAAATATTTTTCATTAAAATATTATCCTTACTTCTACCAAATAAATAATAATAATAATAATTTTTCATTCATTAAATATTCATTTATGATGAAAATAAAAATTATTATTTATTTTTTTTATTATTTAAATATTCATTTATGATGAAAATTATTATTATCTTTTTTTTCCCAATCCCGCCCGCTCGGTTCCCCCATTTTTTTCCATTCCCGCGCCCCCCAAAATCCCCAATCTCTTCGAACCAAAATCCCTAATTTCTACCAAATATCTCTCTCTCTCTCTCTCTCTCTCTCTCTCTCGTTTTGTTGTTCTTCATATCTGCACCGATCACTCTCTGACTCTCTCGTTGTTCATCTCATCGCACCGATCATCGTACCGCCGATCTACTCACAGGTAAACTCTCTCTCACAATCTCTCTCTCTCTCTCTCTCTCTCTCTCTCTCTCTCTCGCCCCGATCGTTGTTTTTTTTTTGTTTTATATATATATATATATATGTATCAGATATCTCTCTGATCTGATCTGTCTCCCTCACTCTCTCATCTCATCAGTCTCACTCTCTGGTTTTGCATCTTTGTGTTCCCTTCGCCTAGGGTTTTTGTTCAATTGGATTCTCTCATCTGCAGGTACGATCGTTTCCTAGGTTTTCCAATAGTATATCAGCGTTCGTGAATTAGGTTTATAATAAGTTCTTATAATTTGTATTTTTTGTTTATTGAAAGACTCTTCGCTATTTGGATTTGTATCCAATAAACTATTTGCTAGATTTTTTTATTTTTTTAAATTTTTAATGTGTTGTAACCTTGTTTGTCTGAAACTGTTGTCTTCTCACAGTTTTCTTTCTGTCTCTCTCAAGAATTCTTGTTTTGTTTAATGTGTTGTAACCAATTTTTTTGTGTTGTTTTGTTTTTTTTCTTTTGGTTTTTTGGTAGCCTGGGTTTTTTTTTTTTTTTTGTATGGGTTATTGTTTACTGTGATGTAAATTTTTCCATTACCAATGAATAAATGTTAATACAAACTACAAAGGATATATAATTTGCAGAAATGTTTTTTGCCCCTAAAAAATCTGCTCCTAATGCCCAAAACGACGTCGTTTTGGGCATTTTTCTTTGTTTTTTTTTTTTTTTTCCCTCATGCCTTGGTTTTCTGTTTAGGGGCATTCGGGGCACCCTGTTTTCGGGGCCCCAACCACTGCACATATACTATTGGAGAAGAGAGTAGGATGACCTTTTCAAATGTTTTTCAAATTTTTCATTACTAACACTCTATTGGTCCTAATGATGGAATTGATGGTAGGTTGTCAGATATGCTTTCTGAATAGATACCTTCCTCACTCAAACAACAAAAATATTAATAGATTTTTTCACCCAATGGAATTTAGAAATTGGTTATTGATGTTCGTACTTATATTTTTTGCTGCATGGATTTAAGGTAAGTGAATAGAACAAAATATTCTCTGTCGTAACTTGCTATGTACATTGCGTTAGGATCGTCTAGAGTTAAAGTCCTGGAGTGATCTCCTAAAGTACTCCATCCAACGGTTGAAATCAAACCTCACCAAAACGACGTCATTTTGGTAAGTAATTTGAAAAAAAAAACAAAAAAACACAAAAAAAACGCAGCTTTAATTCAAAACATTTTCTGAGAGAGAGAGAGAGAGAGAAGGGCTGAGAGGAACAGGACATCGCCGCCCCGCCCCTTCCCACCCCTGACGGACCACCGCCGCTGCCGCTGCCGCTGCCGCTGCCACATCTGGACTCCTTAGATTTTCAGATTTTTCACAAATCAATATTTAGGGGACACATCTGGACTCCTTGATGATGAGTATTGATCATGCATTCCAAAACTGGGCTCTTTGTGAAGTTCTTTCTTACTCATTCTAAACTTGTATATCTTTATTCAGGAAACAAACCAATTAGAGTACATAATTCCTGAGGAGGCATCCTTGGAGCATCACTTGCAGGTTTCTGCTATTGGATTTATTGATTTCGTAAGAGATTTGCTTGAGATAAATCCCCAGAGGCATCCAACTGCAAGGGAGGCGCTAAAGCACCCTTGGCTTTCCCATCAATACTCATCAAGGAGTCCAGATGTGGCAGCGGCAACGGCGGTGGTGCGTCAGGGGTGGGAAGGGGCGGGGCGGCGATGTCCTGTTACTCTCAGCCCTTCTCTCTCTCTCTCTCTCTCTCTCTCAGGAAATGTTTTGAATTAAAGCTGCGTTTTTTTTGTTTTTTCTTTTCAAATTACTCACCAAAACGACGTCGTTTTGGTGAGGTTTGATTTCAGCCGTTGGATGGAGTACTTTAGGAGATCACTCTAGGGCTTTAACTCTAGAGGATCCTAACGCATGTACATTGCGCAATATTGTGCGATATATTGCAATTTTTATCATATAGTGAATTTCATATGAACTATATATAGAAAGCCATTTGCGATCCATCATATATCGCAATCTTTTGTGATTCAGGCCTCGTTTGGGAACAGGCTAATTTTGTAACTTTTTGGCTATTTGGCTAAAATATGAGCTAAAAAAAAGCTAGTATGTTTGGGATGACTTTTTGGCTTTTTACGAAAAGATGTGCAAAAAGTAGAGAGAAAAGAGAATCTTTGACTTTTTGGTATAGGTTGTTGGCTTTTTGGCTAATTTAGTAACTTTTTGACTTTTTGGCTAAAAGGGAAGGTTTCCAAACGAGCAGCTGACTTGGCCTAGTGGATGGGTCACCGTACTCCCACTGTTTTTAACTTTGATTGGGGAATTGTGACCCAGATCAAGTTACTACACACGCACACACACACACACATATATGTATATATGTACATTTGGATCATCTCTACGTGTTATCATGGGTTTGTAAAATACCTTTATAATAAAACATGTGTTTATAAATATTTAACACTTGCTGGTTGTGTCATGACTTCTTAAATATGTGTTTTAGATCTTGTTATTCATTTTTTTTTTTTCCAGTTACAAGTTTTCTTTGGTACATTTATGGCAATGTGCTTGCTTATTTTTCTATATTGTTTTAATTTTGTTACTTAGGCATTGTTTCCTAAAACTGAAAATTAACTACTGAAAACTTTAAAAGTTGAATTTTTTAATTTGAAAAACTGTTTGGTATCTACTGAAATTTATGTGCTAAATAAATTTATTGTCTGCTCTTTTTCCTGCATTGGTGTTTATGTCAGTATTTTATTATTTAATTTTTTCACTGTTTTGTTCACTTAATTAATTTTTTAACTCCACCCCTGTTCTTGTGGTTCTTATTTGAGTGGTTGTTTCTCTTTTGATAGATGGGAGATAATGGCTATGGATCTTTGTCTTCATACTCGTCAAAGATGTATGGAGGGTTAGTATTATTATGGCCATGAGTTTTTTACTATATTGAAAGACTCTTCAATAACTCTCATTTTGGGCGAAATTAAAGATGGCTGCAGAAAAGAAGGTAAGAATGCTTGTGGTGGTCATACTTTATGAACATAATAAATATACTCACAGCACAGTAATTGATTTTAATGTGTGATCACTGTGTGAATGGAAATTATAAATAGCAATCTTTTTTTTTTTTTGCTTTGAAGTTAACTCTCCTTGACAACCACATTTCATTATACTTTTAGTGTGGAACATAAGCATTCTATATGAAATTTGCATTCTTATCTCAGGAGAACTGGCATATAATTTTTCGATGATACTATTATTGCTTCAATTTTCTGGTTAGAGTTTCCATTTCATATTTTTCATCTCTTTGGAGATATGTTTACTCAAAAAATCGTAATAGCATATTTAATATTCATAATGAATATCAAATAAGACAATCAACCAACATAGCTAAATTATAATGAAAGAATGCTTGATTTAGGATGATTTGCTCATCTGCATTCAAGACCAATAAATTTGATGGCGGGGATGTGGTAGAACTAAGGTGTAACATGAATAAAAAGACAACCGAAAAGGGCATGGGTTGAGAAGTGATAGTGCATTTTGGTCTTTGATTTAGCGGAACATGTCGTCTTGGAAAAAGTACAAGCATTAAATGGCACAATGACATATCGTCTTGCAAATTGTGCTACACTTTGTTTCACATTAATCCCAAACCTAAGTTCAGATCATGCCTGGGCCTGCTCATGGCCTAGCCCTAAGTTAGTTGCCATTTTAGCTTCTGCTATTATCAACATGAGGATTGTAAAAGTTTTATCTTATTAAGCTAACAAGGGATAGAGATCTGACAGAAGGGATTTTTGGGGATTCATTCATGTGGCAAGCTCATATTCCCCAAAGTTTACTTATAGTGGATGTGAGGTTATTTGATATTGGGCTGGCATTAGCCAGGTGTCCAAATACAATAATAAAACCCGAGGTTGGGCATGCTCTTAATTGAGGTCTTGTCAGAAAATAGCAAAAGAAAATATTAACACAAAATGGGCATAACAACTAACTTTTGGTGCACATGTTACAGGTGGGTGCATCAAAGGCAGAACAATTTTGCAAGGCTTTTCGAAGCATTCACAAGAAACTTGTATGCATATTCTAGTATCTAAGAATCATAAAATTTTTCCTCCATTAAACGCTATTATTTTACTTTCCTGATTGGACATTTTTTTATTTGTTATTATTTACCTATATAAAATAATGACTCATGTAGGTGTATGAAGAAATGAGTTTAGATGCTGCTAGGAGTTTTTTGAGCTCACCTAAAAGTTATGGAGAATAGTTTCTTGCCTCCTGAATTTTCTTGTTATTCTGTTTCTGGTGGATGTTTTACTTGGAGAGAGAGAGAGAGAGAGAGAGAGAGATTGTAGTTCAAATTGAAGCAGTTCATGTTGCAAATTTGATTTTGATTTATGTTATTTAAATTTATGAACAACATTATGTATGTATTATGCGATATTATGTAGTGGCATAATTTTTGTTGTTATGAATTTTTATTTATGTATTGTTGTGAATGGAACAACATTATAAATTTTCATCATGTGTCAACTTTTGTTTATGTATATATTTATATTATTATGTAATTATCAGTTTTTTTTTAGTTATTTTTCATTTAATACAGGTTATTTTCATATTTTTAATAATTTTAATACAAGGTTTTTTTTTAATTTTTTTTGAGACGGCAGAACATCCCGTCTCAAAAAGAAAATTGAATCAGGCTTTTTGCAACAGCACCTATACTGTCGCAAAAGGTAGGGAATTGAATTGAAAAACAAGGCCTTTAGCGACGGTATCATTGACGTCGACAATAGTCATTAGCGACGGCTCAGATTGCTATCTCAAATGCACTTTTAGCGACGGTATTTTTGCCATCGCAAAAAACCCTTTTAACGACAGCAACATTGTGCCGTTGCAAAAAACTCAGATTTTCATCCATTATTGGCAATAGAAATTTGCCGTCACAAAAAAGGCATTTTCCCGTCGCAAAAACAAAGGCGACGGTCGCTAAAACCCTTTTGCAACCCTTTTCGTTGCGACCCCCACTTGCCGTCGCAAAAAGCCATTTTACCGTTGCAAAAACCTTTTGAGACGGCGTTTGGGGTATTTGCGACGGCGTTTTGCCGTCGCAAAAAATAATTTTTTTTGTAGTGACAAAAGATGCTAGCATAAAGAAATTTATTGTCGGTAAATTTCTTGAATACCTAATAGTAGATTCTGAAACCGTCAACAGTCGAGTACAAGAACTTAAAGTGATATTTCATGACATTCATGCTGAAGGAATGATTCTAAATAAGTCTTTCCAAGTGGCTGCTATCATTAAGAAGCTACCACCATCATGGAATGATTTCAAAAATTATCTGAAGCATAAATGCAAAGAAATGTTGCTTGAAGACTAGATTGTAAAGTTAAGGATAGAAGAAGACAATTGGGCTTCTGAGAAGAAAGTAAGGGATTATCCTATGGAGGCTAGGGCTAATATGATGGAACAATCACAGAGAACCTATCACACCCCGTATTTTATTACTCGGGTAACATTACCAATATTCATTAATTAAGTCCATTTACAAATGACAATTCATGATTCTAAATGAGTCTTTCCAAGTGGCTGCTATCATTGAGAAGCTACCACCGTCATGGAATGATTTCAAAAATTATTTGAAGCATAAATGTAAAGAAATGTTGCTTGAAGACTAGATTGTAAAGTTAAGGATAGAAGAAGACAATCGGGCTTCTGAGAAGAAAGTAAGGGATTATCCTATGGAGGCTAGGGCTAATGTGGTGGAACAATCACAGAGAACCTATCACACCCCGTATGTTATTACTTGGATAACATTACCAATATTCATTAATTAAGTCAATTTACAAATGACAATTCATCCTTTGATGAAATGATAAATAATTAAATATACATGTTCCCTCTCGTTACATAACAATGACATTTACATACAAATAAAAGAAATGCCCTGAGGCTTATTGTAGCTCGACTTTTCGCGCTCTTTTTGGAAGACGAGAAGCCCTACAGTTCAGACTCTACCTGTGGTTCTGAATCTGATCTCACAAGTGCAATGTGAAATAGATAAACACTAAAGAGTCCAAATCCAGTAAATCTTTTGGAAAATAGATTTTGAATCAAAATTGCCAAAAATAGACTGTTTTGCCAGATATAGAGTCGCCACCTAAATATTTTTAAAAATTTAAGAAACCCATTACTTGTGCCAAAGACCATTTGTCTGTCATCACCAAGATTGTCTCGGCTCGGGAACTTAAGTATGAGAGGGGAAGGTCATGAATTGAGCACCCTCACTCACCCGATCAAAGATCGATCTGTACTAATCATGATGTGATTCTTATCTACATTATATGCTCTTATTCCGATTATTAGACTAACTTTCAAGTGAGGCTAAAATCAACCTTAAAGCATTCCTACCGTTCCCGGACTCGATCCAACAACCAAAGACCCATGTCGACGTCTCAGAAAACACTTTAGGATGGAAATAAATAATCATAAAGAGAAGAATAGGTGATAGCACGTGATTCATGAGGTTCAAAAAGTAGTAAGGACTCCAATAAAGAATAGAAATTTTGAATCAATATACTCAAGTTGTTTTAAAAAGGCCCGAGACATCACGGGATGTGAGAGCATGCTCAACATGAATTTTCAAAATTTTTAAATTATTGCTAAAGCAAAAAAAGACATGTCTTAAAATGATTGGTTAATTAAATAGTTTTTAATATCACTAATTTTTGTTTCTAAATTAACTCCTTCAAATGTTCATATAGTCAACTTTATGATACCATATATAGATACTCTAACCTTTTAAATTATATTCCTAAATTAACTCCTAAATATTTTCAAACGATAGAGAATTTATATTACAAAATTATATTAATAATATTTTTGCACAACATAAACTTCTTAACACCCCATCAACAACGGTGGTATTAACATATTTGTAATTACATATATTTATTTGTTTTTACACATAGATGTACTAATATTTATGCCTAAATTATAAATTTTATAATGCATGTGGTAGGTGTGGGAAAAAATTGTGTGTGTAATTAGAAGCTCTTATGATATTAGTCTCATTCCTTAATAACTGTACGGGGAGGAAATATTCCGGCAACCCGCACTTCCTTTCTTCCAAGCTCCTCAGCTGTCCGATCACCTGAAAGCACAAAGGCGGTGAGCTACCCGGCGGTGTGTGGCCGGAAAACACCTCCGACGCTCAAGTTAGAACCTCACACACCTGGAAAGATGATTAGAGAGAAGGGAGAGTGTTTGAGTGTAAGTCTTACTTACAAAAATTGTCCATCCCCGTAAGGGGTGGCGCAGACTCGTTTATATACCTCTCTGCGCCTCATACCCACTCCCAGTGATCTCTCAACACGTGGCTCTGCTATCCCATCTGTCAGCACACACACCATGCCTCTGTCAGCTCACACCATACTGAACATCACCTAATCCCAACTGCCAGCCTACTCTGCTGGAGCCCGGCAGCCGAGCTGCCCTATCCATAGCCGGGTTATACTTCACGCCCAAACTTGAGAGAACCGGGCTAGGCAACATCCCGGCTGGACAGTGCCCGGGTATCTCTCATCCACCTGTGTCGGCCTCCCTACCGAGCACACTTATTGCTCGGTCGTCTACGCCCTTCCTGGCGCTGGTCACTTGCTTGACCGGTCGGCTTCCCTGCCGAGCAGCCAAACACCTCGACAGTTGACGCCTTTCCGGGCGCCGGCTACTTAACCCGGCTGGGCTTGCTCCCGTCCAAAGCACACTGCTCGGTTCATTCAATCGGTGCCTTAACCTAGCACCTTCTCGGCCCAATACCTGCTCGGCCCTAATCTTGTCCGGCTTAAATCTCCCCGGCGCGGTACCAGATTATTATTTTCCCTCTCAATAACCATATATTTTTAACTCCTAAATCTTTTTAAATGGTAGAGAATTTATATTACAAAATCATATTAATATTTTAGTATCTTTGAATTTTTTTTTTTTTTTTAAATTAGGAGCCTTCATAATGTTTGGTCTTTAAATTAGGAGCCTTCAAATGATTATTACCAACTATTTTTACTAATTGAACAATCAATTTTTTAGGTTGGGTCCAAGGTATGGTTAGAACAAGACATATTTTTTAAGTCGACAAAGTATTGGATAGTTTTTTATGCCAAGACAATCTTCTAAAATTTATATCATTGGCATAAAAACTGATCCAAATTGAGCTTCTAAATTAGGTTTGCGTTTAATCCAATACTAACACTTTCAAATTAACACATACTTGTGACAACCTCATAAATTAGGATATATTAAATTGATTATTAACAATTGTTTTTACTAATTAACCAATCAATGGGCTAGAATAAGGCCTATATTTTAAGGTGACACAGTATTAGATAGTTTTAACTAGCAATAATTTTAAATATAAATTTATAATTTTTGGCCCAGATTGTTTTTATAATAAATATGCATATACATGTTTTCTTATTTAGTAGGGTTAATCGCACCAAGACTCCCTCAACTATTAATATCGTTTTCTCTCCCTTGTCTATGAACCTCGTACGTATTGACTCCCTCAACTATGAAAACTATACATATATATCCCTTTTGGAAGTGGTCTGGAGGGAGTAAAAGTGCTCCATTTTTATAGTTAAGGAGATCAATATGTACAAAATCATAAATGAAGAGGATAAGGTGATATTTGTTAATAGTTTAGGTGGTCTTTGTGTAATTAACTCATTTTATTATAAATACCAAATACTCACATATGTGTATTCACCAATTTAATAACTAAATAAATTAATGGATTAAGTGGTTTATGAGTTAGGCATAGCCTAAGGTGATGTTTGATAAAACTGAAAATTAAAAATTAAATTGAATACTAAATTTTTAAGTTGAACAGCTATTTCATAAAAATTTAAGTGATAAACTAAAAATAAGTTATTTGATATGCATAAGATCAAATTTAAAATCTATTCTTTTCAAATTGTATATTTCAATTTTTATATTGTGTTAGTGGTAACAGTAGCAATGGCATGGTGGTGGCAGTAGAGTTGATGGTGGTTGTAGTGATGGTGGCGGTAGCATTGATGATAGTGGTGATTGTGGCATTGTAACACCCTATTCCACATCAGAAATTTGCATGGGTGATCTTGGACATATAAAACACCACTACCTTACTACTAAGTAACTTGGACTTAAGCTTTTGGGATTGTAGGTCGACCCACAGGTTACTTGGGCCAGCAAGTAGTGGGGCGTTACAAATGGTATCAGAGCCAACCCATACGGACAACCATGTGGGCCACTTATTCTGGGTTGGCCACAGTTTTGTCGTGGTATTCTAATTGATTATAGACCCTCGCGAGAACATGAGGATTTATAATTGGGGGAGTCTGTAACACCCTATCCCATATCGGAAGTTTGCATGGGTGATCTTGGACATATAAAGCACCACTACCTTGCTACTAAGTAACTTGGACTTAAGCTTTTGGGTATTGTTGGTCGACTCACAAGTTACTTGGGCTAGCAAGTAATGAGGCATTACAGGCATAATGGTAATGGTGGTAGCAGCACCGGCAATGGTGGCATAGTAGCGTTGGTGGTGCTGGAGGTGGTGGCAGCAGTAGTGATAGTAGTGGTAATAAATTATAATAGTGCTCATGGAAACAATGACAATGATGATGAAGTTTGTGATAGTAGTGGTGGCAGCGATGGTGGAGGTGGTAGTGGTGGCATGATGATGATGATGGTGACGGTGATGGTGATAGTGGTGGTAATAGTGGCAGTGATATAGTGGTGGTGGTAATGGTGGCGGTGACATGGTGGTGGTGGTGGTGGTAATGGTAACGATAGTAGTGGTGGTAGTAAGTTTATAATAATGTATATCGATACTTATATTTAATATTTATAAATTCAATCAGAATAAATAAGTTTCATATGATTTCAAATTTTCTAAAGTTTTAATCTATATTTTAAGAAATACTTAAAGGGAAATTTGGTTATAAATCCCCTCTACCTTCCTTTCATTGTTAGAAGGACTAAGAAAAAAATTATACTTTCTAAACCCCCCCATAATTATAAAGTCTTGCATAAAGGACAAAATTTATTATTTAAATATTTTATCAGACTATTATACCATCAACTAAATCTTCCCACCTTCTCCACCCACTCTTTCCCCACCTTCTCTGTCTCTATGACTCTAATTCAAATATGGACGTCGACGACATAGGCAATTGGTCAATCGACCTCAAATCTGGTGAGGTAGTACTCTTTCTCTCTCTTTCACCGAAGTTTGTATAAATCCTACTGCTGTTCACTGCCACAACGGCGTTAATGGCGTCATTATGAACTTTAATCAATTGCAGACGTTGAAGATCATTAAAAGGTTAGGGTATCGAGCTCCCTCAGGAAGTCAATGAGAAATATAGAGATAAGAAAAGCCAATTGCAGCTCCTCGTCCGCCTCTTTGTTAGATCTCTCTATTTTCTATTTTATCTTTCCTCACCTCTCTCTCAAGTCTCTCTATTTTTTTTTTTGTTTTTTTTTTTATTCGAATATGTGGGGTATTGTGAAGGCTATTCTAGATTTGTGTATGAAATTGAATGTGGGGAAGTATGTGTTTGTCAATTGCGTATAAGAATCAGTATTGGAAGTTATCTAATGATATGTATTAAAGATCAGAGATCATTCCTAACTCAGAATGCACTTAATGAGTTTGGTTCCAAGTACTCTGGAGTTGGAGAGAGAGAGAGAGAGAGAGAGAGAGAGAGAGAGAGAGAGAGATTGATTGATTGATTGATTGATTGATTGATTGTTCTTTTTAATTTGCTTTCTTTTTTTTTTCATTTGTTAATAGATCTGAGAGTAAAATTTGACTCTAGTTCGTTCATTTAGTATGTATTTTATTTTTTGTAATAGTAAATTTTTTTTCTGATTAAAAACATATTGATTTGCTTAATGATATAAAATATTACTTTGAATCATAGTAAATTTTACTCTGATTCATAGTAAAATTGTACTTTCAGAGTAAAATTTTACTCTGAATTAGAGTAAAGTTTACTATAATTCAAAGTAAAATTTTACTCTGAAATTTTACTCTAATTAAAAATATGTTAATTTGCTTAATGATATAAAATTTTACTTTGAATCATGATAAATTTTACTCTAAATCAAAGTAAAGTTTACTATGATTCAAAGTAAAATTTTACTCTGATTAAAAACATGTTGATTTGCTTAACGATATAAAATTTTGGTTAAAACTCTGAATCAAAGTAAAATTTATTATGATTCAAAATAAAATTTTACTCTAAAATATACTATAAAGATGGCTTAATATGAGAGTTGATAGATATGAGGGTAATATAGTAAAAGAAACAAGTTTAAAATATTAGGGGGTTTTGAAAGTACATATATAATTCTTGTCCTTTTGAAAGACAAATTAGATAGTAAGGCGTCTATCACCAAATCCCCCATACTTAAAATTTTCAAGTGAAATTAATTATGGTTAATTGATTATCAATTAATACAATTAGTTTTAAGTACTGAATCTAATTATCAAATACTTCCTAAAATAATGCTTTAATGATTAGGTTAGAGCCAAATTAGTGTAAAGGTCGAATTCATTAGATTCTATGTCACATCTAGCTCAACCCTAATTTCAAAATCCAATTATTGTCCATTCTTACATCAAAGTTACGAAGACAACTATACTTTTATGCAATATGATTAATATATCATTGGGCAAACTTTAGCATAGGATAAACTAAAATTTAAAAGCTTATAGAACATAAATGTATTTTTATTTTGTCATAAATGTAATTTTTTGTAATTTATTCATGGGGAATTGACTGGTAAATCCCCTTTTTTAAACTTATGATCTGAATAGTCCCAAATGTTTTCTTATGCACCACTAAGTCCTCATGTACATTGAATGACAATAATGCCATTGAGTGTAAACTGTGTGAGGGTTTGAGTAATGTGAGGGATGGATCTGATTGGGTGTTACGTTGTTAGACTTTGCAGTGTGGGTTCGAAACCCATAGCGCCCAAACGTGAACATTTTTGTGTGAATAATTTTTTGAGTGAATACTCGACGTGAACCTTACCAACAAATGAAGCTTGGATCATCACAAATGTGGATGACCACGGTGCACCACCAACCTTCAGAAACGTGGGTCAGCAAACAGAAACGTGGGTCAGAAAACAGAAACGTGGGTCAGAAAACAGAAATGTGGATCAGCAAAAACAGAAACGTGGATCAGCTAACAGAAACGTGGGTCAGCAAACAGAAACGTGGATCAGCAACACAGAAACGTGGGTCAGCAAACAGAAACGTGGATGTACATCAAAGAGACGCAAACGTGGATCAGCAAACACTAAGTATCCACAAAAAATTGATAAAGAGCACCGCATCAAACGTGGGTCAGCAAACGTGAGAGAAACGTATAACAAAAACATGAGAGAAACGTGGGTCAACAAAAACAAAACAAAAACATGAGAGAGAGAGAGAGAGGGGAAGAGAGAGACACCCCAAAACATAGGATCTAACTTGCCAACCTGGCAGAGAAACATATCCCACAAAATATTGAATGAATCCCATAATACAAGCACATGCCATAACAAAAAAGGGCAAATCAGTCTCCCCACATCTCACAAAATTTGAAATGGGACTTTGTTGTCTACTAAACGTGTAAAATAGGACTTTCCAATCCAAAAGATTTAATTTAGGACCATAAAGAGTAACAGTTTGGTACATAGGACTTTCTGATAATTTCCCCTTTATTGTTTTTCTTTTTTTTTTTTTCAATCTATCAATTAAACTACAACATATATTTCTTATTAAAAACTTAAAACATACCATTAATGCCATAAATAAATAAAAGACCTCCAACGAAAATTATTAAAATTAATTGATTCTAAATTATTTTTCCTATGCATGTCAAACAAATTTTACGTTATTATTTAATTTCAAAATTAAATTTCATTTACTCCCTCCATCCTAAAATAATAGTCTCTTTGGGGGAATCTACTTTTTTTAATAGTACAATTATTTCACTTTAAAAAAATTAATTTTCTAAAATTACTCTTTAATAGTATATTTTTAAGGAAATATCAATTGTCATAATTATATTTTTTGTGTTATTAATAAATTTAAAAGAATGGCAAAATAAGAAATTCATATTATTTTAATTCTTAATTTTTGAAAATAAATTAATATTTTTAGATAATAAAAAATGAAATAAAAAACTAATATTTTAAAATGAATAGAGTATTTTTTTTAAGTTGTGCGTAGCACCGTTCATTGCTAATATAAATAAAATAAAATAAAATAAAAACTAGAACAGAGGCATCCAAAAAGAAAGAGGATGACAAGAACCAGTACAATGGCATACAATTGCCTGCTACGACTACAAATGACGTACAAAAAAAGACATCGTCCTCACAGTAAATTTTAGATCTGGCTGCAAAGCTAGCAAGATGTTGGGCTGCGATTTGACCTTAAATGAATCGAATTATTCACGAACATATTCAGCTTGATTAACCTCATTTCGACTTGTTTACTAAATAAGCTTAATTCAAGCTCGAGTTCGAATAAATCCAATTTGTTTATCTTTATTTAAATTATATAATAAATATATTATTTATATATTAAATAAAATATAAACATATATATATATATGTTTTATTTAAATAATAGGTTAAATTACAAATATACCCCTACGGTTTGATTAAAATACAGATTGCTCCCTGTGATTTGAAAAATTGCAAATATCCCCTTGTCAAAATTTTTTAATTGAGAAATGTTTTTTTCTCCGAATTTCTCCGCCCGAATGCCCCTAATGCCCAAAACGACGTCATTTTGGGCATTAGTTTTTTTTTTTTTTTTCCTTCTTCTTCTTCCATTTTCGGACTGAACCAGAGAAGGAGAGGGAGAGGGAGAGAAAGAGAGGAGAGGAGGAGAGAGGGAGAAAGAGAGAGGAGGAGAGGAGAGAAGGGCCCCCTCATGTGCCTCGCCGTCGCCGATCGTCGCAGCACCGCGATCGTCGCCTCCGGCCCCGCCTCCGCCTCTGCCTCCGCCCGGTTGATATGGCCCCCTCCAGTCCCTCTTCTTCTTTCTTCTCTTCTTCTTCTTCTTCTTCTTCTTCATTCGGGGGATTCGAGTCGCCCCGGATTCGGGCTCCGAATCACAGAATTAACTAAAAAAATAAAATTCATAGTTGCTCTCCTATACAATAATAAAATTACTTAAATTATTAATTGAAACACATTTCTAACATTATTAAAAAATATTAATTGACTTAATGATTTATTAATAAAAGGAGCGATTTAATATGAAATTAGAAACCTAAGAGGGTGGAATGTAATTTCCAAACCTCAGGGGGTATATTTGTAATTTATCCTAAATAATACAAATAATATTTTAAAAAAATCTCATCGAGTTGAGCCGAACTGAGCTGAGCCAAGCTCAAGTTTCATTAATATTAACGAGCGAAGCTGAGCTCGAGCCTAACTAGTTATGAAGCCGAGCTCGAGCTCAAGCTGAAACTCAATAAATGAGCTCGATAAGCAAACGGGCTAAGCTCGAACTCAGCAAAACTCGGCTTAGCTCATTTGCAACACTTGCAACCCTAGCTGCTTTAACCCACCAAAGGCCTGAGGACTTTTTAGGCCTGAGGCGGAACATATAAATAAAAACTATCCTATTAGGCCTTTGGACAATTGGGACCTTTGGCAATAAGAAATTTTCAAAAAAAAATTTATTTAGGCATTGAGCTAAAGTGGCATAAAAATTGAGCAGCCTCTACTGTACTCAAAAGCTGTCATTCTGCGCAAGTGAAACCTTTAAAAAGCAAAAACAAAAAAAGTGTGAAGATTGAGCTTTATAACAAAAATCAAACAAAGAGCGGAGCAGTGAATGCAGTAAGGTCCTTATGTCCAGTTGTTAAGTGGAAAAACAAAAACATCAAGGCAATAAGGGCTTGAAAAAAAAAATGGGGGGGAGGGGGAGGGGGATTGAGAAGAGGCCAGTCCTGTTAACCAGCTTGGAAATGAATAGCCTCCATGAAAGCAAGAGGAAAACCTAGAACACACCAAGTCTAAGCCAGAATAGGCTACTAAACTCAGACCCCCTTTGTTGGAAATAGGATGATAAAAGTAGATGTCAATCCTAGAGTCAAAGCAGCTACATGAGACTCAACAAAGATAACAGGTCACAAGGATGAGGAGAGGAATGAAAGAGGGAAGAAGAACAGTGAGAAGAAACCTAAGCCAGAGAATTATGAGATTGAGAGATTGCAATAGCAAGACTATTAGCTTGATGAAGAATGAAAGACAAGAAAGAGACTGATGATAAAAACAAATTCATCCATTGCAATAGAGAATGTGGTAAGTAAACTGCACAATTAATCTAGTAGAAATAAAATCACAGGCAGCAGGTACATGTGCTTTTTGATTTTCATTAGAGAATCCATTTCTTGTAAAGTTTCAATAGGTGGCAACATTTATGTATCTGTGCTTATTTAGATCAATAGAGCTTATTCACAAGCATATTCAACAGTTCTAACAACTAATACAAGTCTACAGGAAAAAAAGAAAAAATTATAAATCAAATCAACCTAAACCCTTGTATCCCAATCAATTACGATCAGCTATGCGAATTATTCTTTGTCATTACACTCTGTAAAGATCTATATGCTCAACTGAATTAAATTTTTTTATATCCTTTTCTATAGTAATATTCGTTGTCAATTTAGGTCCATGTCAATGAATTCATATCACCCTTCTTCACCATTGCGTAAAAAAATATTCAACCTCATTCCACATATGAGTGAATGCATACGGAGCCTCTCCCCTAGCAATATCAAATTGTAACATGGAGGGGTTCTCCTTCTGCGAACAGTGAAAATTCTTTTAAATCATTTTGGCCACAAGGGTAGAAAACTTAAAACTGACTAATTGTACAAAAATAGTCATGTGTTATGTCAAAGTCAATTTAATCACAAAAGCTCAAACACCATATTACCCCAAGCTTTCAAAGGACGGCACAAGAACCAACCCTCTCCATTATGTCCCCTACCCAAATGCTAAAAAGAATTCCTTACAAAATTCAAACCGACAAACAGAGGTGAACATCATATCCTTCCCTTGCGTTAGTAAAGGCCTCCGAGAGTATGAAATAAATAAAATTTAACATATACAACTCTAACAAAGAGTAGTAGATGTTCAACATCAAACAAGACACAAACCTTTGCATGGTAGCGCTTTTTGATTTTTTTTTATCAGCAAAAGATAAATTTTATTGATGAACCAAAAAAGAATTACATCAATAAAGAAAGCAATGAGTACAAAGAGCATCAAAGCGAAACAAACCAATCCCAACTAGGTTGGCACCGATAAGTCCGCCCTATCATTTGCTAGCACACCATCAAAAGTTAGTGAGTAACCAACCGCAATAAAAAGACAATCAAAACAGAGGACACACAGCCAAGCACACAAAAACCACCACAGCAACCTTCCACAAAAGAGGTTGACAGCATAACACAAGGTTGCAACTAAACATTCAGCATCAGGATACCAAAACTCTTCTGTTCAACAGCAGGATACCAAAAGCATAACAAATCCATAGGTAGCATAACAGGCTGTTCTTCCTCCCACACAGATCAACCTACAACATCATTACAAATCCAGATGCTTCCTACCTTTTGATGAAGAGGCACGAAGCATCTATAAACAGATGCCTAGGATTCACTTAAAAGAACAAACACACACACACACACATACACACACACACATTTATATATCTCTTTCTTTTGTCATATACAAGTTTCTATGCATGATAAATATCTTTGCAGTATTGCATCAACCACTCGGTGTTCTATTGAAAACAACTAGAAAAAAATTGAAACTTCTTGCAAAAAGATGCAAGTGGTGCATTGTTCTTACAATCAAGTAACATTTAACACACATGCTTACAGTTTCACGACTTAAAAAGGCAAAAAAACATAGATAGATAGATAGTCAAATAACAGGTGACTCCTAACGATTTTGAGCAGGGAACATTTTCAAACATAAGCCAGAGACTCAATGTATTCGAATGATTCATACAAGGCACCAACTCTAAACTTAAAGTGGCTTGGAGGAAAATCTAATATCGTACTAAAACTATTGTCCTGAAAATTATATCGCACGATCTTACCTGGTATGTGCAGCACTAGAAATGACTCGTCATCATTCTCTCTCCGAACAAGACTAAGTACGAAAAAATCATAACCAAATGAGTTACAAACCATTTCGGGAAATGCATTTGGAATGGCATCAAGATCAACACAGTACTTCACAAACCACGCAGAGTAGTCACTCTCCATCTCATACGCATTGAATTGTTTAGTTTGAGAACCATAAATATCAATGAGATGCAAATGGCCACGAGACTCCCTAAAATTCCTCCGTCCCCTCTTATCCCGACCTTCTGGGGTAGGAGGCGTCAGCAGTGTTCTAAAACAATCTTCCTCAACGTTTAAGTACAAGGAATCAGCACCCCAAAAGCCAATCCAATGAAGAGCACCATTCCAAAATACCCCATTCTTGAAATTAACATTATCGGCACATAAAGGGTTGGTGGAGGAGGGAGTCCAGAGGCCAGTTTCGGAGGAGAAGATCTCAACATCATAGTGTTGAGACAATGTTTCAGAGGAATAAACAGAAACAACTTTGTAGTGAGGCGATTTCGATGGATCAAAAGCTAAACTAGAATAACAAACGAAGTTAAACCAGTTGACAGTTGTGCGAGCTCGGTGAGTAGGTGGTTCAAGAGTAGTGGTGAATTGATTGGTAGTGGGATTGTAGATGTATAAATGCCGACCATGACACAACAACAAACCGTTGCAAGATTGAAAATTTTGAATACCAAAAGGGTCTCCGACGAATGTGGGGTGGGTTGTGAAAGGGGGTTTACTGGGGTTGAGATTGTTGAAAGGTATGAAATCGAACTCTGGAATGAAAAGTGGCTTCGAATTGCTTTCCAAGAAGAGGCCGGAAGGTTCGGAGTTAAGAGTTCTACGGCGAACAAAGTGGGGTTGAGTGATGAGAGAGAGCCAGTGTCTGGAGACTGATTTGAATCGAAGGAGTGATCTTATCGGCAGACCCACTAGGATTTGATTCAAGAGATCGTCGTTGTTCGCCACAGCTTCGGCCGATAACTGGTTGGTATTGCGCATCGAATCGTCCGCCATGTCCACACCTCGGCTTCGTTTTCCACAAAATATCGTACCAACTCAAATTAAAATGCAAAAATATGTGTCCTCTCTTTTCCAAGAAGAATATAGGTGTGTTCTTTGAAACGGGAATAATATTTGGAGACTTAGGTTTAGGTCTAATTGTTCAATAAGTCTTATGATAATTAGTGATTTTTTATTAAATATTATTAAAAAAATGTTACAAATTGTTAATTTTGAGTGACAATATAAAAATTTTGTCAAAAAAAATATAACTAATTATAAGTTTTAGCAATCGTTTAAAAAAATCGTCACAAAAAGTGTCACTAATTCACAACTTTTAGCGACAATTTAAAAAATTCTTCACAGAAAAACGTCACTAATTGTAAATTTTAGGGACAATTTACAAAAATCATGACAAAAAAAGTCACTAATTATTAATTTTTAGCGACATGTAAAAAATCGTCACAAAAAAATTCTTTTTAGCGACGATTTTACTAAGACTAATTTTCAATAGGACTTGATGGAAATTAAGTCCAATTATTAGGACCTATTGGTAGTTTACCCAATAATATTCACCTTGTTCTAATTTTCTTAATTTAACTTTTATTTAAATTTTAAATTTTAAATTTTTTTATTTTTAGTAAAAAAATTTAATATTTTCAACATTTTTTTATTTTTAGAGATATATGTAATATAAACATAATTAAAAAAAATATAATATTTGTAAAACTAATATTTTTAAAAATTCATTAAATATCAAATACATATATATATATATTCAGTATATTTTTGTATTTTTATGTATTTATTAATTTTTTTAAATACATCTAGATCTATCTAATAGTTCATCAAAGAACTCGGCAAAGTGTTTCAAGGGGTGCTAATAGTTCATCCGGATCAATTCAAAGGCCAATTGCCAAGCCTAGTGCCACGGGAAAAGAACCGGTGACACAAGCAAGAGTATTTGCTCTAGTCCCAGGAGATGCTCAGAGTGCGAAGCCAGTTTTGTCAGGAATACTTTCCATTTGTGATAATGATGCATATGTTTTGATAAATTCGGGTTCTACGCATTCATTTTTGTCCAAACAATTGGTGAATAAGTTGAACAAAACACTAGAACCCTTGAATTTTCTAATGCTGGTATCCACACCGTCCGAGAATCTATGATATGTACCTCTATCTATCGAGACTGTGAAATGTTGATTGGGAATGTTAGATTAGTTGTTGATTTGCTACCTATAGAAATGAGTCATTTTGATGCTATTTTGGAGATGGGTTGGTTGTCAGCAAATTATGCTACAATAGATTGTGGGTGTTTGGGAAGTGGGTTTTTATGTAGGTTTTTTTAGTTGTAAGATATTATTGGAGAAAATTTTTTTGGTGTTTGGAAAGATAATTGGGTTTTTTTGTCGTTGGATGTGATGTTTATGAGAGAAAAAGTGAAAAAGTTATGGGGTTTGATGTGATATTTTGTTTGGATTTTTTTTTTTTTTTTTTTGCAAAAAGTTTGTCTTTTAGTGGAAAAAATCAAAAAAAAAAAAAAAAAAAAAAAAACCCAAAATCAAATCTTGCCAAACACCACCAATGTGTATCAAAGTCTGTTCTATTTCAACTACCAAGTCAGGAAGAGTTTTCTTTTCAAGGTAGAGGGGTAATACCGCCACCATATCTCATTTCATCCATGAAGGCCTGTAAATTACTTAAGAAATGATGTCAGAGATATTTGTGTACTGTTCTAACTATATAGGCATCTAACAATGATTTGAATAAGTGTAGACGTGCCGGAACGCCACGAGCTCCGCGCGCGAAATGGTACGAAATCCGTTTTGTTCATTGGACTACTATAGTTCGGACTCAATGTCACGGTTCTAAATCTAATCTCGCAAAGTGCAATGTAAGACCGATAAATCACCAAAGAATCCAAATCCGGCAAATCGTTTTGGAAAACTGATTTTATAAAGAAGTGTCAAACATGCACTGCTTTGCCAGATACAGAGTCGCCACCTAAATGTTTTATTTTGAGAAATTTAGGAAACTCTGACTCGTGCCTAAGGCCACGTGTCCGTCATCACCAAAGTTGCCTCGGCTCGAGAACTTGGGTACGAAAGGGGAAGGTCATGCAATGAGCACCCCCACTCACCTGATCAAAGATCGGCCTTTACTAACATGTTATCTTATTTTTGAAAACACATGCGTTCTTATCCCAGTTTATTAGCCTAGAATTACTATGTGATGCGCATAGTATACAAGTATAGACTAGATCACCTAAGTTGGAACAAAACATCTCATGTTTGTTTGTTTGAAAACGGTTTGACGTTGCTACTCGCAAGTAGGCTAAGACGTGGATTTGCCACCCTCGAGTAGGCTTAGAAAATATGATTTTGCCATCCTCAAGTGGGCTTAAAACTCGCATTTTGATGAATTGTTCCAATTCAAGCAACCCAACCGTCACCCACAGGCATTCAGGCAGTTATATCACATAAGCAAATAGCCTCATGGCAAGCATGCTATCATGGCAACATGCAATCACACTCATGCAAGATGCTAAAACATAAACACTTACAGTGTACTCCAAGCCAAAGAAAGAAGCTAATTAGAAATCATGCATGAATCCTAACTATGCTGAGATGCCTAATGCAACGCATGCAAGAATGCAACTTAAATAGGCTCGGCTATTCTAAAATGGCATGTGAAATGCAACAATTGATGCATGTATTCAACTTGGTATTGAAATACAATGCAGTTAGTATGATGCGCCGAGCCCGGTACATGCAAGACAAATGAATGGATGCACACATGCAAACATAAAGATGCTAATTGAAACATGCCCTAAAACTAACCATCAAAAGCATGTAAGTAAAAGAGAGAAAGACGTGGGGTTGGAAGACATTCACACACGCATGCACACTTGTTACAACAATTCGCCCTCTCGACGGAGGGTCCGAATGAATACACTAAGCTAGCTATGCTAAGCTATTAATCTAATAATCTAATTAGACTAATTATTATACAACCGAATTGAATAACTAGCTACAACTAATTATTACGTCACAAAACTAATTAAACAAATTGATTAAGTTACAAATTCAAGCTAATTAATAAATAAAGCTTTAAACTAAGCTGCTCCGGCTCTTGTTGAAGGAGAAGAGTATGCATGCTCGGTTACTGTCCCGAAAAGCTCTCCAGTTGCTCTCTTGAGGCTCTGTTTGCAGGGTGTCTTTGAGAATTAGCTGCTAGATCTTACCAAAACAATGCTGAGGAGTGCACTAGTGGCCTACCGGCCATGATTGGCTTCTGCTGACCCCCCTGCCGGCCAACAACAAAAGGGTGCCGGCCACTGGTGTGCTGTGACACCAAGCTACAACAGAGCACAAAATAGAGAAAATGAAGGGTCTCCCAAGAGTATGTACGCACTATGCCACTCCATATCACCTCAAAACATCAAGGGAAAGGCATAATTGGATCCAAGACCATCAATCACGCATCTCGATGCATGATGGCCAAAGATCCAACATGTGCAAATTTTGAAAAATGCATGACAAATAAGACACCAAGACCATCTCCTTATCATGAGGAATCAAAGGAAATGGAGACCAAGGGAGATTGGCTCATTTCATCACTTCAAGTATGAAATGAACCAATTTTCCTTGTGTTCAATACAACGTCCGATTGAACGCAATGCAAAACATGCAAACAACATGCTATTCATGGCATGAAATGCACTACTCTAACATGCAAGCCTTCATACACAGCATGTTAAGGGGCCAAGAACACCAAGGCTAGTGAAGAGTATGACACTATAAGCATGCACTACAATGCTCAAACAACCAAACCAGCCCCAAACAGAGTTACAACATGCCCAAAACAGTGGCAAAACATGCTAAGATAGAAGCTCAAAGGACTATACAAACATGCATGCATATTAGCCCAAGCTTAAGGCACAAAACACAACTCTCCAAAGGCATTGAAAGAGTGAAACATGGAGTATAGTGGCATGTATTCCAGCACTGAAATGGCATGCAAAATGACTCAAAATCATGCAAACAACTCATGTAATGCATGTTGAAAGGCTCAAGCATCAAAGCTAGTGAAGTGTATTACACTAGAGGCATGCAAGACAATGCTCAAATGGCCAAATCAGCCCAAAACAGACCTTATGCAGGCCAAAATAGTAGCCAAAATGGACTGAGATGATGGCTTGAAAGGCAAGAAAATGAGGCCCATGCAATGGCTCACAAATAAGGCATAAAGGTATAACTCTCAAGAGCACTTAAAGAGTGGAAAAAAATGGAAGTGCAACAACACTATATGCTCTGAAATATCATTCTAAATGATGTCAAAGCATGCAAATACCTCAAGTTAAGCATGCAAGATTTCTCAAAACTCAAGGCTAGTCAAAGCTTTTGCACTACAAGCATGCACGACAAGCATCATTCGACCAAGAAGCCTCAAACAGAGCTAAAACATGTTAAAATGCGAGTGAAAACTTGCTAGAATAGAGCCAAAGCATGCTAGAATAATGGATCAAAGTATAGAGTATGTTAGGCTAGCAAGGCAAAATTACACTACAAGTGTATGAGCCACTCAAGAGACAACCAAACCAGCCAAAAACAGAGTCATGTTAGACCTAAAAACTCACAAAAAAAGCTCACACCATGCCTCAAGAGTACAGAGATACATGCTCATTTGATAGGCCAATAATACAAGCAAACAAGATAAGAAGAGAAGGGATCACCCCCCATGATTTGAGGCCTCAAAACCACAAGTCTACCACTAAAAATCCACTGGATTTCAGTGGCTAAAAGGCCAAACACAGACTAACTCAAAGACCTTAATACATGGCACAAAACAAGGCCAAACAAGGCACACAAGAGAGTAGAACACCCTAGACACCAAAGAGACCTTAAACAATCATCAAAAGCACTTAAATACAGAACTTTTTTTAGTTGAAAGCAAGGCCTAAAACAATATGCAAGGATGGCCAATACGGTATACAAACAAAAGCTTAAAAGGGGAATATACTCACCCTTGAAGCACAACTTTGAAACCAACAACCTCTGAGGCCAAAAACCAACTTTCAGAGCTCAAATAACACTCCCAAGAACCTCAACTCAAAGATAGTGGTGTATCACTATGTGTTGTAGTGTAAAAGTGAGAGGAAAATGCACTTTAAGGCACAAACAAACACAGTATAGAGAGAGAGAGAGAATGAGAAATATAGAGAGAGATATATATTTTCTCCAAAATTGCTGAACCTCTGTAAGGGAGGAGGAGCCTCTCCTTATATAGAAGAATGTAATGTGAAGCTTGTTAAACAAGCTTGAAAAGAGCTTCATCCCTCCATACACGTGTATGGAGCAGAGATGAGTGAAAACCAACTGGCTAAAAAGATCTGGCGTGAAATCTGCTGAGACAAGGTGTTCTGCCAGCCATCAGTGGTGGCCGGCAGTGCCTCATTGATGGGCGGCAGGCATCATCAATGGCAGGCAGGGATAAATGAATGGCCGGCAGTGGTAGAGAGTGGTCGGCAATGCACCATGAGGAGCATGCTAGAAAGACCAACACATGGTCCAAAAATGGGGCAGAAAGGATACAGGGTTTGGAAAGCTCAAACCTGTGATGTTCCGCCACGAAAGTCGAATATTCAACGAGCAATCGAACTTGTGGCTGGATGCACCTGCAAGCACAACCAAGTCTTGAGGACGGTCAAAAATGGGTGTCTACAGTTGCCCCTCTTTGACAGAACTCAAAAGTCACAAAGTGACGGAAGTGAATGTCAAAGCCCAGAGACGACCATTTTTGACAAGGCCGAAGACTTAGGCAAACATTCAATATAACCATACAGAGATACTCCCACAGGTTGGGGCAAAATGCAAATGACATGCACGATGCAAGAGCATAACTTATGATTATGCAAAGAAAGCTGTAATGAAGCATTTATGCAAAATAAATACAACAATTTAAGCAAACTGACAAGTTGTAGAAATCTCACACGTTTCAACAGAAAGGATGTAAGAGAATTATGCAATTTTCACTGCATCTCATGCGGAGAAGATTAAAAGCGACTACCGAGGACACCCGGAGTCTCAAACACAACATCTCTTAGCGCATCACACGCAGGAGAGGAAAGGACTGTGCAAGAAAGCATAAGATAGAGGTGCATAACAATGCAAGTAAAAGAGCTGCATAACAATGCAAGTAACGTGCGTGGCAGTGCAAGTAAATGTTCATAACAATGCAAGCAACGTGCGTGACAACGCAAGTAAAGGAGGTGCATAACAATGCAAGTAACGTGTGTGACAGCGCAAGATAGATGTGCATAACAATGCAAGTAAAATGTGTGACAGCACAAGTAAATGTGCATAACAATGCAAGCAACGTGTGTGACAGCGCAAGTAAATGTGCATAACAATGCAAGCAACGTACGTGAGATAGATATGCATAACAATGCAAGTAACGTGCGTGACAGCGCAAGCAAATGTGCATAACAATGCAAGCAACGTGCGTGACAGCGCAAGATAGATGTGCATAACAATGTAAGTATATAGAATGGATGTTTAATACAACAAGAAAATGCTAGGTAACAACAAAAGCATGCTTGATAAAGACACCTTGAAGGCAACTTCCGGTTTACCTCCCGGAAGAGTTGTGATGCGTCAAAAGGATACACCTTGTGCGCATTGATAGGCGATGGCCACCGTACATTGAGAACATGATTCCAAGCTTCCACGGAGGCATTTTGAATCAAATTTTGAACGCTCCTCGAAATTGTTGGAATCCAAGTACACATACCAAGGTAAAATAGGCATAGGAAGCTGGTGGAGGATTACTGGCCATCAGGAAAGGCTGTCGGCCCCCTGCCGGCCATCCACAATGCACTACCGGCCATTAATGTGCCCCTGCCGGCCATTGATGGCAGATTCGGGGAATTCGGTCTTTTCAGCCATAGGTCTTTAAATACACCCAAAATCACTTCATTTCCTCCACACCCCTTGCACAAGAATCATTTCCCTTGCTCTCTAGGTGCGCCTTCTCTCTAGATTCGTGCGTTCTATGCGTTTCCCAACACCCTAAACAACCTTGAATCGTTAAAACCCCTTTGTTCTCTTCGATTTGAACCGATCAGAATTTGAATCTGAGGTGTCTTTTGTCATTTCTACCATTCAAGGATCATTTCCCCCAAATTTCTCTCGACGTTAGTTCGCTTTTCTCAGGTTTTCAACTTTATTTGAATTTTTCTCTCTCCTAGGGTTTGATTTGTTCAAAACTTCACCATTTTTGCTCATTTTTGCTTATTTTTGCATCTATTTCAGATGGCTGATGATATTCCGCATGATGGGGGTTTCCCCGCACTCCCTCCAGTGGAGCTTGCCGTAGACTTTGCGGCTGAGCCGGGGGTTGAGCCTCAGCCTTTACCACCGAGCATACGTCTCTTTGACCCCGCAAGGTATCACCCGGAGACTCACATTATACCAGTGGCGGGAGGCTTCCACACTTTCACAAATTTTGATGAGGACGCGCCAGACGACCTCTTGTTGAGAGAACCCAGGTCTCATTTGTCGGCCATTGTTGTGGAGGTGCCAACTTTACTTTTATGCAGTATTATTCTCAACTATTTGCGTTTCTTGCACTCTTTTGATCTGATTGCGTCACACGCTCTGATATGGATGTATTTCATACATTGTTGCCCTGCATTTAACTGTACTTCACACACCACTGCCCTGTATGAACTGTATACGACCGCACCTTATGCATCGCTATTCTGAATTCAACTGTTTCTTCAATACATCACTGATCCGCATTCGACTGTACTTTCAACTATACTTTCGTCACTTGACCTGATTATATCACTGCTCTGCCACAGGATGGATCCCGCTTCTTTAGAGGTTATGGTGCGACTAGGGATGACAATATCAACCCGGCCCGACGGGAACTCGGACCGTCCCATCCCGATAAATAAGTTTTTCCCTAAAAATTATTCCCCATAGAGTCAAGGCTGGTATTGAAAAATACATCCCCGATGATTTTCGGCCCGAGCCCCACCCCCCGAAATTTCCCCGAAGCTTCCCCGCATATATACTACTTATTAGTTGTATTATTATAATATATCTCTTTCATACATCTCTATTCTCTCACTCTCTGACTCTTATCTCACTCTTGTATTATTATAATATATCTCTTTCATACAACTCTATTCTCTCACTCTCTGACTCTCATCTCACTCTTTTACTCTCTCAACTCTCTGTCTCTCGTTCTTCTCTCCCTCACTCTCTCTTAACTCTCGTTTCTTCTCTCTGTCAACTCTTGTTCTCAACTTAGCCCCGACTCTCATCTCAGCCCCGACACCACCACTACCGCTGGCCACCGCCACTGCCGTAGAAGCTCTGTCTCTCTGTCACCACCACCGAACCCACCGCCACAACCAGCGACTGTCGATCTCATGCTCAAATCTGTTAGATCTAAACTCAGATCTATTATGTCTCTCTCTCTCTCTCTCTCTCTCTCTCTCTGTGATCTGATCTGTGTACTCAGATCTCTCTCTGGTATTGTTATTGAAATCAGATTTTTTTTAGATTAATTTTTTTTTAAATTTAAATCTCTGTGTGATCTGATCTGTGTACACATATTGATTTATTGATGATGATGAAAACATATTGTTGTTAAAAATATTTTTTTTTTTCACATTAATTTTTTTTTTAATTTAAATCTGTGTGTGATCTGATCTATGTACACATTGATTTGTTGTTCATGACAAAACATAGTGATTATATTGATTTGTTGTTGTGTTGAACAAAATTCAAAAAAAACTCGGGGATTTTTCGGGGACAGGGACAGGGAGTTAATGGGTTCCCCTACCGGGGATTGAGGGCGGGGACGGGGATTTTTTAGCCTTTGGGGATCGGGGACAGGGAGTGTAGTCCCCAGCCCCAGGCTGGCCCATTACCATTCCTAGGTGTGACGACCGCTCGGGATTGGTATGATGTGCTTCCCGCGAGGGTCCGCCAGATCATCAACGGGACCGGCTTCGGTCTATTTTGCTCCAGCTTGACGCGGGTCACAGCGAGTCGCCCTCTTCTAGGGGCTCTTGTGGAGAGGTGGTGGGACACCACCAACTCTTTTCACTTTTCCACGACAGGAGAGATGACGATGACTCCTTTCGACTTCGCCATGATCACTGGCCTGGGCGTAGGAGGTGATCCGATTCCCCTTGATCTCGACATGGGAGAGTGGGTGGCTGCATGGGATACATTACTTGGAGCGCATCCACCGACACTTTGAGCGGGCATGGTTAGATATACCTGGTTCGAGGAGCATTACAGAGGGGAGGATCCCGATACTGATGAGGAGGCGAAGCAGTACGCTAGGGGCTTCCTCCTGTTCCTTTTCGGTACCACCTTGTTTTCGAACAGGTAGAATATCGTGGGTTTATACTTCCTGGGCGCTCTGGTGGTGCTCCAGCGGGTCTATTTCTATGACTGGGGTGCAGCCGGCCTTAACACTCTCTACGGATACATGAGCTCGACCTCTCGGATGTGCGAGAGGTTGATCGACAGCTACTAGCGAGCTTGGGAGGTACACAGCTTAGTTTTCCCTTTTCATTATTTTGCTTAGGGCCTGTTTGGTAACGTTTACCTTTTCAGTTTATATTTAAAAAAATTTATAAACTGATTTTTGTTTATTTTTTGTTTATTTTTAGAAAAACATAAACTACAAATGCGTTTGGTTTAGACAAAATGTTTTAAAAAATTTAAAAATATATAAAAAAGAGTGAGAAATGGCAAGTGGTGGCGGGTGGTGGTTGGTGACGAGTGGTGGTGACGGGTGGTGGGTGGTGACAAGTGGTGGCGGCGGAAGACGATGGTGGAAAATGATGGTGGGTGGTGGCGGCGGAAGACGGTGGTGGAAAATGGTGGCAAGTGGTGGGTGATGGTGGCAGGAAAACGGTGGTGAAAAGTGGTGGCAAGTGGCGGGTGGATGGGTGGTGGTGGCGGAAGACGGTGGTGGAAAGTGGTGGCAAGTAGCGGATGGTAGCGGCGGAAGGCGGTGGTGGAAAGCGGTGATGGGTGGGTGGATGGTGGTGGCAGGTGGGTGGTGGATGGCAGGTGGTGGCAGGTAGGTGGCGGTTGGTGGTGGTGGGTGGGTGGGTGACGGTGGCGGGTGGTAGTGACGGGTGGGTGGTGGTGGTGGCAGGTGGGTGGTGGGGGTAGTGGGTGGTGGTGGCGGGTGGTGGGTGGTAGTGGCAGGTGGGTGGTGAGTGGTGGTGGCAGGTAGGTGGCGAGTGGTGGTGGCGGGCGGATGGATGGTAGTGGCAGGTGGTAGTGGAGGTGACCGGGGGGATGGGTGGTAGTGGCGACCGGGGGGGTGGGTGGTGGTGGCGAGTGGGTGGCAGATGGGTAGTGGTGGTGGTGGTGGTGGCGGGGGATAGGTGGTGGTGGCGAGTGGGTGGAAGGTGGGTGGTGGTGGTGGCGGGGGTGGGTGATGGTGGCGAGTGGGTGGTGGATGGTGGGTGACGGGTGGGTGGTGGGTGGTGGCAAGTGGGTGGCAGGTGGCTGGTGGTGGCTAGTAGGTGGGGGGTGGGTGGGTGGGTGGGTGGTGGTGGTGGTGGTGGTGGTGGTGGCAGGGGGTGGGTGGTGGTGGCGAGTGGCTAGTGGCTGGTGGTGCTGGCGGCGGGGGTGGGTGGTGGGTGGTGGTGGCAGTTGGGTGGTGAGTGGTAGTGGCAGGTGGTGATGGGGGGTGGGTGGTGGTGGCTAGTGTTGGGTGGTAAAAAAAAAAAAACTGAAAATTCAAAACGTAAACTCATTTTTTGAGTTTCCATTTTTTGGCCAAATTTATAAACTGAGACCACTGATTTATAAATCAAAAATTTACTAAACAAGTTTTTATTTGAGTTTTTAAAATTTTTGTAAATATAAACTGAAAACTGAAAACGTAAATGTTACCAAACGGCGCCTTAGCATTTCTTGCTTTTGCTTTGTTCAACACTTGTACTTTCTACATTTTCTGTATTTGTTCTTGCACTGTATGCTTTTTTCTTTGCATGTTCTGTACACCATACATACTGCACACTACATACCATACACTGCACACACAAAATCTAATATCTACTCTAGATTTGCACTCCTTATGTATTATATTGCGTTCTGCTTTCTGCATGTTCTATACTCTGTTCATACACTGTACTGATCACATCTTTCTCACAGCTGTGGGTGTACACATACTTTCCGACACTTGCTCCAGAGCCTGTGGAGGAGACCTTAGTGACAGTCTCATTCTCTGATGTATACGACGGCCAGCTTCGTCGTAGGACCCGAGAGAGCTTTATGTTCTTCCGACAGTATTTTGATTCGGTCATGGCGCACGAGGTAAGTCTGCAACGAGATTATTTCAATTAATCCGATGTACCCACATTAGTTATTTGACAACTGATCCATCTTGTTCGTTCTCCTTTCTCAGATCACGTGGCAGCCATGGGATGTGATTCTGTCAGGACTCCGAGATCAGTACCACACTGCCCGGACTGTCTCTCACTACCACATCCTCTTCGAGGGCCCGATCTGTCGTGCCTGGTTTTTGAGTGAGCGCTTCGTACGCCAGACCTTGGGATTGCCTGCTCCATTTATATCAACGGCACCTCCACCATCGATGAGGGAGACACACAGGTTGTCCGCCGACCAAGTGATTCAATTCATGGTGGGACTGGAGATGGATTATTTCCGCATGGAGGGTGACTATGCGACCTTTATTCAGACGCATCTGATGCCATCTTTGTCCGGTGTCCGAGAAGGAGAGGGAACGAGGGCTCTAGCTGCGAGAGGGAGAGGCCGAGCGACTAGATCTCGTAGGAGGAGAGGTCCTGAAGGGAGACAGGGGACTGGATGGCCAGAGCTGCCTACTACTATGACATACCGAGGGCGGGCTGGAGAGACTTATCAGATTCCCATCGCTCCTCCTCCAGCTGGTCACGAGCTCGTCGGAGTTCGAGGCTCGACCCCGGTATATGCGATACTTTTCATTTCACGCATTCATTTCATTTCAATTGATATCCCGCAGATTACTAATTATCTCAACACTTTTGCCGGCTTCCATAGAGTACACCGGGCAGACTCTGGAGCTGTCGGCATCGGTGATGGGGATGTTGCAGACGAGCATGGACCTACTCAATATTTACAATATTTCGGTAAGTTCTTTCAAACTACACTTCATGCCACAAAGTCTTTTCTTGACACGCCATCATTTACACAATTCCACACTACATTGATCTGATACATTGCTTCCATACACCGCTCACGGTACACATACACTGCAAATCATTCACTGCTCACAGCACATTATTCTTTGCATCTGATACATTTTATTACTAATGTAATTTGGCAAATTGCCCTTTTTCAGATTCCTTTCCTGATGTCAGGCCCATCAGATGCCCCAGTGGGAGCAAGAGCGGGTCCTTCAGCACCTCCCCGAGCAGTAAGGGGAGCGGGACGAGGGACTCCAGCGCACAACCGTAGCAGAGTTAGGCGTGCTCACGCCAAGAATAGTTCACGGGGGCCTGCCCCAGATGATGATGAGTCTGACGAGGAGGCAGTGAGTCTACAATCAGAGTCGTTCCAAGATGGAGATGCGGCTGGATATAGTTCCGGTTCAGAGTCAGGTGCTGATGGTGACGATGTTCCAGAGTCCTCTCAGTCGAGGAAAGGGTGAGGAGGACCTCTCAACCTTGAGGCAACTGGCGCCGATTCAAATGCTTTATTTTTGCTTTATTTCTCTTTTTACTAGTAGTTTTAGCACCTTGTACAGTCTCAGGCAATTTTACTTTCTTTAAAACTTGTGCTCTTTTCTAAAAAGAATCCATGATGGGATGAAAACAGCTTTTTTATTGAAAAAGTGTTGCATTTTGTATTCTAAGCATCGCATCACACTATTTTGCATAAAAATGAGATTGATGGATATTGAACATCCGTGCATTATCAAGTCAGGTAGTGAGCCAACACAACAAACAAAAACAACACAACTTAATAAGCAACAACAAAACCTTAACAAGTTTACAACTCGATAAGCAAATTACGAAACTCGATAAATGAAAGGAAGATGATTACAACTCGATACCAAAATGAAAACTAATACATCTTAAACGAGACACAACTGAGTCCAACAGGACAAAAACAAGACCTTAAAAGACACGAATAACAAGACTCCACTGCAGCAAACAACTGGATTTTCACCAAGAAGGTCAGTGAGCATGAGGGAGAGCCTATCGGCCATAGGGGAAAGCCTACCGGCCATCAGTGTGCCACTACCGGCCACTAATGAGCCACTGCCGGCCATCAATAAGCAGGTGTCGACCATCGATGACAGACTCTCTGAAACGTTGACATCTGTCCTCCACTCACTGCCTTATCTTTTATATGAGTTCCAGCTTCGGGATTTCCTCATTCTAACTTAGTTTTTGCCCCAAATGGAAGCATTTCTTGTCCAAAATCTCACAAATTGGATCACCAACTTGGATGGCTCGAAAAAGTTGAATTTTCGGGGCTTTGGCATAAACGCACTATTCACGTTGAGTCGCACCCCGCTGTGTTTTCCGTTCCTTTATGCCGCGGCAAGGTTTTGGAATCCGGTAACACACATCTTTAGCTTTGGCGAGCAAGAGATGTGTCCCACTTTCAAGGACTTCCAAGCTTTAATGGAATCTGAGCGCTATGAAGAAATCTTGCCTCAATTCTGCTTCAGCCACGTTCAAGCCTTAGGACGGAGTGCGGCCTTACTTTGCATGATGCTCGATCATTGATTCACGATAGAAAGCTGGACATTCCGAGCTTGATTCGTCAATTTTCTGATGCGGGTGACCGCGGCGACCATCATTGGCAGTGTTATCGGCGACACACGCTTTGCTTGTGCATCTTGTCTCATTTCTTGCTTGCCCCAAGCTCTGGTGGGTTTAGCACTCGTTTGATTGAAGTCACCGAGAGCTTAAAAGAGGGGTAGAGCTGCATTGCCATGACACTAGCTGAAACATTGATGGGTTTGGACGCTTTTCATCGCCGAGAGACGACTAGATTCGCGGGGAGTCCACTACTACTGCAGGTAATGTTTCCCACCCTATCTCATATATATTTCTCGCATCACTCGGCCCTCAGGCTCGGTTTTTCTCTCAAAACCCTTTTCTCACTTTTTCTCTCAACATACACCTCTCTATTCTTTAATCTCTCATTTTTCATCCCTCCCCAGATATGGTTGATAGATAAATTGAAGGTTGTGGACTCGTGCCCAGCATATTCAGCTCGCAGCTATAGACACCCCATTTTTGACCGACCTTAAGACTCAGACGTCACCAATTGAGCACTCGGTGATGATGCATATTGTGCTCGTTCTGAAGTTGTAGAGCCTCGGCTGAGAGCCTTGCCTCCGGACTTTGGGGCTCTTTTGTGCTTTACCTCGGTTTGCGAACCAGGTCCTGTTTTCTCTTCCCGAAGGGAGGGAGTGGACTCGTAGACCATCTCTTAGTGGCTGTAGGCTACGTTTCATGGTCGTAGGCCATTTTTCCCGTTTGGAGACCAGTTTCCGGTTTTCGGAGCCGTCGGTCGTGTGCCTCGGTTCGGGACCGCTTAACTACCTCTGTTTGCTCCGGTTTTTGGCATACACCTTGTTTCCTCTCCCTAGAGGGACACTGTGGCCCGAGAGACCACCTTCGTGATCGCACACCACCTCCGGTGCCTAACAGCCTATTTTCGAGGCCCCAGGCCGCGCGTTTTGGCCCCCCGAACCCTCGTTTTGCGTCGGTTAGGGTTCATTTTTGGCATGGACCCTATTTTCATTGTTTGGAAGGTGGTAGTATAGTGGGAGGCCATAAATTCTTTGGAAAAACATTTTCTCTCTCCTCCAGCCAATTTTCTTGACAGAAAGCTAGTTTTTCTCACTTTTGGACCTTAATTTCTGGTCTCCCATACCACCAGTATGTTGTACTCATTTGAGAGGCCACCAATATAGGTAGGCCGACCAGCTTTTCTTCCTGACCCTTTTGAACCTTGCTAGAAAGCTGGTTTTTTCCCCTCTCTTGGGTCACATTTTCTGGTTTTCCACCATACAGCTGTATTCTCCTCATCTTGGAGGCCACCTTTCTGGTATGGCCGACCAGCATTTCAGCTTGACCCTGTTGAACCCTGGTCGGCCGACTAGGGCATGTGGTCGGCCGACCACTTGAACTGGTCGGCCAACCACCTCCTTTTTGGCCATCCTGAGTGCAACACAGCTGTGCCAGCTGTGAAGCACTTGACCCTTCCTCTGAGATTTTGAGCCTTTTGTTGGTCTTTTTAAGTTGGTTTTGACCCCTTTGCTTAGCTTCTTAGAGAAGCTTGACTCTTTTGTCAAGCTTCTTGAGGAAGCTTGACCCTTTTGGTCTAGCTTCCTCAAGAAGCTTGACCCTTTTGGTCTAGCTTCTTTGAGAAGCTTTGACCCTCTCTTGAGGCTTCTCCAAGAAGCCTTGACTCTCTTCCTCTATAAAACCAAGCTTCCCTCTCCATTTGCAAGGGTTAGAAAAACTAGCCAAGGCATATACACTCCATCCTCCATATCTCTCTCATCCAAGCTCAAATACCCCATTGTTCTTGGCCATTACACCACACCTCATAGCCTATCACCTCCACCATCCATTCCATCATCTTGGAGTTGTTTTCCAGAGGTTGAAGGCTCACCTTCTTGGTCCAGAACCTGCTGCATTGCTGTGCTACAAGGGTAAGTCCTCATTTCCCCCATTTTTGCATTATTTTGCTTCATAACTTAGCCCTATTTGCAAGCATTTCTGGGTTTCATCTAAAACTGAAAAGTGCCTTATTTTGAGCTCCTCTTGAAGTTTTATTAAGGATACTTTTCTGTTTGAAGTCATGTACTTCCTTGTGTGCTTCATCCCTCTTTGTAGGCTTATTTTGCTTCATATCTTAGCCCTACTTGTGAGAATTGTCGAGGTTTGTCACAAACTAAAAAAGGTTTTCTTTTGAGCTTATAAACATGTTTTCTTAAGGTCATTTTCATGTTGGGGTCATCTACCCCCTTTCATGCTTCATTTCCTCATGTTTTGAGCTATGCATGTGAGCATTTGCATTGGCCTTGGTTTGGCCTTTTAGCCACTGAAATCCAATGGATTTTCAGTGCCCTAGATATGTCTTTGAGCTTCCAAATCATAGAGGGGTGACCTTCTCACCCCTCATTCTCTTTACTAGCTTTATTAGCCTTCCAAAGGACCCCCATTTTGCATGTTGTGAAGTCACTTTTTAGGCTCAATTTGGTGAGTTTTAGGGTCTGCCTTGACTCTATCTGGAGCCCCTTTGGCCATATTTTGTGTCCCTCATGCATGTGTGGAGCAATCCTCCTCAAGGCCTTTCAAGGGGACCTTTCATTGCATGTTTCATTGACCCATTTCAGGGCCTTTTTGGTGAGTTTTAGGGCCCTCATAACTGATTTCCAGTGTTGGTTTTTCCATTTTACATGTCCATCTTGTATGTGTTGAACAACCCTCTTATTGGCCTCTCAAAGGAGCACCTCATTCTAACATGCGTTGACTGAGTTTCTATAGGTTTTTGGGGTTTATTTGACATGCCATGTCTCTGTTTTTGGCTGGTTTGGTGACCTCTCTTGTGCTTCATTTACATGCCATGTAAACCATGCTTACTAGCCTATGTTGCATGTTGTTTTAGCCCTTCATGTTAGCACTTTTGGGCCATGCTTGGAACTAATATTGTGCTTATTTTGGACTGCCTTGGCTCTGTTTTCATGCCTCATGGTCAAATAATGCTTGCTTTGCATGCTTGTGGTTCAATGCATTTGCCTAGTTTTGAGTTTCGGGGCCTATTTCATGCATTGGGTGACATGTTTTCATGATTCGGGACCATTGAGCATCTTATTTCAGAGTTGGAAATTGCATGTTTGTATGCCATCTTTCATCCCTTGCCATGCTTTGGTAGAGTGGCATTTGATGCCTTAGGATCAGTCCCTTGCATCGTGCATGTTTGCATGTGTTTCGGTTGTCTCATTTCCATCATATGGCCACTGATGCGAGTGTGGCTGAGGTCCACTCATATTCAGTGGCGACTCCAGGAATTTTTGTCAGTGGTGTCAATCAAAAACTTAAATACCTTATATCTTACAGAAAATTCACATTAATCATTATATCACATATATCTTACAACAAGCTCGGTATGCCACAACATGGAGGACAAGAGACCTTCTGGCCCCCGCTCCCACTTTCAGTTGCACCCTCTCTGATGAGTGCATAGCTTGGCTTGATGAAGAGGCACAGGTTGGGCCTACTTTGGCATCAGAGGCTTCCACAAGCTCTGGGAAAGGATGCAGGAACACCTGACTATGCCCCGAATTTATTGCTTTATCAGTACTTTCAAGTTTTTCTTTATGAATGTAATAAACAGCAACTTCAATTTGTATTCAAGAGTAGAACTCTGTACTAAAATCAATGTAATTGAAGGTTGTGGGTACTGAAAATTTTTCATTTGGTCCAAAAATGGTCTAAGTCGTAAAAAGATTAATTTGAGCAAAATCAACTTTTATTAAAACTTTTCAAAACCATTTTCAATATGGATCACAACTGGACATGCCCGAGATCTATCACTGAGATGTACAACCCCGAATCTCATCAACTGGAAAGTTGCCCCTAGTCTGAATAACACTGCACGGGAGATCACAACCGAGCTCTTGAATGCAGAAAATGCGAAGATGACCAAACATGATCACATGGACAAAGTTGATTGAGGAAGTGTTTATGGATGGACTTTAGGATGAAGTTGACTACGTATCCCGAAGATGGGAATCAAGCCTTACGTAGTTCGGCTCGGGTTCACTCGTGTATTAACACTCTCCTTTTGCGCTCTAACTTTTGCCAAGGTCGCCCTTTCTGGGTTTTCAACCTTGCGAGCTCAGTTTTTATAGTTTCAAATTTTTCATGCTCTAACTTTTGCCTAGGTCGCCCTTTCGGGTTTTTGGCCTAACAAGCCACTCAGGGATAGTATTTCTTTAACTTATCCATGTTGATCGGCTGAGAGAACTCTAGGCCATCTAGGTCCATCAGAATGACAGCTCCACCCGACCAGATAGACTTGATAATGTAAGGACCAGTCCAATTGGGTCTGAACTTGCCCCTAGGGTCGTGGATGGGAGCTCGGTTATCTTTGAGCACAAGATCCCCTTCCTTCAAATTCCTGGACATAACCTTCTTGTTGAAAGCCCTGGCGATTCTCCGATGATAACCCTAAACATGGTATAGTGCTTTCAGCCTCCTCTCATCAAAAAGCATGAGTTCTTTGAACCTACTTTGCTGCCAATCTGCCTCAGCTATCTGACACTTAGCCAGTACTCGTAATGACGGAACCTCAACTTCGATAGGCAGAACAGCCTCCATCCCATAAACCAAGGAATACGGAGTTGCCCCAGTAGAAGTTCGAATTGAAGTCCGGTAGCCCCACAGAGGAAATGGCAGCTTATCTGGCCAGTCCCGGTAGGTTTCCACCATCTTCTGCAGAATGTGCTTGATGTTCTTGTTGGCAGCCTCAACTGCTCCATTGGTCTGCGGCCGATATGTAGACGACTTATGAAAAGCCACGTTGTATTTGTCCAACAAGTCGATCACTTCCTTCTTGAAGTGGGAACCATTATCTGAAATAATCTCGTTCGGGCCCCATAGCGACAGATGATGATGTTCCTGATGAACTTAGCAACATGCGATGCCTTCAACACTGCATAAGATTGGGCCTCAACCCATTGGACCCCTTCGGAGTGACAGCCCCAATTACATCAATCCCCCAGACTGAAAATGGCCATGGCAAAGTCATGTTGTACAGCTTTGACGGCAGAATGTTCATGCGGTTTGCATGGATCTGACATTTGTGGCATCGCCGAACAAAGCCAATACAATCCTCCTCCATGGTAGACCAGTAATAACCCTATCTAAGGATCTTCCAGGCTAACATCACCCCGTTCATGTGTGCTCCGCACTCTCTTCCATGGATGGCCTCCATCAAGCGCTTCGATTCTTCAGCATCAACACACAGCTTATGCATCCCGAGATGACCTCTCTTGTACAGTGTACCCCCGCAGACGATGAACTGAGCAGCCATTCTTCGAATTGCCCTCTTATCTTTGGCATTTGCCCCTAGTGGATACACTTCCTTCTCCAAGAAGTTCCAGATGCCGTAATACCAGGGATTCTCATCTTGTACCTCATCTATGGCAGCAATCAGCTCGTAGGCCGGCACAAATTTCTGTTCAATAATGATCGGATGCATTCGAACTCTGAAAGGGATGTCTATCATAGAAGATAGAGTTGCCAATAAATCTGTGAACCTGTTGTTCTCTTTTAAGAGTGAAAACTTGCTGGAATAGAGCTAAAGCATGCTAGAATAATGGATCAAAGTATAGAGCATGTTAGGCTAGCAAGGCAAAATTACACTACAAGTGTATGAGCCACTCAAGAGACAACCAAACCAGCCAAAAACAGAGTCATGTCAGACCTAAAAACTCACAAAAAAAAGCTCACACCATGCCTCAAGAGTATAGAGATACATGCTCATTTGATAGGCCAATAATACAAGCAAACAAGATAAGAAGAGAGGGGATCACCCCCTCTGATTTAAGGCCTCAAAACCACAAGTCTACCACTAAAAATCCACTGGATTTCAATGGCTAAAGGCCAAACATAGACTAACTCAAAGACCTTAACACATGGCACAAAACAAGGCCAAACAAGGCACACAAGAGGGTAGAAACCCTCGACACCAAAGACACCACCACCATTGGAAACTAAACTTCTAGGGCTTGAATTTAGACTTAAGAATCACCTAAAATCGAGTCTAGATGAGAGAGATATGCTCAATTGAAGTTGCAAGGTATAAACTGAAACAGGGTTGGACGCTCAAGCAGTGGGTCAAGACAGGCAAAGTGCATTCTGCCCACTCGTGTGCCCGACAAAGGCGGCTCGGGTGCCCAGCGAGCAGAAACAAAACCTGGGACTATTCTTCGAGTTCTAAAGCTTCTTAACTTGATTTTCTTCATTTTCAAGTCCCAAAACATGATGTCTAAGGGCCAAATGAATAGATAAATAATGCATAACTCATGGAAAAATAGTTTTATACATTAAATTCAAAGTTTCATGAAACAACCCATAGATTTTTGTTTAGAAATTCAACACTTCTTCTCTTTATTACAATCCTCCATTTTTATCTTTTTTAAACATGGATTAAACTCTAAAATATTATCAAAACTAAAGGGAAACATGAAATTATTACTTTATATGCTTCAAAAGCATCAAAAGCAAGATCAAATCAATCAAACCTAGAGGTTTCATGCTTGTTCTTTCTCCTTTCCATTTCTAGTCCATTTTACTTCCAATTTCTTCTTGTTCTTAGGTGTTTAGAGAGTCTACTACAAGATTTAGGATTGAATTTTTACCTTGAAATGCTTCTAGGTCAATTTCTGTTAAGATTCTTCAGCTCTCCCTTTTTTCCCCATTTTTCCTTCTTTTCTTCCTTTTCTTCTCTTCTCTCTCGTTTTTCTTGAGTTCTCCAGCAACTTCACCTTTTTGTTTGATTAGGACTTAAAGGTTTTATCATATATGGCTCGGGCAAGGGTTGAAACATTCCTAAACCTCTAATCTTGCTTATATAAGCTTAACTAATTTAAGTTATGCCTAGCTAATCAAGCTTATTTCTAATTTCGCTTACGCTATGTTTGGTTCGAGGGTTTGGGAACAGATTTGGAAAGAGAAAGAGAAAAGGTAAGTGAAATGAGAATAAAATACACTTACATTTCACTTTGTTTCACACACATTTTCTTTTTCCATTTCCAAATTCCTTCCCAAATCCCCCAACTAAACACAACATTAAGGCCTCGTTTGAGAAGTAACCTTTTTAGCCTAAAAGTCAAAAAATACTAAAAAACCAAAAAGCCAACCACCTATACCAAAAAGTCAAAGATTCTCTTTTTGCTATACATTTTGCACATCTTTTAGTAAAAAATCAAAAAATCATCCCAAACATACTAGTTTTTTTACATCATATTTTAGTCAAAAAGCCAAAAAGTTACCAAAAAAACCTGTTCCCAAACGAGGCCTAAGATTCCCTAATCATATTTAATTAATACTAATCCTACTTAGTAAAACAACATTTAGCATGAAAAGGTTAAATTTATTAGACTAAAATCTTTAAGCTCCTCACTTAAGGTTTAGGCACAACCTATGGTTTTCAAATCAAGCTCTAAACTACTTCCTAACTCAAAACACATAACAAATAATTCTAACACACAACAAACAAGTTCCTAACTTAGTTTTTCCATGCTCCTACTTCTTTTCTTCTAATACTACAAGTCTCAAATCATATAAACATATGATATATAACATGAATGCATGAGCAAGTTACTATTCATGATGCATGAAAAGGTGTGTTTGTCACATCCTTAGACCTTGAACCCTGAAGTCCCTCCTCCTCAGCCTGAATAATAATCTCATCATGTGTTGCCGCCTCCACAAGGCAGTTGTAGTTCCGGATCATGTTCCCGGCAACCTTAAACAATATCTTGGTTCTCAATCTCTTCTAAAATTCTATGCAACGGCGTTCCTCCATTGCCACCAACTCCGGTGCAAACTAGGACAAACTAGTAAAGATCGGCCATTGACATGTTCAGTTGCTTGAGGTCTTGGAATTCTTATCTCAGTCTCTCTCTAGAAGTGGGACGTAAATACTTGTCCTAGAAAGCGATGACAAATGCCTCCCATGTCGTCCAAATTCTTCCATTGGCGTACTTCCACTATTGGCCCATATCTCCTTTAAGGTAATAACTCGCTAGGGTCACCCTAAGCTCACTATCATTTATGTGAAGCATCTTAAAAGTCTTCACAGTTTGCTCGAGCCACTCATCCACCTTCTTGGTTTCCAGGCCACCATGAAACTCATCCAGTTTGGCCCACAAGAACTCTCGAGTAAGATAACCCACCCTCGTCTCCACGGTGTTTTCTTCGGGTTGGTTCTCTACCCTCAAGATATTCATATACTCTCTGAAAGCCCCCGCCATCTCTTGGTCTAAGGAACCCATAGCAGTTTGACCAACTTGCTCCAGGGCTTCTACTTGTCCCACTTGCTTGGCCACATTCGTTTGGCCCACTTGCTCAACCACATTAGCTTGGCCAAACCCCTCTTCTTGTACTGGAACCTCATAGACCGGCACTTCATGAAAACCTCGGTGAGGCCTACCATGCCTCTCGCCTCTACCATCACACCTCTAACCTTGTCTTGACATCCTAATTAAGGACAATAATGAACAATTTATCACACAATCGCATATGTGTTCGCAATTGAGTCTCACCCTTCTCATCACACTAATTTACAAGCTTTGATTTCATGTAAATACTTAGTTTCACTCCACATAAGCACTTAACCACATAAACACATACGGATTACTCCTTCAAGATGACACTTGTCCCATGAAACACCAAAAATTCTTGTTAGAATGAGTATTGATCAGGTGCCCTTCTAATAAGACTTCTGTAGACGTGCCTGAATGTCCCGGCTCCGCGCACGAATGGGGTGCAAAATCCGTTTTGTTCATTGGACTACTACAGTTCAGACTCAATGTCACGGTTCTGAATCTAATCTCACAAAGTGCAATGCAAGACCGATAAATCACCAAAGAGTCCAAATCCGGCAAATCGTTTTGAAAAACTGATTTTATAAAGAAGTGCCAAACATGGACTGCTTTGCAGATACAGAGTCGCCACCTAAATGTTTTATTTTGGGAAATTTAGGAAACCCTGACTCGTGCCTAAGGCCACGTGTCCATCATCACCAAAGTTGCCTCAGCTCGGGAACTTGGGTACGAGAGGGGAAGGTCATGCAATGAGCACCCCCGTTCGCCCGATCAAAGATCAGCCTTTACTAACATGATATCTTGTTTTTGAAAACACATGCGTTCTTATTCCAGTTTATTAGCCTAGAATTATTATGTGATGCGCACAGCATACAAGTATAGACTAGATCGCCTAAGTTGTTACAAAACATCTCATGTTTGTTTGTTTGAAAATAGTTTGAAGGTGCTACTTGCAAGTAGGCTAAGACGTGGATTTTGCCACCCTCAAATGGGCTAGAAAAACATGATTTTGCCACCTCAAGTGGGCTTAAAACTCGCATTTCGATGAATTATTCCAATTCAAGCAATCCAACCTTCACCCACAAGCATTCAGGTAGTTATATCACATAAGCAAATAGCCTCATGGCAAACATGCTATCATGGCAACACTCACACTCATGCAAGGATGCTAAAGCATAAACACTTACAATGTATTCCGAGCCAAAACAAAAACTAGTTAGTAATCAATGCATGATCCTAGTTCATGTTAAGATGGCTAATGCAACACATGCAAAATGCAACTAGAAATAGGCTCGGCTATTCTAAGATGTCATGTGAAATGCAACTTGATAATCATGTATTCAAATCGGTATTGAAATACAATACAGTTAGTATGATGCGCCGAGCCCGGTGCATGCAAGACAGATGAATAGATGCACGCATGCAAAGTATAAGTATGCTAATTGAAATATGCCCTAAAACTAACCACTGAAAGCAGGTAAGTAAAGGGGAGAAAGAAATGGAGGTTGGAAGACATGCTCACACGCAGGCACACTTATTACAAAGTTTTCCCTCTCAACGGAGGGTCCGAATGAAAGCTAAGCTAATCTAAGCTAAGCTAAGCAACTAATCTAATAATCTAATTAGACCAATTATTACACAACCAAATTGAATAATAAGCAATCTACTTACTAATTATTACAACACTTAACTAATTAACAAATTAATTAATTAATTACGAATTCAATGCTAACCAACAAGTAAGCATAAAAACTAAACTACTCCAGCTCTATTTGAAGGAGAAGAGGATGCATGCTCGGTTGCCGTCCCGAAAAGCTCTCCAGTTGCTCTCTTAAGGCTCTGTCTGCAGGGTGTCCTTGAGAATTAGCTGTTGGATCTTACCAAAACAGTGCTGAGGAGTGCACCAGTGGCCTGCCGGCCATGAGTAACTACTGCTGACCCCCCTGCTGGCCAAAGATGGACCACTGCCGGCCACAAACAATGCACTGCCGGCCAACAACAAGAGGGTGCCAGCCACTGGTGTGCTGTGACACCAAGCTGCAGTAGAGTACAAAACAGAGGAAAGGGAGGGTCTTCCAAGGGTATATGCGCACTATGCCACTCCATATCACCTCAAAACATCAAGGGAGAGGCATAATCGGTTCCAAGACCATTGATCACGTATCTCGATGCATGATGGCCAAAGATCTAACTTGTGCAAATCAATGTAAAATGAATGCACAAAAACACATAAATGCCTAGAACTCTATCATGCATCATCAAGAGCGTCGGCGACCGAGAATTGAGGCACGTTTCATCACTTCAAGTATGTAACGTCCCTCATTTCTCGTGTTTGGCTTAACACCCGAGCCAAACACAATGCAATGCATGCAACATGGAGATGCCATGCAATGCAACATAAGCATGCCAAATGCAATGTAACAAGCATGCAAAATGCAAAGTACCAAGCATGCAACAACATGCAAGAATCATGCAATGCGACAAGCATGCGACAATATGCAAAATGGAACAAGCATGCAACAACATGCAAGACAAGCATGCAACAACATGCAAAGATGGTCTTAAACCAAAATGGACAGACCTCAATCATGCCCAAATCAGTGGCCAAGATGATGAAATGATGGCATGAAATGCAAAGCAGAGCATGCCCATGTAATGACCTATCACCTAGGCATAAGAGCACAACTCTCAAGAGTGCTCAAAGGGTGAAAAACATGCAAGTGTGACAACACTATAGGCCCTGAAACCATGCATGGAATGGTGCCAAACCACTCCATCAAGACAAGCATAGCATGCAAGAAAGCTCAAAGCTTGAAACTAGCAAAGGGAATTAAACCATGGCCATGCAAAGCAAGCCTCAAAGGGGCAAGGGCATCCAAAATAGTCCCAAGGCAGGTCCAGGTGAGACTAAAAATATGCTTGAACCTAGCCAATACAAGCTAGAACAAAAGACCAAAAGCATGAAGCATGCAAGGCTACAAAGGGGTATTACACTACACCTATTAAAACCAAACATGGCATGGCTTGGACAACATAAAACAGAGTTACATCATGATGCAACAAGACCAAAAATGCACTGATATGATGGCCCAAAGGCCTAGGCATGATGGCATGCACAATAATTCATTCTTGAGGCATAAAGAGCCAAACCTCCAAGGCATTAAAAGAGTGACAAGCACAAGTGTATGACCATGAAATATGCACTGATATAACACTTCAAACGATGCCAAAGCATGCAAACATCACAAGTTAATCATGGTAGTGGCCTCAAAACTCAAGACTAGTCAAGGCATTTGCCCTATAGCTATACAAAACATAAGTCATATGACCATGGCTGCCCAAAACAGTCCTAAAACAGCCCAAAATATGAATAAAATCATGTTGGAGCATAGCCAAAATATGCTAGAATAATGAGCCAAAACATCATGCATACAAGGCTAGTAAGCAAGATTTGCACTACAACTACATGAAGCATTCAAGAGGTGACCAAATCAGCCCAAATCAGAGTTATGACATGTCAAATGATGGCCAAAAACCTACTGAAATGGCAACCAATACATGCTAGAAAGACATTCTACTTTGATGAGCCATAAATGGGATTACACTACACATACAAGAAGCATGCATGGGGTGACCAAGACAACCAAAAAAAGAGTTATGGAAGGTCTGGAAAGTCACCAAAATGAGCCTAAACAAAGCCTCCAAGAAGTAAAAACACATGCTCATTTGATTGGCCATCAACACAAGTAAACAAGAGAAGAGGATGGGGGACAACCCCTACCCATTTTGGCCCTCAAAACAAGTTTTCTACCACTAAAATTCCTCTAGAATTTAGTGGTTTTAAGGCCAAAAAGAAGTTGTTTGAAAATCTTGGAAGTTAGCTCAAAAGGCTTTACAAGCCAAAGAGCAAAAGGAGAGACAACCCCCTAGCCAAACAAGGCTTAAACCACCACTCTTAGGACTGAAAAACAGAGGAAAAACAGAGGTTTTTTTAGTTCAACACCACTCTAAAAATAGTTTACAAAGGTGGTAAAACAAGCATGCAAAACAAAGGTTTAAAGGGACAAGTGCTTACCCTTGAAGCACCTTGAAGGACCGCAGCAAAACCAGCCAAAATCTGAGCCAAAATTAGCCTTTTGGAGCTCCAAATGATCCTCAAAGAACCTCAGCCCAATGGTGGTTAAGTTTGGTTAAGGGTGCCTAGGCAAAGGAGAGGTATATCTTCAAGTATACCTCTCACATGCACATAAGGTCAAGAGGGAGAGCAAGCTTGAGTTAAAAGCTGAACTTTAGCTCTGGAATTTGTAGACAGAGAGAGAGAGAGAGAGAGAGAGAGAGAGAGATTTAGTGAGAGAAGCTCTCAAACCTGCTCAAGAAGTTCTCACCCCCCAAAACAAGAGATATGGCTTCAATATATAGCCAAAAGAGAGCTTGGTCGAAATATCTGAGCTGGGGGCTTGTGCATAACAGTTGGAGGGAAAAGATCTGCAAAATATCTATTTTTTTGACATTGTTGGCCTGCCGGCCATCACTGGTGGCCGGCACTGCATCATCCATGGCCGGCACCCTTCACCAGTGGCCGGAAGAGAAAATCTGCTCTGTAGGTCCAACTTCAAACAGGTATATCTCCTTCATCTGGACACCTTTTTAGGTCATTATTGTATCCAAATTGAAGCCCCGGAAGTAAGCTCTCCAATGGTGGCAGCCTTGCATCAAAATTCCAACTATGTAAAAAGTTATTCCTATTTTGGTGAAGCAGCTCAGTTTCGGTCCAACCGGAATGATGCCGAACTTCAACCAACCATATCTCTCCCATCCGGACTCGGTTTGAGGAGATTCTTGAATGAAAAATGAAGCCCCGGAAGTATTCTTTCCAACGGTGGTGGCCTCATAGCTTAAATCCAAGTACACAAAAGGATAGACCTGATTTAATGAGGACTACTCGTCTCTCTCTTAACGATTCATGCCCAACTTCTTCCTCAACTTGGTTTCTTCCCTCTTCTCCTCTTTTCTTCAACTCCACACCCCTAAACAAGGTGCTTTGAAATATTTTCCGAAGATTTCATCTCTCTTTCATTCATTTTCACTTTGTCCTTGCTCGGTTTACCGAAAAGTGCGACATTTAACAAAATGCGAGCATCGGAACATCGTAGGAACTTTATTTCAAAAATATTTTGAAAGAGAGGGTTTTAAGGTCTGAAAACCATCCAAAATAGATTTGGTCCAAAATGGGGTGTGAGGTTAGGATTTGACTCTCCTCTTGCCAAAGAAATCGAACATTTTCCCTACACATCTTTCATCACCAAGCAAACAATCACTAGCGCCCAAGTCTTAAGGTCGGTCAAAAATGAGATGTCTACAAGGAATTTTATAGGCACAAATGACATCCTAAAAGTTCAACCCCATACCCATCTAGTCATATAAGCATGTTATCACGTAACACCTAAAACATGGAACATATCCTAATTAGTGAAATGAACCCATTGTAGAAAAGCCACTTCTCGCGAGCCCCAAGTATTCAAACCCGGTAGCTCTGATACCAAGTTGTAACCCCCCCAAATTACTAACATAAAATGATCCTGACTTAGTTCCATAGCAATGAATAATTATCAACTCCGGTCAACATTAAGCAATTCAAATCCTTGTAGTTGTAGCTGTCCACATGCAATACATATTCAATCTCCTTAAAGTATAAATCCATAGCATGCGAGACGCATAATGCAAAAGAAATAACACAAAAGAATGCGCCATAGGCTACAAGTTCCAAGGCTTAAGCCCAGTTACACAAAAATGGTTATTGAAACTCATACATGTTGGCTTGTCAAAAATAAACAATAAAAGAAAAAAACGCTCATGTTCTGAAAACACTTCTCACACCTTTAGCTAGGCGGAATCATCACATCCTTTTTTACACAAATCCACTAAGGATGAGCACAAAGCCAATAGAAAGATCTTAACAAATTATATATGTTTTAAACAATCTTATAACATGAATGTTATACAATGCCATGCTTCAAAAACCATAACTTTGACCCTTTTGAAACCACGTGCAATGCTCTTTTCAAAAATACATTATCTCAATGAATTCAAAATGCACATACGGAGCGGTAAATATGACTCGAGTAATCCCTATGTTGGTATCTACAAATAGGAATGTCAAGCACTACCAATCACCACTTTACCGGCTCCTAACCGAAAGGCATGTGGTACCTACTCCGCGTGTGTTTTTGGTTTTTCACCCTAGATACTCAAGTCAACTTAACCAATACCAAACTATGCCCCCTATCCGGACTTACCAAATATATTTATCCCAAAACATTTCAAGATCATCAATTGTTTTCTCAAAACAGTAACTCGATTTCCAAAACATAGCCATAATAATCGATACTCAAAAGCTATACAAGTGAATGAAATACAAATGCAAATATAAATATATAAAATCCCATAATTTTCAGCACTTTTCCTCAATGTGAATTACAACTTTCAACATTCCTCAATGTTTCAAATAACAATCAATATCCACATACATGTGACTTATGACACATTTTCATATTCACAATTTATATAATTATCCAATTTCCATGATCCAAGTATTTGCAACATACTATCCATGGCAAATTTCTCAACAAAAACTAACCCATTTCATAGATGATTCAACAATATATCGAACACATGATTTTTCCTCACCTTTCTCAACAAAATCACATGATCTCATGAGTTTTTCTCAAAATTAACTTTTTTCCCAAATTTCCAAAATCTACGATTTTCTCCCAAAATGAATTTCTCTAATTTTTTAAAAGTATATATATATCATTATCAATAGACTTCCAAGAGTCTCATATGTTCATAAAATAAATCAATTTGAATAAAATCATAAGAGAAATCACTTTTCAAACATTCCAAAACTCAATACACCAAATTCTAAACTTCCAACACAATAATCCCATCAAAATAGACAAAAACATGTTAAAATTATATATATAATTCTAAGAAACTCCCAACCTCAAGCTTGGAGAAGAAAAGATGAAAGAAACTCCAAAAATTAACAGTGTCGAAATCCAATCTCTATCGTACACATCGTAGTCCTTGATGAGCTCTAAAAATTTGACGAAGGAATTAGGGTCAAATCTTCAATGGATTTGGGAGATCAAGAATTTAAGAGGGTTGGTGGATGTTTTCTAGATAGAGATGAGAGAAAAGAGAGTGGAGTGAAATGTAGGGAGCAGGGATGGCAATTTGAATCCGACCCGACGGGGGCTCGACTCCCCAACCCCGAATTAAGTGGTTATTCCTCGAAAAATATCCCCAACGAACCGGGAATGGTATTAAAAAATAAATCCCCGATGCTATTCGGGCCGGGGACGGGGATACATGTTTCAGCCCCGGACTCAGCCCGACCCCAACCCCGACCCCCGCCTCGTTTGTCCCCCCGAAGTGTTATATATATATATACTTTTTTATTCAATGTTCCTCTTTCTTTCTCTCTCTTTCATCGTCATCTTTTATTATATATATATACTTTTTGATTCAATGTTCCTATCTCTCTCTCTTTCATTATCATCTTTTATTATATATATATACTTTTCTGATTCAATATTCCTCTCTCTCTCTCTCTCTCTCTCTCTCTCTATCTATCTTCCTTAGATCTCTCTCAGACCTCAAACCAACATTGATCTAAGCAGAGAAGAAACAAACCATAGAGATGGAGTCCACCACCGCCTCCGCCATTCCACTTCCGCCTCTGCCATTCGACAACGAGAGTCGATCATAGCTCATCTCATATACCTCCCTCACCGCTACTCCACCATCGCCTTTGCCATTCTACTACCGCCTCACCATCACAGATCTATCTCTCTCTTTCTCTTTCTCGCCATTTTAAATGGCAGATCTGAAGCTTTTTTTAAATATCAGATCAGATCTGGAGTTTTTGTTGTTGTTGAATATTAAATCTATTGTTGTGGTTGAATATCAAATATGTTGTTGTTATTGAATATCAGATCTGTTGTTGTTGTTGTTGTTGTTGTTGTTGTTGTTGTTGTTGTTGTTTTGTTTAGTTTATTTTTTGGCTGGGAATTTTCAAAGTTGGGAAAACCCGATCCCCGTTAGGGGGCGGGAGCAGTGATAGATTCCCCGTTGAGGATCGAGACCGGGAACAGGGGAATTTCCATCGTCGGGGTCGGGGACGGGAAGTGTGATTCCTAGCCCGTTGCCATTCCTAGTAGAGAGAGACATAGAGAGAGTGAAATGAAAAAGTGAAGAAAATGATGCTTTGCCTGAGATTTTAAATGATTGAACACACTTTACGAATCTAACTCCAGACAGACTGCTCAAGCGATGGATCTTGAGCTCGAGTGGTGAATTCAAACTCCCATAATATCTCTCCTCTGTAAACAGACCACTCGAGCAGTAAAACCTTTGCTCGATCGATGAAATCATACTCCTAATATTTCAGACTTCAAAACAAAGAACTAGACTCGAGCAACAAAAGGACCGCTCGAGCGGACTCAACTTTCAAGTGAGGCTAAAATCAACCTCAGATCATTCCTATCGTTCCCGGACTTGATCCAACACCCAAAGACCCAAGTCAACATCTCGGAAAACACTTTAGGATGGAAATGAATAATCATAAAGAGAAGAATAGGTGACAACACATGATTCATGAGGTTCAAAAAGCAATAAGGACTCCAATAAGGAATAGAAATTTTGAATCAATATACTCAAGTTGTTTTAAAAAGGCCTGAGACATCACACGATGTGAGAGCATGCTCAACATGAATTTTCAGAATTTTTAAATTATTGCAAAAGCAAAAAAAGGCATGTCTTAAAATGATTGGTTGATTAAATATTTTTTAATATCACTAATTTTTGTTCCTAGATTAACTCCTTCAAATGTTCATATAGTCAACGTTCTGATACCATATATAGATACTCTAACCTGTTAAATTACATTCCTAAATTAACTCCTAAATATTTTCAAACGGTAGAGAATTTATATTACAAAATTACATTAATAACATTTTTTTCCCAACATAAATTTCTTAACACCCCCATCAATAGTGGTGGTGTTAAAATATTTGTAATTGCATATATTTAATTTGTTTTTACACATAGATGTACTAATATCTAAATTATAAATTTTATAATGCACGTGGTAGGTGTGGGAAAAAATTAAGTGTGTGTAATTAGAAGCTCCTGTGATATTAGTCTCATTCCTTAATAACCCTATATTTTTAACTCCTAAATATTTTTAAATGGTAGAGAATTTATATTACAAAATCATATTAATATTTTAGTATCTTTGATTTTTTTTTTTTTAAATTAGAAGCCTTCATAATGTTTGGTCTTTAAATTAGGAGTCTTCAAATGATTATTACCAACTATTTTTACTAATTGAACATTCAATTTTTTAGGTTGGATCCAAGGTATAGTTAGAACAAGACATTTTTTAAGTCGACACAATATTGGATAGTTTTTTATGCCAGGACAATCTTCTAATATTTATATCATTGGCATAAAAATTTATCCAAATTTAGTTTCTAAATTAGTTTTGCATTTAATCCAATACTGACACTTTCAAATTAACACATCCTTGTGACAACCTCATAAATTAGGATATTTAAAATTGATTATTATCAATTGTTTTTACTAATTAACCAATCAATGGGCTAGAATAAGGCCTATATTTTAAGGTGACCCAATATTAGATAGTTTTAATTGGCAATAATTTTAAATACAAATATATAATTTTCTGCCCACCTTTTTTTTTTTACAATAAATATGAATATACATGTTTTTTTTATTTAGTAGAGTTAATCGCACCAAGACCTCCTCAACTATTAATATATTTTTCTCTCTCTTGTCTATGAACCCCGTACATATTGACTTCCTCAACTATGAAAATTATACAAATACATCCCTTTTGGAAGTGGTCTGGAGGGAGTAAAAGTGTTCTGTTTTTATAGTTAAGGAGATCAATATGTACAAAATCATAAATGAGGAGGATAAAGTGATATTTGTTAATAGTTTAGGTGGTCTTGGTGTAATTAACTCATTTTATTATAAAAACCAAATACTAATATTTGTGTATTCACCAATTTAATAACTAATAAATAAATAGATTAAGTGATTTATGAATTGGGCATAGACTAAGGTGATGTTTGATAAAACTGAAAATTAAAAATTAAATTGAATACTTAATTTTTTAAGTTGAACAGCTATTTCATAAAAATTTAAGTGATAAACTAAAAATAAATTATTTGATATGCATAAGATCAAATTTAAAATCTATTCTTTTAAATTGTATATTTTAATTTTTATATTGTGTTTGTGGTGGTAGTTGTGGTAGTGATGGTATGATGGTAGTAGTAGTGCTAGTGGTAGTGGTAGCAGTAGCAATGGCATGGTGGTGGCGGTAGAGTTGATGGTGGTTGTAGCGATGATAGTGGTAGCATTGATGGTAGTGGTGATTGTGGCAGAGTGGTAGTGGTGGTAGTAGCAGCCGTGATGGTGGCATAGTAACGTTGGTGGTGCTGGTGCTGGTTCTGGTAGCAGTAGCGATAGTAGTTGTAATAAAATGACGGTAGTATTTATGGAAACAATGACAATGATGATAAAGTTGGTGGTAGTAGTAGTGGCAACGATGGTAGAGGTGGTAGTGGTGGCATGATGATGGTGATGGTGGTGGTAATGGTGGCGGTGACATGATAGTGGTGGTAGTGGTAGTGGTAGTGGTAGCGGTAGTAGTGGTGGTAATTAGTTTATAATAGTATATCAATAATTATATTTAATATTTATAAATTCAATGAAAATAAGTAAGTTTCATATGATTTCAAATTTTCTTAAGTTTTAACTTATATTTTAAGAAACACTTAAAATTTTTAAGTGAAATTAATTATGGTTAATTGATTATCACTTAATACAATTAGTTTTAGGGAGATTTATTAGAAAATCATTTTTCAAGTGTTTGTATCTCAATTAGTCCATAAGATATTCTTGTATTCCAATAAGTCCTATTATTTGAACATTTGATCTACCAAATCAAAATTTTCATATTTAAGGTATTTTATGGATATTTCTACCCTTACAAATATTTTTTAAACGGTCAGTAATTTAGTAATATGAACATTCATATTTTACAATGTGAATATTCACATTGACGTGTGAATGTTCACATTGATAGTATGAACATTTACATTAACAATATAAATATTTACATTAACATGTTAACATTCATATTAATAGTATGAACATTCACATTGGTGTGAATATTCACATCACGAAACATTTACACTATCAATGTAAATATTATTAGGGGTATTTTGATAACTATGTCACCCATAGGACTTATTGGAATATAAGAAAATAATGTGAACTAAATGAAACATAAATAAGTAAAAAGGAATTTATAAAAAAGTGCCCCTTAGTTTTAAGTCCTGAATCTAATTATCAAATACTTCCTAAAATAATGCTTTAATGATTAGGTTAGAGCCAAATTAGTGTAAAGGTCTAGTTGATTGGATTCTATGTCATATCTAGCTCAACTTTAAGTTCAAAATCCAATTATTGTCCATTCCTACATGAAAGTTAAAGGGCAAATTACATATACCCCCTTAAGATTTAGCAAAATTACAGATACCTCTCTGAGGTTTGAAAAATTACAGATACCCCCTTGAAGGTACTATTTATATAACAATTTTACATAACAAATTAGGGGGCAAATTGTTATGAAAATATAAACCTCATGGGGTAATTTGTTATGAAAATATAAACCTCAGGGGGATATCTGTAATTTTTGAAACCTCAGGGCATATATGTAATTTAGCTAAATCCTGAGGGAGGTATATGTAATTTGCCCCAAGTTGTTGAAAGGACAACCATACTTTTAGGCAACATCATTTAATATATCTTGGGGCAAACTTTAATATAGGATAAACTAAAATTGAAAAACTTATAGAACATAAATGTATTTTTATTATATCATAAATGTAATTTTTATAATTTATTCTTTTTTTTTTCAATCTATCAATTAAACTATGACATTTATTTCTTATTAAAAACTTAAAACATACCATTAATGCCATAAATAAATAAAAGACCTCCAATGAAAATGATTAAAATTTAATTGATTCTAAATTATTTTTCCTATACATATCAAACAAATTTTGCGTTATTATTTAATTTCAAAATTAAATTTTACTTACTCTTTCCGTCCTAAAATAATAGTCTCTTTTATGAAATATAACATTTTTTTGTACTACAATTATTGCACTTTAAAAAAAATTTCAAAATTACCCTTTGATAGTACATTTTTTTAGAGAATATCAATTGCCATAAATATACTTTTTGTGTTGTTAAGAAATTTAAAATAATGGCAAAATAAGAAATTTATATTATTTTAGTCCTTAATTTTTGAAAAACAATTAATATTTTGACATAATAAAAAATAAAATAAAGAATTAATATTTTATAACGAATAGAGTATTTTTTAAAATTGTGCATAGCACCGTACCCAACTAGTATAAATAAAATAAAATAGGGTAAATTACAAATACAGCTCCTGCGGTTTGCTTAAAATACTGATTGCCCCTTGTGATTTGAAAAATTACAAATACCCCCTTATTAGAATTTTTTATTTAACAGAATTAACTAAAAAAATGAAATTCATAATTACTGTCCTATACAATAATAAAATTACAAGTAAATTACAAATACACCCCTTGATATTTGATTAAAATATGAATCGCTTCCTGTGGTTTTGAAAATTATATTTCACCCTGAGGTTTCTAATTTCATAACAAATCGTCCATTTTATTAATAAATCATCAAGTCAATTAACTATTTTTAATGCTATTAAAAATATGTTTCAATTAATAATTTAGATAATTTTATTATTGTATAGGAGAGCAATTATAAATTTTATTTTTTTTAGTTAATTCTGTTAAATAAAAAATTCTAATAAGGAGGTATTTGTAATTTTTCAAACCACAAGGGGTAATTTATATTTTAAGCAAATCTCAGGGGGTGTATTTGTAATTTATCCTACAATTATCTAAATTATTAATTAAAACATATTTTTAACAACATTAAAAACAGTTAATTGACTTGATGATTTATTAATAACATGGGGGCAATTTTTTATGAAATTAGAAACCTCAAGAGATGGAATGTAATTTTCAAAATCACAGAAGGTGATTCATATTTTAATCAAATATTAGTGAGTGTATTTGTAATTTAGCCAACAAAATAAAATAAAAACCACAACAGAGGCATCCCAAAACAAAGAGGATGACAAGGGGAGATTCTATTACTGCGGACTTTCTTGCGCAGGATACCATCACCTCGGAATCGGGTTACGATACTGGGGTCAGTTCACCGGAAGGCTGTGGGTTCTGTTCTGAAGTTCCGTAGGCATGTTCTCCATCGAATTTAGCTCAGGTTCATCAGCAAACAAGCCGTTTTATGGCCTTGGTTTTGGATCCTAGGCTTGGGTCAGCTCGACGGGTTTCGCAGGAGGCTGTCCCACAACAACCTCCTCGCTCGCCATGAAGCTTCTCAGCTGGAACTGCAGGGGTCTGGGTCATCCCCTGACAGTTCAAGCAGCTAGGAATTTGACCCGTAAGTATCAACCCGACATTTGTTTCTTAATGGAGACCAAACGTACGATTCCGCAGGTTAATCGACTTGGGTCTTCTTTGGGTTTCAAGAATCATTGTGGAGTGGACTGTCATGGTAAAGCTGGTGGTTTATGGGTTGGCTGGAATGATGACACTTTGATTGAGGTATGTGACCAGAATGTGAACTTCATTGTTTTACAGGTTCATGACACTGTGCAAGGTAATTGGTTTGTCATTTTTATGTACGGTTCTCCTTGTATTCTTACTCGAGGCCAAGTGTGGAGTAGTATGGAAGCCAAATTTCAACAGTTTCAAAAGCCATTTATTATTCTGGGGGACCTTAATCAAGTTCGGGGTTGGGCAGAAAAACTCAGTTCACATCGCAGATTCATTCCTGGCACATCGGCTTTTAATGATTTAATTTTCCGCAACAAATTAGTGGATCTTCCTTCTCAAGGGGTATGGTATACTTGGTGTAACAATCGAAAGGAGAATGACGCAGTCTACGAGCACTTGGATAGGGTGCTGGCTTCATCTAGTTGGACAGCCACTTTCTCACAATTTTCATTAGTAACGTTGCCTATTCAACGGTCTGACCATAGTCCGTTACTCCTTGACACTAGCAAAATAGAACCTCTCAGGCCGAAATGGGGCAGATTTGAGGCAGTTTGGTTAGCAGACCCGTCCACCCACGATATTATCCAAAAACTTTGGCAGAGGCCTATTCCCGATGTGGCTTCATGTGTCTAACGGCAAGCCATTGCTTTCAAACATTTGAAGAACTGGAATGCTTTGTCTTTTAGGAGCCTCCAAGGTCAAATTGACAACCTCCATGTTCGTTTAAGCCAAGTCCAGGGGTCGTTACAAAATCTGGGTTTGCATTCTAATGAGCAAGAGTTGCGGTTTCAAATTGATATTTTGTTACAACAACAGGAGCTTTATTGGGCTCAGCAATCTAAACAACATTGGCTATCTTTGGGGGATCGTAATACAAAAATTTTTCACCGAATGGCATCCTGGAGACGGAGTAGGAATCGCATTGCTTTCATTCAAGATCAAGCTGGTCATGTTCTCACCCAGCCGAAGGATATCCAAAGGGCTTTTGTCGCGCACTTTAAGCAACTTTTTTCATCACCAACAGATTCTCACATTGGCTCAGGTTTCTTTCCCCCTCACTTTAATTTACTTAGTGTCATCAATACTTATTTGACTCTTCATCATTCTACTCTCTTGGAACAACCATTCTCTCCTGCGGAAATACAGCAGGCTGTCTTTCAAATGGGTAAGTTAAAGGCTCCAGGACCAGATGGGTTTATAGCTGGATTTTATCAAAAATATTGGTCTATTGTGGGGCCTTCGGTGACTGAGGCTGTGTTGGGGTTTCTTAATACGGGATCTTTATTTAAACCGCTTAACAAAACTTTCATCTGCCTTATTCCTAAGACAAAGAGTCCCCTCACGGTTAATGATTATAGGCCTATTAGTTTATGCAATGTTCTTTATAAAATAGGCGCTAAAGTTCTTGCTACTAGACTTAGTATGGTGCTGCCATAATTACTTGCCGATAATCAATGTGCTTTCTTGAAGGGTCGACTTATTTCTGACAATGTTTTATTGGCCCACGAAGTCATTGAACATATAAAGAAGCACAAAAAATAGGGGAGATTGTCCTCTTTTGGGTTGAAGTTGGACATGAATAAAGCCTATGATAGAGTGAGTTGGGCTTTTCTTGAGGCGGTTATGGCTAAAATGGGGTTCTAACCTAAGTGGATTCAATTGGTCTCTCAATGTGTATCTACTGTCCAATTTGTTGTCTTGATTAATGGCACCCCGTCGGACTTTTTTGAACCTGCTACGGGTCTGAGGCAAGGCGACCCTCTTTCGCCGTATTTGTTTTTATTGGTGATGCAAGTCCTATCAGAAGGATTTGCGCACTTGGCATCTCTTAATATTTGTCGCGGTATCGCCATTAGTCGGCAGTCGCCCCCCATTTCACATCTGCTCTTCGCTGATGATTGTTTTATATTCCTCAATTATAAGCCATTTGGTGTTTCCATTGGTTTTAAATGCCTTTTGTCACTATTCCGAGCTTCGCATTAATTTTCACAAATCGGAGCTTTACCTTAGTCCCAATTTTTCACATTCGGCTAGGGATTGGCTTGTTTCCCTTTTTGGTGTTAAAGTGGTATCCAAACCGGAATCTATTTGGGGGCTAATTTGGGTTTCTCCGGGCGCACAAAGTCGGACATTTTTCATTCAATCATGAGTAAAGTTAGTCATAAATTACAAGGATGGAAGTGTGATTTCTTAATTTTGCAGGCCGGGGAGTTTTGGTAAAACATGTCCTTCAATCCATTCTGGTATACCTAATGACTGTCTTTCGCATGCCTGAATCTTTTCAGCATCAACTTACGTCTATTATTCATCAGTTTTTTTGGGCCTCCTCCCGGGGTAAAGGGATATCTTGGAAAAAATGGGCATATGTGTGCCTTCCAAAAGACTGGGGTGGATTGGGTTTTCGCAACCTTACGTGTTTTAACCAAGCATTGTTAGCCAAGCAAGCATGGCAGATTCTCTCCTGTCCCAATTTATTACTATCGCGAGTGTTGCTTGGTAAATATTGTCAACGACACTCCTTTCTTGATGTTCGTCAGTCGTCGTCATCTTCATGGGGATGGAGGAGTATATTATAGGGAGGAACGCTATTGGCCTTGGGACTTCAATGGGTTGTGGGGAATGGACAGCGTATTAACCTATTTGAGGATCAATGGATTCCGATAGTGTCAAATCCTTGTAAAGGCAGAGGTTGGAGTGCTATTTGTCCTGGTTTGCGGGTTGCACATTTCATAGATCCCTTGCGTCGCTCTTGGCGTCTAGATTTATTGCAACTCTTTTTTCCTTCACATGTTATCACTTATATTTTATCCCTGCACATACCTCAGGTTGACATTGACGACAAATTGGTGTGGGGCCCGACCAAAAGTGGAGAGTACTCTGTAAAATCAAGCTATCGGCAGGCGTTGACCCGACAATTTCCAGACTATTGTAGGCCTGATCTGGACTGGAACGTTTGGAAGCGTTTATGGCAGTTCAAGCTTCCCCCCAAATGGATCTTGTTTGTGTGGAAATGTCTCCATAATATTCTTCCGGTAAAAAGTGAATTAAAGAAACGGGGGCTGCCTCTTGATCCACTTTGTTCTAGGTGTTGTCAGCAGGAGGAATCCCTTGAACATCTCTTCTTTAATTGCCCCATTTCACAACGGATTTGGCGAGGGTCGGTTTTGGGACTAGACTTTGGAGTGGGAAGTCCTCTGTCCTTTTTCTCATGGTTCCAAGGCTAGGTGCAACAAATTCAAGACTTGGAGATTTTATTTCATTCCATTGCCTTACTGTGGGTCATTTGGTTGCAACGTAACTCTATGGAATTTCATAGAGTTGATGTGTCTATTGACCGATCGATCACGCTAGCTTCTGAGTTGTTAATGTTATTTCTTTCACATCTGCACACTGTTTCCTATGAGATTTCTCACTCTAGTATTGCTCCTCAGGCCAGTTTTGCTAATCAGTTTATCTTGCAGAATGCTACACCAGGTACTGCTGCTGGTCCGTGCATGCGCATTGTTGTGGATGGCTCTTGGGTCTCTATCGGTGAGCATACTGGTCTGGCCTGGGTTTGTTTTGATCCAGATAATCAGCGTGTCTATGAGGACGCTATCGTAGGACCTTCCCTGTTATCTCCCCAACAAACTGAAGTAGGTGCTGTTCTCCAAGCTTTGCGTTGGGCATATCATTACGGCCTCAAAACTCTGCTCCTTCAAACGGACTGCTTGGTCCTCTTCCGGCTGTTACAACACCATGATCAAGACTATGATTGGAGCCTCCAATCCATCCTCACTGATATTTTGTATTATTGTAAGTTTTTTTTATCATGTTGTATTCCAGAAGGTGGACCGTGAAGTGGTTCAAGATGCTCATAATCTTGCCACTGCTGTAAGACATTTTGTGTAGTGTAATATATTATGTTGCTGTGTGTTGTTCTCAAAACAAAAAAAAAAAATTGGCTCCTACGACTACAAATGACGTACCAAAAAAGACATCGTCTTCACAGTAAATTTTAGATCTGGCTGCAAAGTTGGCAGATGCTGGGCTGCTTTTAGAGCGGTAAATGAATCGAATTATTTACGAACAAATTTGGCTCGATTCGTTAAGAATTTCACTCAACTTGTTTAGTAAATAAGTTAAACTCGAGCTCGAGCTCAAATTAATTTAGATTATTTATCTTTATTTAAATTATATAATAAATATATTATTCATATATTAAATAATATATAAACATATATATATATGTTTTATTTAAATAATAGTAAATCACAAATATACTTCCTAAGGTTTGCTTAAAGTACATATTGTCCCTTGTGATTTGAAAAATTACAAATACTCCCTTGTTAGAATTTTTTATTTAACAGAATTAACTAAAAAAATAAAATTCATAATCGCTCTCCTATACAAGAATAAAATAACCTAAATTATTAATTGAAGCATATTTCTAACATTATTAAAAAAATATTAATTGACTTAATGATTTATTAATAAAATAAGCGATTTATTATGAAATTAAAAATCTCAGAAGGTGAAATATAATTTCCAAACCTCAGGAGGTGTATTTGTAATTTATCCTATAAATAATATTAAAAATAATCTTATTGCGCCAAGCCGAACCGAGCCGAGCCGAGCTTGAGTTTCATTAATATTAACGAGTCGAGCTAAGCTCAAAACTCAGCTCAGCTCATTTGCAACCCTAGCTGCTTTAACGCACTAGGGGTCTAAGGACTTTTTAAACCTTACGCGGAACAAATAAATAAAAACTATCCCATTAGGCCATTGGACAATCGGGACCTTTGGCAATAAGAAATTTTTGGAAATTTTTTTTATTTAGGCAGTGAGCTAGGCATAAAAATTGAGCAGCCTCTACTCTACTCAAAAGCTGTCATTCTGCGCAAATGAAACCTTTAAAAAACAAAAACAAAAATAATGTGAAGATTGAGCTTTATAACAAAAATCAAACAAGAGCGGAGCGGTGAATGCAGAGAGGTCCTTATGTCCTGTTAAGTAGAAAAACAAAAACTTCAAGGCAATAAGGTCTTGAAAAAAAAAGGATTGAGAAGAGGCCAGTCCTGTTAACCAGCTTGGAATAGCCTACATGAAAGCAGGAGGAAAACCAAGAACCAACCAAGTCTAAGCCAGAAGAGGCTACTAAACTCAGACCCCCTTTGCTGGAAATAGGATGATAAAAGTAGATGTCAATCATGGTTATCAGAATCCCGATCCGGATCTTACGATCCTACAATCTTACGATCCATTTAAGTACAATCGATCTGGATCGTGTAAAAAACTCCTTATAGGTAGGATCTTTCGATCCTGGTAGTGGGATCTTATAGAATCGTGGAATCCTGATCCAAATCCGATCCTATCCGATTCAATTTACAAGCCTTGTTTTGTATTGTATGACGTATTTTATTGTAAATTTTATGTTTGTTGTCTAAATACCAATTTATATGGTCAAAATAAATGATAAAAATTAAGTCGTATTGAATCAAATAGACTAAGAAAAACAAACTAGGAAACAAACATTCAAATATTGCGGTAATTTAAGAAAATTAAATAGTCAGAAAAACAAACTTAACTTTAGCAGAGTCTAAGGAGGGTAAGATGATTGCAACTTTATCCCAATTTTTGAAGAGAATATTTTTGTGACTTGAATCCGCTCCACCAGGGATGCTAACGACAAATCTTATCATTCAGTTAAACTACTCTTTTGAGTTCTTAATCTATTTTCATATACAACTTTGTTAAATATTTTTTCTTCACTTTTTATGCATTATTGTAAATTGTGAATTATTTTGTTATAGAATTCTTCTTCTTCTTCACCTTCTTTTTTAATGAAATACAAAACTTTTACCATCGAATTTTCTATTGTATAATATTATATGTACATTTTACATGGAGTATTATAATTTTCACATATCTTCACTTCTTTTTAATAAAATATAAACTCATTTTGTGTATACTTTATAAGAAATATTTATTTAAATTAAATTATTATGTAATTTGTCTTTTTCGGTAGAATATTACGATCCTCAATCCGATTCTACGATCCGAACCTATAAACACCTCCAACGATCCAAAGTAGGATCCCGATTTTAACAACCTTGATGTCAATCCTAGAGTCAAAGCAGCTACAGGAGACTCAACAAAGATAACAAGTCACAAGGATGAGGAGAGGAATGAAAGAGGGAAGAAGAACAGTGAGAAGAAACCTAAGCTAGAGAATTATGAGATTGAGAGATTGCAATAGCAAGACTATTAGCTTGATGAAGAATGAAAGACAAGAAAGAGACCGATGATAAAAACAAATTCGTCCATTGCAATAGAGAATGTGATAAATAAACTGCACAATTAATCTAGTAGAAATAAAATCACAGACAGCAGGTACATGTGCTTTCTGATTTTCATTAGAGAATCCATTTCCTGTAAAGTTTCAATAGGTGGCAACATTTATGTACCTGTGCTTATTTAGATCAGTAGAGCTTATGCACAAGCATATTCAACTGTTCTAACAACTAATACAAGTCCACAGGAAAAAAAGACAAAATTATAAATCAAATCAACTTAAACCCTTGTATCCCAGTCAATTAGGATTAGCTATGCAAATTGTTCTTTGTCATTACACTCTGTAAAGATCTATATGCTCAATTGAATTAAATTTGTTTATATCATTTTCTACAGTAATATTCGTTGTCAATTTAGGTCCATGTCAATGAATTCATATCACTCTTCTTCACCATTGCGTAAAAAAATATTCAACCTCATTCCACATATGAGTGAATGCATGCGGAGTCTCTCCCCTAGCAATATCAAATTGTAACATGGAGGGGTTCTCCTTCTGCGAACAGTGAAAATTCTTTTAAATCATTTTGGCCACAAGGGTAGAAAACTTAAAACTGACTAATTGTACAAAAAATAGTCATGTGTTATTTCAAAGTCAATTTAATCACAAAAGCTCAGGCACCATATTGCCCCAAGCTTTCAAAGGACGGCACAAGAACCAACCCTCTCCATTATGTCCCCTACCCAAATGCTAAAAAGAATTCCTTACAAGATTCAAACTGACGAACAGAGGTGAACATCATATCCTTCCCTTGCGTTAGTGAAGGCCTCCCAAAGTATGAAATAAATAAAATTTAACATATACAGCTCTAACAAAGAGTAGTAGATGTTCAACATCAAACAAGACACAAACCTTTGCAAGGTAGCGCCTTTTGATTTTTTTTTTTTATCAGCAAAAGATAAATTTTATTGATGAACCAAAGGAGAATTACATAAATAAAGAAAGCGATGAGTACAGAGAGCATCAAACCGAAACAAACCAATCCCAACTAGGTTGGCACTGATAAGTCCGCCCTATCATCTGCTAGCACACCATCAAAAGTTGGTGAGTAACCAACCGCAATAAAAAGACAATCAAAACAGAGGACACACAGCCAAGCACACACAAAAACCACCACAGCAACCTTCCACAAGAGAGGTTGACAGCATAACACAAGGTTGCAACTAAACATTCAGCATCAGGACACCAAAACTCTTCTGTTCAACAGCAGGATACCAAAACAATCAGAAGCAGCATAACAAATCCATAGGCAGCATAACAGGCTGTTCTTCCTCCCACACAGATCAGCCTACAACATCATTACAAATCCAGATGCTTCGTGCCTTTTGATGAAGAGGCACGAAGCATCTATAAACAGATGCCTAGGATTCACTTAAAAGAACAAACACACACACACACACACACACACACACACACATATATATATATATCTTTCTTTTGTCATATACAAGTTTCTATGCATGATAAATAGCTTTGCAGTATTGCATCAACCACTTGGTGTTCTATCGAAAACAACTAGAAAAAAATTGAAACTTCTTGCAAAAGGATGCAAATGGTGCATTATTCTTATAATCAAGTAACATTTAACACACATGCTTACAGTTTCATGACTTAAAAAGACAAAAAAAAACATAGATAGATAGATAGATAGTCAAAAAACAGGTGACTCCCAACGATTTTGAGCAGGAAACATTTTCAAACATCAGCCAGAGACTCAATGTATTCGAATGCATCATACAGTCCATCAACTCCAAACTTTTCGTGGCTTGGAGAAAAATCTAATACCGTACTAAAACTATTGTCCTGAAAATTATATCGCACGACCTTACCTGGTATCTGCAGCACTAGAAATGACTCGTCATCATTCTCTCTCCGAACAAGACTAAGTACCAAAAAATTATAACCAAGTGAGTTACAAACCATTTCGGGAAATGCATTTGGAATGGCATCAAGATCAACACGGTACTTCACAAACCACGCAGAGTAGTCACTCCCCATCTCATTCACATCGAGTTGTTTAGTTTGAAAACCAATAATATCAATGAGATGCAAATGGCCACGGGACTCCCTAAAATTCCTCCGCCCCCTCTCATCCCGACCTTCTGGGGTAGGAGGCGTTGGCAGTGTTCTAAAACGATCTTCCTCAATGTTTAAGTACAAGGAATCGGCACCCCAAAAGCCAATCCAATGAAGAGCACCATTCCAAAATACCCCATTCTTGAAATTAACATTATCGGCACGTAAAGGGTTGGTGGAGGAGGGAGTCCAGAGGCCAGTTTCGGAAGAGAAGATCTCAACATCATAGTGTTCATACAATGTTTTAGAGGAATAAACAGAAACAACTCATTTCAGAGTTCATAATTTTCAGTCTTGCAATGGTTTGTTGTTGTGTGGTGCTCGGCAATTATACATCTACAATCCCACTACCAAAAGGATCTCCGCCGAATGTGGGGTGGGTTGTGAAGGGGGGTTTTGTGGGGTTGAGATTGTTGAAAGGTATGAAATCGAACTCTGAAATGAGAAGTGGGTTCTGTGGGGATATATTTCTGGGACTCAACACGTGGCAAGGGGATGCCGACATGTCACCCGGGGTGCTATGTGTAACAGTAAGATTCTTGCCAAGGAACTCTACTATTTTCCGAGGTGAACTCAGGAGACATCTCAATCTGGGCTAAAGGCCTCGAACCTCGGCTTAGCATACAAAGGCCGAACTACCCGCAGAAGAGTAAGCCGAGGTTTATATTATTAAATATTATCTTGGTTAGGTGGATGTCCAGCCTAGTGGAGAAAACCGTGAGGCCATCATTTCACCAACAAGCTGGCCTTGAGGCCATGCGAAATAGCCACGAGGCCATAGGCGGCCATGTGCAGAAAGAATGTGCTTTTACCTGAAAAGCTGCCAAAAGTGCTTTGGTGGGCTGGCAAGGCAGCTCAAAAGCTGTGAGCTTCCCCATCTCTATTCCGATGTATATATAGAGATGGAGGACGAGATATAGAGGGGGGATTAAGAGGGAATTCATTCTGAAGAGAGCATATACAACTACGAGCCAATTGTAACATTTACAATTATATACTCAGAGAGTGAGAGTTACTGAGAGCAAAACTGTAATTCTTGTTATTACTCATAGTGAAACACCTCGGCGCACCCGTGGACGTAGGCAATTATTGCCGAACCACGTAAATCCTTCTTGTCTTTGTGTTATTGCTTGTTCCATCTATTCTGCCTGTGCTACTACTGCTAACTCACTAAGATAGGCAGTGTGGCCGAGAAAAATAACCCACACAATTTGGCGCCGTCTGTGGGAAAGATAGACGAATAGATGGCTAGCAACGCACAGAACGAGAGGATCGGGGATGACATTCCAGCTGAAAATGACACGCCTATTGACCTGGATGCCGAAGGAGGCAACCACAACGACCAAACCCGTGGCCAGGGGCACGGGGGCAAAAACGTCGTCCAGGAGGACGACACTTCGAAGAAGACGGATCAGGATAGCTATTACAAGGAGGATAACCTCCAGGTATGGAAGGATAGATGCAGACGAAGGGATGAGGAAGTCAAGGACCTCGCAACCAAGTTGGCCGACCTGCAGTCGGTAGTCAACTTCATGATGCAAACCAAGGTCATGCAGCCACCATACCCACTGCAGGATACGCCAATCCCAGCAGTTAAAGCTCGGAATGAAGGAAGGACAACGACACCCGACGCATCACAACGCTCCAGGAGCAAGGGGCACCCTCACCCGCCCTCCGAGGACGTCGGCAAGTCCCAGAGGACACATAATGAAAAGGATGGGGAACCAAGAGAACATCGGCAAGTACAAAAGCAGGCTCTCTGCTTTGACACAACCCGTGGAGAAAGATCTAAACGGGCGCACCACGACGCCGAGAGCAGTGTGCCGAAGGGGCTCAAATCAAAAGATAGCCGAGCTCCAGGGAGAAGCAAAGAAGACTTGAGAAACTATCTCAAGAGAAGGGAACAGAACGCCGAAGCCGAGGTAACCTCACTCGTCAAGCCGAGGACACCATTCTCGGTAGAACTGGACAAGTTTGTAGCTCCAAAAAGATTCAGCATGCCGAGGTTCCAAATCTATGATGGTAAGTCAGACCCTAACTTCCATGTAGGATTATTCCTGAACTCAATGGCGTTATATAGTGGAAATGAGCCTTTGCTCTGCAAAGTATTCCCTTCGTCCTTTGGGGAAATTGCATCGGATTGGTTCCACAAACTACCAAAGGGAAGTGTAAAGACTTGGGAAGGCCTGGCCGAGATGTTTGTGGCCAGGTTCGTGACAAACAAGCTACAGCCATTACGGGTGGACGCATTAATGGCTTTAAAAATCAGCAAGGATGAAGGGCTAAGGGCCTATGCAAAGAGATACTACGAGGTGTTCAACCGAATACCCGAATGCAACCAGGAGGTAGCAGTTGTATCCTTCAAGAACGGCCTGAAGGAAGACTGTTCACTACGGAAATCTTTGGCAAAGACATTGCCAAAGAACATGGAAGAACTCATGGCAAGGATTGAAAAATATGCTAGAGCCGAGGAGGATACATCGGCATCAAAACAGGTCAAACATGAGCAACGGAGTGACTCGCCAAAGCGAAGCCGAGGTAACAACGGCTTCAGCAAGACGGAGATAGAGCTGAGGGCTAAACAAGCAGTAACAACCGTGTTCCGAATTCCAATTCACAAGATGCTAGGAAGAATAAGGGGCCAGCCCTATTTCAGAACACCGGCAAGGCAACCTGGGGAGTTTATGGGGAGAAACTCGGACAGACATTGCTCATACCACAATGAAAATGGACATACAACACAGGGTTGCAGAGCCCTGAAAGCCCACTTGGAAGATCTGGTGAGACAAGGCCACTTGAGAGACCTTGTTGATGAGACCAGAACAAGGGAAGAACAGGCAAGATTGCCACAGGCGGAAGCAGCCCCGCCACCACCACAACCCCGAGCAGACAGACCTCGGGTTGTAAATGTTATTCACTCCAAGGTGAATGAGAACGAAATTCGGGGAGAAACCCAAAGAGCGAAGCACTTGCAGCACGTGAACCAGGTCGGACTGAAAAGACCTCGGCCAGAAGACTGCCAACTTCAGATGTTAACCTTCACTGAAGCCGACCTAGAGATGGTCCAGCACCCACATAATGATGCCTTGGTAGTATCCCTCCAGGTTGGGGAGTGCCAAGTAAAACGCATCCTGATTGATCCAGGAAGTTCTTGTGACATCATGTACGTTAGATGTTACAAGGAGCTCGGCCTTCACCCCGACGACCTGGAGCAGTCAACTGGTCCGATGGTCGGCTTCAATGGAACACCGACGTGGCCACTGGGTGCAACAAGCTTAGAAGTACAAGCAGGCACCAAGAAGATCACAACCGAGTTCATTGTGATTGATACACCCTCACCATACAACATCATCATGGGCAGGCCGTGGTTGCATGCAATGGGGGCAGTACCTTCAACATTGCACCAAGTTCTGCGGTTCCCAACGGAGCACGGGATAGAAGAGATCCGAGGAGATCAACTGCAGGCGAAGAATTGCTCCATGGCAGCAATGAAAGCTACCTGCAATGTTCGAGAACCTGCAACGGCCGAGTATGAAGATGAGGACATGGAAGTCCTGGAAGATGTCGGCAAGGAGCCAGCCGAGAAGAGCGAGGAATCACTAAAGAAAATTCTCGTCCAGGAGGGCGATGAGGAAAGATTTTTTCTTCTCGGTTCAGGCTTAGCCGAGGAAGAAGAAAGAGAACTGGAGGCCTTTTTGAGAACAAACATAGAAGTGTTCGCTTGGACACCTTATGAAATGCCTGGCATTGAACCCGAGGTCACATGCCACAGACTAAACGTCCACATATCGGCTAAACCTGTGATCCAGCGGGCAAGAAGACCGACATTGGTGCATGTCGAAGCTGTGGAGGAAGAAGTTGACAAACTTCTAGAAGCCAGGGCCATCAGAGAGGTCAATTACCCAACATGGTTGTCCAACACCGTGGTGGTAAAGAAGAAGAACGGAAAATGGAGGGTTTGTGTCGATTTTACAAGCCTAAATAAAGCATGTCCCAAAGATAGCTTCCCTCTGCCAAAAATTGACCAGCTGGTAGATGCTACATCGGGACATGGAAGGATGAGCTTCCTGGACGCTTACCGAGGTTATCACCAGATAGCCATGTACCCTCCAGATGAGGAAAAGACAGCTTTCATCACCCCGAAGGGCCTATACTGTTACAGGGTGATGCCTTTTGGATTAAAGAATGCAGGAGCAACTTACCAAAGGTTGGTGACCAAAATGTTCAAACAACAGATAGGCCGAACAGTGGAAGTCTACATCGACGACATGGTCGTGAAGACCAAGGAGTCAGAAAATCATCTCGCCGACCTGGCCGAGGTATTCAATATACTGAAAACATATCGGCTCCGACTCAACGCATCAAAATGCGCGTTTGGTGTTGGATCTGGTAAATTTTTAGGGTACTTGGTAACCAGAAGGGGAATAGAGGCCAGCCCAGATCAGATCAAGGCTATCTTGGATCTTCAGAGTCCAACCTCGGCCAAACAGGTTCAAATGCTCACTGGCAGAGCAGCAGCCCTAAACAGGTTCATAAGCCGAAGTTCGGACAAGTGTAAACCCTTCTTCAACCTGGTAAAGAAGACTGCAGACTTCCTGTGGACCGAAGAATGTGAAGCCGCATTGGCCGATCTGAAAAAGTACATGATCACGGCTCCAGTCCTCTCGACACCAGAGCCCGGGGAAGAATTGTTTCTGTACTTAGCCGTGTCAGAGCATGCGGTAAGTGCAGTACTTATCCGAGAAGAGCAGGGAGAACAAAAAGCTGTCTACTATGTGAGTAAGACCTTGGCCAGCGCTGAAACAAGGTACTTGCCACTGGAGAAGTTAATGTTGGCCTTAGTCATGGCCTCAAAAAAGTTGAACCACTACTTCCAAGCACACAAGATAGTGATACTAACAGAACACCCATTGAAGTCCTTATTGCAACAAGGAGACTTAACAGGAAGAATTGCAAGATGGGCAGTGGCCTTGGGCCAGTATGACCTGGAATTCAGGCCAAGGACAGCAATCAAGGGACAAGTTCTGGCCGACTTTGTGGCAGAATTCACGCCGGAGTCCATTGAACATCGGCCTCCCTTGAGCCGAGATGAACCAGGTCCCAGCAAGCAAGAAGCATCCCGGCAAACAGCAGAAGACCAAAGAAAGGAAAAGCTCAGACCGTGCAGCATATACATCGGCGACTCATTCAGACTCTTTGTGGACGGAAGTTCAAACCGACGAGGAGCGGGGGCAGGAGTACTGCTGATATCCCCAGATGGAGAGTTTATAGAGCAGTCCATCCGTTTGGGGTTCAAGGCCTCAAACAATGAAGCTGAATACGAAGCATTGATTGCCGGACTAAAACTTGCAGCAGCAGCAGAAGCCGACGAGGTAATAGTTTTTTGCGATTCACAATTAATTGTTAACCAATCAACAGGAGAATTTGCAGCCAGGGACGAGAGGATGTCGGCATATGCAAAGGAAGTAATCAGGTTAGCCGAGCTATTTCAGAACTGCCGACTTCTTCAAGTTAGCCGAGATGATAACAGCCACGCCGATGCGTTGGCCAACCTGGCGAGTTCAATGCAGACTGGAAAGCCAAGAACAATCATGATCGACTACATGTCGGGTCCGAGCATAGAACCACGGAGCGCAAAGCAGGAAGCAATGTGCGTGGACATGGGGCCGAGCTGGATGGATGCAATTGTTGCATTCCTTAAAGAAGGAAAACTGCCAGAAGATCGCAAGGAGGCACACAAAGTCAGACTGAAGTCGGCAAGATTCAGCTTGACCTCGGACGGACATCTCTACCGAAGGTCCTTCACTGGACCCCTTTTAAGGTGCGTACACCCTTTTCAAGTTGAAGATTTTTTATATGAAATTCATGAAGGGATTTGTGGAAGCCACACTGGGGGCAGATCATTAGCCCATAGGGCCATTACCCAAGGGTATTGGTGGCCATATATGCAAAAAGATGCCGAAGCATATGTGAAGAAGTGTGAACAATGTCAGAGGTTTGCACCTTTGATTCATCAGCCTGCAGCCGACCTGAATCCAGTATCCAGCCCTTGGCCGTTTGCCCAATGGGGCATGGATCTGGTCGGCCAACTTCCCCAAGCAACAGGCCAGAGAAAATACTTGTTGGTGGCGACAGATTACTTTACAAAGTGGATAGAGGCAGAACCACTTGCTAAAATCCGAGATGTGGATGTCAAGAATTTCATATGGAAGAACATCATCACGAGATTTGGCATCCCCAGAGCCATTGTAGCCGACAACGGAACACAGTTCGACAGCAAGCTCATCAAAAACTTCTGTGCAAAATTCAAGATCAAGAACTACTTCTCAACACCGAGTTTCCCTCAAAGTAATGGGCAGGCAGAAGCTTCTAACAAAGTAATTCTGGATGGAATCAAGAAGAGGTTGCAAGCAGCAAAAGGGAAGTGGGTAGATGAATTACCCAATGTGCTTTGGGCATATCGGACTACGCCGAGAAGATCAACTGGGGAATCTCCTTTTGCCATGGCCTATGGCACAGAAGCAGTCATCCCACTGGAGGTCGGCATCCCAGGGATCCGAACCCAGGGAGTTGAAAATGGGACTAATGACATACTCTTAGCCCGAGATCTGGATCTTTTAGAAGAACGAAGAGAGAAGGCTGCAATTCAGCTTGCAGTGTACCAGCAACAACTTGCCAGAGCATACAACAAGAAGGTCAACCCAAGAGATTTTCAGGTCGGCGACCTGGTCTTGAGGAAAGTGGTCGGCAACAAGAAAGATCCCAGGGAGGGCAAGCTTGGCCCAAACTGGGAAGGGCCTTACAGGATTACCTCGGTGCTAGGTAATGGAGCATATCGGCTTGAGGATAATGATGGCAAAGCATTGCCGAGACCCTGGAACACTTGCAATTTGAAGTTTTTCTACCATTGAAATGATTATTACTAGTGGCCGATGTCATATGATTGATGCTTGAAGACTTGAAAAATGAGAACCCAAGTGGAACTCAGGTTCACATTGGGGGCAGAGAGGATGCAAGGGAGCCGAAAAAAAATTTAGCCTACCACTTGTTGAAATTTGTAGCAATTTACAAGTTGGTCTGGCCGGTACAAATTTAGCCTATCACTTGTTGAAATTTGTAGCAATTTACAAGTTGGTCTGGCCGGTACAAATTTAGCCTATCACTTGTTGAAATTTGTAGCAATTTACAAGTTGGTCTGGCCGGTACAAATTTAGCCTATCACTTGTTGAAATTTGTAGCAATTTACAAGTTGGTCTGGCCGGTACAATTTTAGCCTACCACTTGTTGAAATTTGTAGCAATTTACAAGTTGGTCTGGCCGGTACAAAGCTTTGCTTCGCTTGTTGAAATTTGTAGCAATTTACAAGTTGAAGTTAAGCCGAGAAGATTCCTTGACTTCACTTGTTGAAATTTGCAGCAATTTACAAGTTGGAGTCAAGCCGATATATTGTCATCTGTGGAAATTCGCGCCAAGTATAGCCGATATCAATTTACAGGTTCATGTATATTGTTTAATTCTTGTTGAAGTTTATGTCGACTTACAAGTATACGATTGTTTATAACTTGAGTAAAGTTTATTGGTCGTATTAATTCTTGTTGAAATCCGACATGAGATCATATGTTTACAAGTTGATCAGGCCAATTTCAAAGCTTAGCTTCGCTTGTTGAAATTTGTTGCAATTTACAAGTTGAAGTTTAGCCGAGATGCTTCCTTGACTTCACTTGTTGAAATTTGTAGCAATTTACAAGTTGGAGTCAAGCCGAGATATTTGTTTCTCTTCGCTTGTTGAAATCTGTTGCGATTTACAAGTTGAAGGAAAGCCGATGTTATCGCCTATAATTTGAAACTATATATGATCATTTGTCGAAATTTGCAACAATTTACAAGTTGAGATTATTGTTTAAACCTTGTTGAAATTTGTAGCAATTTACAAGTGGATTACTATTTAAACACTTGATTATAATTTGAGAAAAGTTTGCGTGTTGAGATTTGCAGCAATTTACAGGTTACAGTTAGGCCGACGTATTACCATCTGTTGAAATTTACAGGTTGAGGTAACAGTTGAGATTACTGTTTAGCATTTGACAAAACTTGGTTAACCGTTGTTGAAATTTGTAGCAATTTACACGTTGGGCAGACTGAGATTGTTGTTTGAACACTCATTGGAACCTGAGAAAAGCTAACATTGAATATTATACGTTTTATGAAAGATTGCAGGACGGTTTTCTGCCGAAGTAAAATTTTGCAGGTGTTATACCCGAGGTATGTTACCCCGAGAAGATTACACAGAGAAGGAGGAGTATGAAAATTATGCAAAATATTCTAAGTATAAAGCTACACAGAAGCAGTAAAGAGAAATTAAAGACTGAAGCATTCAGATCAAACAGTTATACATAAAGAAGGCACTATTACCAAGCAAGGGTCAATTGTTCTTAAAGCAAAAAAGGCACATCGGCCATAAAGATTACAGTGTTTACAAAACATCAACAAGAAGAAAACAAAGTACAAAAGGAATCAGGGCTGTCCTTCAACTTGAACAGATGGTTGGGTTGGAACCTCGGAGGACTCTGGAAGAACCTCTTTGGTAACTTGTTGTTCCACAACCTCTGCGTTTTCTTCTGTCGCAACCTCAGCTTGTTTATCTGCTGCAACCTCGGCCTCCTTGTCTGCCGCAACCTCAGCATCAATCTCAGCAAGGGTTTCATCAACACTTCTCTCTGCCAAAAGAAGGTCAGAGGATAGCGTGCCGATGTCTGCCTTTTTGGGAGCAGCTTCAACGTCCTCATCTCCAGTCAAGTCCAAGACTTCTTCACCCTTGGAAGGAGACCTGGCCTTCCTTACCAGGGCTTCATCTTCTTCTTCATCTTCGTCTTCAGCCTCGGCTTCAGAATCATCTTCTTCAGCCTGGCTTGGAGGTGGAGGAAGAGGACAAGGAAGACGCATAGCCTTGGTCTTGCGCCATGGCGAGTCGGCTGGTAGATCAAGCTTTTTGGCCAAAGCATTCCAACCTAGGACGAATCCTTTGTTGCATGCTTGCTTGACCTGAAGCTTATAATCTTCAGCAACGTCGGCCATGCCTTGGTTGTAGGCAGCAGTGACTTCGGCTTTCTTGGTGGCCAGAGCATCTCTAAGCTCTTTCTCGGCTTCAGCCTTCTTAGCCTCGGCTTCCTTTTTCTCGGCCTCGGCAACTTTTCTTACGTTTACAGCGGCCTCAGCTTTTTGAAAAGCAAGTGATTGGGCCTTTGTAGCTTCCGCAGCCTGATCTTCCAGCTTTTTCATTTTTAGTTCGTTGGCCCTGTTTTGTTTATGGAGAAGAGCGAACTCCTTCTCCATGTCTTCTAACCTCTTCGCAGTCTCAAAAGCCTGCATGGAGAAGGTATGGGCATGTTGGATGGCCTGGGAGAATACAAGGCAAAGGTTATTATAAACATTTCAAAAATTTTACAAGTATGAAAGGCAAATGGTCAACTTCAAAGACTTACTTGGACCGAATGCTGCATCATGAGAGTGTAATTCTCATAGCCACTCTTCTTCTCATTCTTCGCCATATCACCGTCCAGAAGGACAGCAGTGCTAAGTGCCACGCCAATTTCGGGATCGGCTGCACTTTCATTAGTGTACACTGGCCTGTCTTCAAGAGTAACTTTGGGTTCCCAGGGAACTTTGGCAACCCTGGACCCCGAGGTTGAGGTTGATGATTTTTGTTTCTTTGCCGCAGCAGACCTTGGTAGTTGGGCTTCAGCAGGTCTCTTTGAAGGCGCCGAAGTCGTATTCTTGGCCAGTTGAGAAATTGGCACTGCATCTTCAACGTCGGCAACGGTTTCAGTAGCCTTGGCCTTGGGTTGGGCCTTCTTGACTCTCTTGGGCTTCGGCTGAGGAGTTGTCTGGGCAGGATCTTCTTCCATGTCATCTGGAAGGTCGGCCAGGAGATTCAGCACCTTTTTCTGTGGTTTTTCCATCTGGGCTGCCTTAACCAATCTTCGTCGGCGCTTCTTTTCTTGGACTGGAACTAAATTTGGTGCCGAAGTTGATGGCTGGTCGGCTGGCTCAGAAGCGGAAGCAACTTGTTCTGTGGAGGCAGTTGACGGAGAGGCTTTCTTCTTCCTCTGCCTTGGAACGTCGGCCAATTTTGAGGTGTATGTGGGGATGAAGTTCAGCAACAAGGGAGCTTTTCGTTGCTGAAGTGGAAGGTCTAAGAGCTTTTTCAGGTCGGGCCTGAGGAAGTAGGATTGGCGGAAGTTCTTTGGAAGTTGGCGAACGTCTGCAAAAGGAAACACAACATTAGAAACAGACAAAATTTTGTGAAAAAATTGAAGAAAACAACAACTAAGCAGTAATGATGGGCTCTTACCCTTGCCCTCCTTTATTGTTCGTGGGAGGGGGAAAAGGTGGACTTCCTCATCTGGGCCGAATTCCCAATTGCCAGAAACAATGAGGTAGTCATCTCCAGCCCCTTTGTTGGAGTCTGGAAGGTCGGCAACTATCTTATAAGCTGTGGACCTCGGCTTAAGGTAGTAAACAAAACCCTTTTCCCCCAGGTCAAGGCCACACATGGTGTAGCAGTACTGGATATCAGAAAGGGTGATTCTAACACCCTCCCGCCGAGATAAAGCTATTATGCCCATAAGGGTTCTAAAGGCATTAATGGAAAGTTGCATGGGGTTGAGGGTGTAGAAATGAAGAACTTCGCGGAAAAGGGGATCTAAGGGGAACCTAAGTCCACACTGGATGAAGGCTACAACAGGGAAGGGCATCTTATCACCATCAGGCATAATGGAGTCCTTTTCCTCCTCGGCTAGTCTGAGGTGGACATCGTCAGGGATGGAAAATTCCTGCCTAAAGTTTTGAAGTTTGGTTGGGGTGTCCACTCTGTCTCTCCACACACCCATGGTCCTGATGAAATAAGTGTTTGGCTACAGAAACAGAGTATTGCTAAAAGGTTTTAAGAACCTCGGCTAAAACCTAGGTGCGGATTGTTTCAATTTTTTCCTAAGGAAAGTAGGTTCTACAGCAAATCCCAAACCTAAATCTACGAATAAATGAGTATGAATGGCAGAAAATCTGAAAAACAGAAAAGCAAACAACGAAGTCTCAAAATCAGGAGTAGGTGGAAGACCAAGAACAAGAGGTGCAATAGTACGAGTATTCATGTGCAAAATCAAGAAATGATTCGCATATTAATGAAAAGCAGAGCAATAGAAGCAAGAAATACCAGAAACGATCAAAGAACTGGGAAAAGAAGGGAACAGGGGCTTACCAGAAAAGTTGAAGCCGGGATGAGTTCTGCCGAGGTCAGACGATGGAAGCAACAGAGTCGAGAGCTTCACGGAAATGGCAAATGGAGGCAGTTGCAGGGCTTCGAGCAAGAGAAATGGCAGATTCGGAGGAGGAAGGAGCTTTGGAGAAGAAAGGGCTGAAGAGAGAGAGAGAAAACAAAAGGTTCGAATGCAAAAGTGAAAGAAGGAGAGAGAAACGAATTGTTTTGTTAAAAGTTGAAAGGGCGGCAAAACTGCAATAATGACGCCTAGGGCAACGCAGGCGTCAGACGGCGCTGCAGTGAAAAGACGGCTCGTGGGCGCGTCAGCAACACGGTCCACTGAAAATGAAACGCGTCATCGGAACGATTGAGAAGTGATGCATGACAGCTCATGCGCGAATGGGAATCGATTGGAGTTTAACGAAGCCATGTCGGCCTGAAGTAAATGATCTCGGCTGGAAGTTCTTAAGCCGAGGTACGAGAAAGAAGTTCAATGTAAGTTCCATCACCTCAGTTGCCGAGGTAATAGAACTTAGGGGGCAGTTGTGGGGATATATTTCTGGGACTCAACACGTGGCAAGGGGATGCCGACATGTCACCCGGGGTGCTATGTGTAACAGTAAGATTCTTGCCAAGGAACTCTACTATTTTCCGAGGTGAACTCAGGAGACATCTCAATCTGGGCTAAAGGCCTCGAACCTCGGCTTAGCATACAAAGGCCGAACTACCCGCAGAAGAGTAAGCCGAGGTTTATATTATTAAATATTATCTTGGTTAGGTGGATGTCCAGCCTAGTGGAGAAAACCGTGAGGCCATCATTTCACCAACAAGCTGGCCTTGAGGCCATGCGAAATAGCCACGAGGCCATAGGCGGCCATGTGCAGAAAGAATGTGCTTTTACCTGAAAAGCTGCCAAAAGTGCTTTGGTGGGCTGGCAAGGCAGCTCAAAAGCTGTGAGCTTCCCCATCTCTATTCCGATGTATATATAGAGATGGAGGACGAGATATAGAGGGGGGATTAAGAGGGAATTCATTCTGAAGAGAGCATATACAACTACGAGCCAATTGTAACATTTACAATTATATACTCAGAGAGTGAGAGTTACTGAGAGCAAAACTGTAATTCTTGTTATTACTCATAGTGAAACACCTCGGCGCACCCGTGGACGTAGGCAATTATTGCCGAACCACGTAAATCCTTCTTGTCTTTGTGTTATTGCTTGTTCCATCTATTCTGCCTGTGCTACTACTGCTAACTCACTAAGATAGGCAGTGTGGCCGAGAAAAATAACCCACACACTAACACAATCACCAAAAGCCAATTCACACTGCCTATAAAGAGTTGTAACAAAGTACTGACCTGTTTGGGACGCTAACCACCTTGGTTTATTTATCCTTGACACCCAAACTTAATGCAGGGGCTGCTCGTAACACATTTGTGATCCTGAATAGCTCTCCTCAACCTCCCACTGAACCAAATGCCTTCTAAAATTGAGATCCCACAACTCAGAGCTACCTTTTTTTATCAACAAAAAAACAGAGTGATCCCACAACTCAGGGCAAACCCCTTCACTTACCATCACGTTTTCTCTGATGGCCCTCCGTCCCTGCCATGTCCACCACCTCTGACAATCCCCCTAACCATCCCAAACCTATTTAACATTCCGCCCCACCTTCACCTACGGTTGTCATTACAACCCCCGCTCCACCCTCTCCAACCCACCTTCCCTCACCAATGATCCCTCCCTCCTCTTATTGCCACTCACCCTCGCGTAGCCTTCCATCGCGCTACCTCTCACCGCCCTGTGGCAGGGTGGGTGGCGAACGATGGCAAGAAAGAGAGAGGCGAGTTGGATGGCAATGGTGGTGAGCAGGAGCTGGGAAGGAGGGCGCCGACCGAAACTGGTGAGGGTATTAGCGTACGAGGTTGTGGCTTGGAAGGATAGGAATAGATAGATACAAAATAAAATTTATATTAGGACAAAATTATGAGGCCAAATTATACAAATAATTCCTACAATTTGGACCTTATGCCACTTTAGTCTCTGATTTTTTAATTGTGACACATTTAATTCTAAATTTTGAATCTTGTTCCAAATGAGGACAATTGAAAATATCATTAGATTTTTTAAAGGTAAAATTGTCAA